>CM068984.1:13014509-13614509 GCA_035357415.1 Ophraella communa
AAAAACAAATAATTTTCATTTCTTGTAAAAAAATAGTTGAAGCTCATAACATATGTGTCATTCACCTTGCCGAACGAAATGCAGATTTCTATTTTTATAATTCTGTTTTATTTTACAAATTTCTTGTAAAATTAATCCAATCCAATCCTAGAGAAAAATAAAGGTAAAATACATAAAATATTATAATTTACAACTGATTTCACTCGCTTTGTTGAAGATACCAAACGAGAATATCTAGTTAGAAGATACTGTGTCAACCAAAGAACAACAGTCACAATCAACACAAAATTATAAATGTCTTTGCTTGTATTTGACTGTTTTATTTGTTCTATGCTTGACACTTTGTTGATTGTTCCTTTGTTTTGGTACCTATGGACAGAATTTTTTAATTATTGAAAATGGCTAAAGTAGAGTTTAAGCAAGATATGCCTCCTCCCGGGGGTTACGGACCTATAAATTTTAAAAGAGTGCCAGCAAAAACATTTTTTGGAGGTATGTCTAAGTAAATGATAATTATTACATAATTAACCTAACTTCTTTCAGGATGGGCCATTATCGGAGGCTATTTGGGTATCACTGCAGGTGCTGCCTACCTATATTATTTAAATGTTAAAGCAGTAAAAATTAGGGAACTTGAAATGCGTTGTGCAAGTTTAGCTATTTACCCTATGCTTTTAGCAGAAAGGGACAGAGAATATCTCAAACAGTTACGAAGAAACAGAGAGGAAGAAAGAGATTTAATGAAAAATGTGGAAGGCTGGAAAGTAGGTACTTGGTATGGAGAACCTCTCTATAAAACAAAACCAGCAAATACTCTCACTGATCCTATGTTTTTTGAATATTATGTACACAGCTCTTATAAAGACTGTGCTCCTCGAGCAGAAATAGGATTATGGTCATAAACATTTGTTAAGCTGTAGTAAATTAAACAATTATTATTATTTATGTAGTATTAGTTATTAATAATCCAAGTGATTATCCCATAAACCTTTTAATGTGTTTACTATTCATGATATTAAAAAAATATATTTATTTGATATTTGATACATTTCGTTTTATATTTAGTTATTTTTGTTTTATGTACTATATAAAATATTTTTTTATTATCATTGTTATTTTACAAAACTTCATAAACAATGTACCTACTTTGTTCATCTAAGAATATTTACTATTGATGAAAAATAAAGTAGAAATTTTCATAAATGTGATAAGGTTATTCCATATTTAAGTATTTAGTACACATCTGCAATGAACATCCCTTCCACTGCGACCTGAAAGCCCCTGTGGCTCACCCCTAAGTTACATTCACTCTATCAGCCATATTTCATATCTCTCGATAAACTCACACACTGTTCCTGGTCCTAGAACAAATACTGGTTATTTATTATGAGATGCAATTTGACCTGGATGACTTCTCTTTCCAATCAGATGTGCTCCTCTGTTATTCTTCTGCTTTAAGCCCACTAGAACACAGCACCATACATCCATCTGCCTTATAGCTGCCAAATAATACCTACATTTGTTTTTCTTGGTTTCTGTTTATGTTATACTGTTTTTTATGTTTATACTGATTAGTTTTGGGCTAGATAACTCTTCTAGTACTATATTATAGATTCCTGGATAAGGTGTTCTAAACTTGTTAAAGTACCTACTGCAGTTTGTGAGAGGGTTTATGAAGATATCATCTCTGCTGTTTGTCACACACTTTTATTTATTTTAATTTCCAACACTATATTTTGGCGCAGACGGCTGGGGTTCGATTATCAACCACAACAGATTTCTTTATATTTTTTTAAATCATCCAATCAAGTATGTGAATAAATTTAGTGTTGTAAATAATTTTGTGTTTATAAAAACCAAAAATGATACGCCTATGCCCTCATTTTTGACATTTTTATGCAAATATTGCTTTGACAGCATACTCTAAACATAAGCAATGCGTCATACAACTTAGAACAAAAAGAAACAGGAAGGAGGATATGCAAAATGACTTTGAGTCCAGAAAGGAGCTTGGATACGGCGGCCAATTGTCAATTTTAATTTCCGTTTCCAATGACGTACCTTCAAAAAATAAAATTTACATTAGGGTTTTTATTTTGATTTAATTCCAACCAATCAAGTATGTGAATACATTTAGTGTTTTGAATCATTTTGTGTTTAAAAACTGAATGATATGCTTAGGCAGAAAAAGTCCACTTTTACTGCCTAGGTAGAAAAAGTTCGTTGAGGCAACCTTACAAGTAATAATTTAAATCAAACTGATTATTAA
The DNA here is from genome assembly GCA_035357415.1 of Ophraella communa. NCBI lineage: Eukaryota > Metazoa > Arthropoda > Insecta > Coleoptera > Chrysomelidae > Ophraella > Ophraella communa. The sequence goes on from CM068984.1 coordinate 13,016,779, forward strand.
AATTGACAACTCAAAATGATGCTGCAACAAAACTTACAGTAAAATTATTTCATCTTTAAACAAATTAAATTAAATTTAACCACAATTAGTTACTAATAAAACAAAACTTTTAATACACAACTTGAATATATAATTATACACAAATTAATTCTATTAATTCTTGTCACCAGCTCGGTTATCTTGTTTATCGCTCCTTTATAACTAAAATTAATATTATATGTACATAATTGATACATTCGCTAAAAAAATAATAAAATTTAATGACTACCGTATTTAAATTTAAATTCACCACCTTATTTAAACTAAAGAATAATAAGGATTTAATGTTAACGATGAATTTACTTATTCAAATTCGTTATTAGATATTTTTAATGAATAAAACATTACAGATATTATTTAGATAATTAGGTTATTAAATTGGCATTATATTTACATGCAATTATAGATAAAGCTTCCGAAACTTTGGTTTGTTCAATAATAAGTTACAATTCTAATTAAAATGTCCGTTTCGAAACTATGAGTACCTATACAGTGTAGGTACCATAAAATTAAAACAAAAAGCGTTCCATGTTCATATATTTAATACTCCTATATGGACGATCGATACTCCAAATAACGGGAAATTATCAACTGCGCCCAAACCCGCAATAAAACTTAGGATAATCTGCCTTTTCGAATTTTACCTGAAAAAGGTCTGTATCAATTGCGCCCCAAGTGAGACAGGCAGAAATATAAATTCTATGATTGTTATTGCAATATTTTTGTATAATAACTATAGAGCGGGTCACAGTTATTATGCAGCATTGCGTTTATAGACGACGGCGTTGCCATATATCGGCATGCTCTTCGAATTTGGTTCCAACTGGCGCGGGAATATAACTTGCCATTGTGTTACTATTATGATTTAAATGTAGACTAAATTATTCATTTGAAAATCGTTTAGTGAGTAATTAAGAATATTTATAATTATGCGTTTAGATAAATTTTACGCGTTTAAAGGAAAATATTGTAAATCCGCTAAAATATTCAAATTTTATACGTTTAATTATCACGTATAAAGAAATAAATAAATACAGCGGCCTTACAAAAGACCTTTGTCAAATTATGAAATAATAATATAATTAATAATAAAAATATGTCAATAATAATAATATATACATAAATTACAAGACGAGTGGTAAAAAAGTCAGCTGTCATCTAAATTTTAAGGGAGAACGATTAACAGAGAAAAGCTAATGAAATCTTGCCGACGTTTCGATGACTTTTCCGAGGATTTTTCTTCTTCTGTAACAAACTTCTTGTAACAAACAAAATATAGAATAAGTAAATTAATTAATAATTACGTATTTTAACTTGAATTAAAATTAAACTTTAAAAATGACAATGATTAGCAGGTAATAACTAAAATAAATGAAAATTGAATGGAACATTTGAGGGTTAAGAAATATATTACTGATCTTCATCGTCATCCAAGTCTTCATCTTCATCGTCTTTATTTATATTTATTATTATTGGCTCAATGGCTTCCATTAAATGATCTGTTTGCCACATTTGTTCCTCTGTCTTCTCTATCTTTTTTTCATAATTAGACCACTGCATTGGGGTTACTTGCTAATACGCTGTTTTTATAAGTTTTTCCACATCCTCTTTTTTAAAAGTACTATTATTACGAGCCACACCATTTCAATAGGATTTAATTCGCAATGATAAGGTGGTAATCGTAGGACTGTTATATTATGTTCCGTGGCAATGTCGTCTATTTTTCTTAGGTCGTACTGCTCTCTAAACGCGTTTGTAGTATAGCCACTAATTCTGTTTTTAAATAATCATCCTCGAAGGAAATCTCTTTTTCCAGTAGCCAGTACTTTATTTGTTCCTTATTCCAAGTTGTCTTTGGAAAAGGTAACTTCGCCGAATGGTATGACGCATTGTCCAACACTACAACATTCTTTGATCCGTTTTTCGGCAAATTAGGGATCAATTGATCTTTAAACGAGGCCTCAAAGCCTTCTGCGTCCATTTCGTCGTGGTAATCGTCTGCACCTTTCTTTGCCAGAAAAGTTTTCTCTGCACCCTCAAGAAAACCGTCTTTCCAGCCTGCATGAAGAAGAACAAATCTCGGTCCTCGTTGACTTGGAGCATTCAGTCCTGTTGTCAGTCCTTTGACAAATGCATCTCGGGCATGTTTTATGGTAGTGTCTTTCCATTCAAAATTTACACTGTGGCCCACATTAATCCATGACTGGTCCAGATATATTACGTTATATCCTTCTTCGCGGAACTTCTTCACTGATCTTAAATATTTGTGCCTCCAGGCGATTATATCAGCTCTTTCTATTAGAATCGAGTCTCTTCCTCTCTTTCCATAAACAAACCCCATATCGTTAAGCAAGCGTCTTAGCGTACTTTTAGAAAAATTTGGTACATTTTCGTCTGCATTTATTTTAGCAAGAACTTTTGCCAGTGTTGGTGGAATATTTTCGGAGTAGAATTCATGCACAGCTTTTCGTATTTGCGATTGAATACCTTCATCGTAGGTGATCAGTCTTGAATTCGACTGGCTGCTGTTCCGTCTTCGTTTTTTTGGCGATGTCAAAGGTCCAGTAGCGGCTTCGCTTTTCAGATTATACACTGTTCTCACACTAAGGCCAGTCATTTCAGAAATGCAGTTCTATTTCTATTCTTTGTAATTAAATAATATTTTCACTGGCAATAGTATTAGGATTTGTCTGAAAGATTTAATAGAGACCTAAATAATCCATCAAGTGATCAGGTATATACTAAATACAATCTACATAAATAGATTTGAATTCCATTTTTTAATAATATTTATTATATAGAATACATCTGTTTTGCAAAATTCATAATAAAACGTTTCTACGAAAATAAATTGGCTGAGTTAATTGTGGTTCAAGCCGTAACCAAAGCGGCAACAGTGTTGAATATTCGCCCATAAGATTTACATTGGCCTATGCCGGCCACGCTGCATAATAACTGCGACCCGCTCTATAGATAATTGATTTTTTAAAATTGAATTTTAGAGAATATCTATTCTTTTCGGGGATTTGATTTTGTAAAAGCAGTCAGCATTCACTATAAAAAATAGTATAGGTATCAGTATGTAATGTTGTGCAATTTATGTTATTGTTTTATTTCATATTGTATAAACTCTTTTTTAATACTTGTGTTGTGTTCTAGGTACTAATTTTTTGGTAATTTTATTTATTTAACGTTAGGTTAGGTTATGTATAATTAATAAAATTGATACATTTAATATGGTCAATATAAAAAATTTGAAAATAACAGGACGTTTTCAAATTCTAATATTCAGGTAAGTATTTTGTGCGCAATCGCACCTTCGTTTTAAACCGGGGCAGGTAATAAAATGTGCGCAATCGGTATATGCCCCCTAACGCATGTGCACAAATTTTTTTTTGATACTAAAAGGCATATTGCTTTTAATATTTATGAATTTTTCTAAATCCGTAATGGTTTCGTTTGTTAATTTTAAAAGAAAGAAACTCACACTCGCAAAAGTGTTTTCAAAAACTCTCTTGGATTTTTTCTTAAATTATTTAACGAATTTTATTGATATTTGCCAAAAAAACATCCACTTTTTCTAAAATATCTCCAATTGTTTGTATAAATAAAGTTATTTGATTTATAACCGCACAAACGTTTAAAAATAACTAGATTTTCGTTCAAACAACATTAAATTTTCCACATCATTTTCTATTAAATTAATAATCTCTATTAAACTAATTCGTTTATGTGATGTGTTTTCAGTGGTTATTTCAAATTCTTTAATTGTTTTCTGAAGTGTAGTTAATTGGTTAAATGAACTATTTTAAATTTTATTTTGATTTTCTCGTAAATGTTCAATTTCATTCATTGTTCTATCACCATAATTTTCACCTGAATTACCTTTGATACATTTGTTTAAATAATCTAGAGGATTAAATATTCCTTGTTTAGTAATCTGTTTTTTAATTAACAAAGGGTCAATTTGAAAAATTTCAGTATCTATTTTATTTTGTAAAAAAGGTAATGAAATAAAAGAATTATTAAATTCTGTTAAACTAATACTATTATAAAAATTATTTTTATTTTTTTTTAATATAAAATGCTAAAAGCTAATGTGCTGACTTGAGAGCAGAATTTTGCTCTTTTTTGACAAAATAACTTTTTCTCCAATGAAAAATCTTCTTCAACCATTTGTTGGGTCAGCGGCCATAGACCCATAATAACCTACGGGTCAGTGGTATGGTGGACAAAGACACAGCAAACAGGAGCAGTAAGGCTATTAAGTAACATACAAAGGTTAGCTTGCCTGTGCGTTACGGGGGCCATAAAAACTACTCCTTTGGCTGCATTGGAAGTCTTGTTAAACATTCCACCACTACACATATACATACAGGGCGAAGCGAGAGCAGCCATGCACAGATTAATACATAATCAGCAGCACATAAGCCAATCTCATGGGGCTGATAATGGTAAGCTAATCGAGGAACTAAAAGCGGATACCATTTTGGGGCAACCCATTGACGCAACAGTCACGAGATATAGCTTTGCCAATAAATTTAAAATAGTTATACCAGGTAGGGAAGACTGGGAAAAAGGTGTACCCGTAGAGGCGGAGTCAACCTGGTACACGGACGGCTCAAAGACGCCGTATGGCGTGGGAGCCGGCGTAGTCGGAAGGAAACAAGGTATAACATTCCAAGTAAGTCTATCCCAAAATGCCACGATTTTTCAAGCATAAGTTACGGCAATTCACTACTGTGTAGAAGAAATTAAAAGGCTGGATAGGACGTACCGTTCAATAGCCATCTTCACAGACAGTCAGGCGGTGCTAAGGGCACTAGATTCTGTAGAGGTCAATTCTAGGCTAGTATGGCCATGAAAACATGGGTGGCACAAAAATCACGGGAATGGTGGTGGAATTCACCAGGACAAAGGCAAGCGAAACAGTTCATAATGGAACATTCGCAAAATTTTACGTCAGACTTATTGAGTAAAGACAGGAAAACGGTCAAAACTGTAGTAAGTCTATTGACGGGGCACTGTAAGCTAAACAGGCATCTTAAGCTGATGGGGTTGACAGAGACGGATCTGTGCAGATTCTGTCACCTAGAAGAGGAAACACCAGAGCACATCTTATGTCAGTGCGACGGACTGGTAAATATGCGGTTCCTGACTTTAGGTGAAGAATATCCATTGGCAAGGGACTACATGAAGGTTACAGTCTCAAAGCTTATAGACTTCGTTAAGAGAGTCGGACTGGGGGATGTAATCTAGTTTTTCGAGGACCACAATAGATCTGAAAAGGTCGCAGTGGAATAGGCTTCTAGCCACCTCTTAAACATCTATCTATCTATCTATCAGCTGGCCAATTCCTTCTTGTATTTGGCGATTCTAAAATGGATGGAGTAATGTATGTATTTGCCTGATTTTGTAGTCTGCTATCTTTAATATATAGGATTCTTAGGTCTTCTTAGGTCTTCTTTGGATTATAGCTATATTTGAATACCATGAATTCAGATATTTATGATAGCTTTCAGCATTCAATTATAATTAAGGAATTATTTGATACAAATTCTACATAAAACTATTAATTTTCTTCAATTATTTATTACATGCAGGAATTTACCAAACACAATAGAAATATCTTGATAAATGCTATTATTCGTCCTTGATTTACTTTTACATACTCATTCGTACACAAATAAATAGTTTTTAATGCACATACCTCGTATAACTGTCTTCTACGTTGAAAATGACGTCAATGCTGTTGGTTTCGTACTAGTTTAGATGAATTCCAGAACACCTGCTTTTCAAAATGTCCGCTCGGCTGAATATCCAACAACAATAAAATGAATCTTCAAAATCCTACTAGAATCTGGATTGTTTTTGATGAATCGAACTTCTTGATAAGTACGTCGATACTATTTAATTACTTTAGCGATAATATTTTTTTAAAATAATTTGATTATACTCAATTTTTGATTAACAATGAGGTTATGGTACCAATTAATTGCCAATTAACGTAGTCAGCGCGAATCAGAGAGCAATAAGAGAGCGAAAAATGAAATGCACGGCCTTTTTATACCTTTTCCCTAAATATGACATTAATAACATAAAATTGCAAATCAATTGTTATGATTTGCAAAATTTGACCTAAATTTACGCAAAATGATAAAATCTTTTTACATATTTGAGTGTTTCTTTGATAATATAAAGAAAAACTGTATTCTTACATTCATGAAAAAGCTACCTATTTATTTTTTGATAAGTTTTTCCTTATAAAATTGATTTTTGAAATGTGCTAATTTTGGGCATATCAATCTCCTTGAATTTATATAAATGTGAGCAAATAACATAAAATGAATCTCAATCTATGCATATACCTCATAAGATAGTCCTATTATAACTTTTAAATACTAATTTGACTTAAAAAAAATAAAAGTTAAGCTTTTTACTTTAATCTATTATATGAACTAGATATTAACTATTATAAGTAAATGAGATCTTTTGATATTATCAAAGATTAACAAACTTATAACTAATGTACAAACTTAAATTACTAATTTACATACATTTTCTCCAACTAAATTGTCTCACATCAACTTTTATCAACTGTTGTTGAAATAGTCTTTTAAGTATTCACTATCTGAGTTTTGATAATGAAATATGGTTACTCTGTCTATCACTGTAACATTTATAGTTTATACACTGATTTCACCTTTGTCTGATAGCATTTATTTACAAAGTTTTTATATTTTTAGGTATTTCTCAGGTTATGAGGTTTTGCCTGAATACATATCTGTTATTAAAGACTACAAGTATATAGTTTTTTCCTGGTTTTTCTATATCATTGCACAGTTATACTGATCTTAGAGGGAAATACATCCAGGATAATCCCTTAGGGCTAATAACATCTAGGCTTTAATATTGTTATGTCTTATTACTTCCATACTTGGTCTAGCCTTATAACTACCTAATAAACATCAGGTACCCAGCTACAAACAAACAAATAGTAACTTCAATATATCAATCTGGCGATGCTAGTTGTTTAGCGAAACGGCTGTTATTGAGTTTTAAAAAAAGCAGTTTTTTAAATAAACAGTGGAAGTTTTGTTAAAACGAAGAGTTTTTTTTTATTATTTTTATTTTCTTTTTGTTTTAGATTCTTACTATAACTTCCAGAGAAATCAATATGAATTGGGACTTGCTTGATTGTTATGAAATAATACTACAGGATCTTATCCAAGATAAAGTTGTCAAATACATTCTTCATATATTTGAATATTTAACATTTAATATTATTATACCGAATACTTTAAATGAAATAAAGAAAAATAGCTGATATATTAATGAAAATTATCCTGATATCCTTTTATGTTTTCATATTGAAGTAAGTTTTACATTTTATTTTTACTGTAGCTTAGCTATTCTTCTCAATATATTTTGAGAAGCGTTTTTCAAAATTGAGCTTTTAGAAGTTCTAAGGACATTTTCTGTTGTTAATTTAACAAAAATGTGTTAATGATATTCCCCAAGATAGATGGAAAAATTCAGTCCGCCAAGTAGTAGTTGTAGAAAATGTGTACATTTCTCAGAATCACAGTATTATTAAACCAATTATAATAAATTTTGATGAACATAGCGACAGCGAAACAGAACTTTTTGTAGCATAACATTATACATGTAATTATGTAAATAAAACTAGGAGTAATATTTAGAATTTTACTTAGTTGTATTATATAGCAAGTTTCATTTAACTATAGTAATAAAATTATAATGTAAGAAGGTTTAATGACAAGCTCTTTCCTACACAGTGGGATTAAAGCGGGTAGCTTAAATGCAGTCAACCATTTTTCTTGAAAAACACTATACCTACTACTGTTGACCTCGACTTTGCTCACGCAGAGTAATTTTAAGAGAGTGTTTCAGCAACTAAATACATTTATATGCTTTCAGTATTAAACAAATTTGTTTTTGAGCATTTAGTTTTAATAACATCACTTTAATTAAATTTTAATTGAATAAACTTTTAGTGCTACATTTTAATTAAGTCCTGTTCAAGAAAATACATCATAAACAAATTTAAATTCGGTTTCAGATATTCTCTCCATCTGGATTACTAAAATCAGATTGTAAAACAAAGTTAATATTTCAGTTGACTTGTAGTTAAATTGGTATGAGTGATAGAATGTTCATTATAATATTTTAAAAAGTATAAATAAGTAGGATCCAACTAAATACTGATGGAGTTATTTATTTTATTTTATTACAAATGTCAATTTAATTTCTTACTAAATTACGAAAGAAATTACTATTGCTGCTTTTGTCGCTTTAATTCTTAGATACATTTATGTAAAAAATATTTAAAGATTATGAGTTTGATATCGTTAAATTCTAAATTTTATTTTGCATTCCAGATGTTTATGAGAATACAACGCGAAATCTCTACGTGACAATTTATACATTAAATAGTTGTACCAAATTATTCAATGATAGAGCACACATTGTGCAATTTATTCATGTCGTTCTTTGATTTAATGATTTAAAGTGGACTTTAAAATGATACATTTTATTTGATTCCAATTTTTAACGAACTGTTACTAGATATCAGCAAACTCTTCAAGCACTCAAGTCGATATTATTTTCCCTATTATTAAATTTTATGATCAACAATTTTACTAAATTAGTCTCAAATTTATATTATTGGACAAAATGTTTATAAGATAACTTGAAGAACAGTCATTTAACAAATTTTCGTGGTTTTCACATTTTAGAAAATAACAATTTGGTTGCCATTAAACAATGGTCAAGCTAGCAGTTTACCTTGTAATTTCAAATAACATATGTATGTTAAAATGTTTTGGTAATCTCGAGTAAATTAAGAACTGCAAGATTCTTTATCAACTTTATTTGTTGTTGTGCGTAGTACTTATTCAACGATGTAGCAAAATACAGGTAAAACAGATACAGACAACAATATAAAAAGATAATGTATCATTTCCAAATTTTAAGTCTGTCTTATTATTTTGACTCTTCTACAGACATAGTCTGGTTTGCTTTGCTCTGAAAATATTGTTCAGGTCTCTTATCCTTGTTTTATGCTAGTTCTTTCGTGTTTCGTTCCTGTTTACCTTAATAGAGTACATGCCACCCACAACCATCCAGATTCTTTTATCTTCCCTCGTTTATCGAAGAATACAAGTAGGGCCAGTTTTTTTCTCCAACTACCCTCCCTAGCATTTTCCACTAAGCTCATCACTTTGCCCAGTGCGGAAATACAAGACTTTTCCTTCACAAACCCATTCTTTCCACTTCCTTCTCGATTCTTGTTTTTATGATTTATCCCGCACAGCAGACTGATGGGCCTGTAGTCCCCTGTCCGCTTCCCCTCTCTACCTGCCTTCCTCACCAGTACCACTCTGGCTACTTTCCACGCTTCCGGAAACTCCTTCTCCTTCAGCACCTTGTTGAAAAGATCTAAGAAATATTCCCCATTATCATTATCATCCAACAGTCATCCCATGTCAAACCATCTATTCCTGGAGCCTTCCTCTCATCCAACAGTCATTTTATTAATTCCCCTATCAAACCATCTATTCCTGGAGCCTTCCTCACCTTGATACCACACCATTCCTTCTCTATTTCTTCTCTCTCTACCGGTCTTATCCCCCTCATTTTATCTCTTTCCCTGAAAACCTGCTCTACCCGAATTATATTATCCCCTACTCCTTCTCCCACTGCAAATAGTATTTTAATAATTTCTTTCTCCCAATCTTCCTCTAGTACAATATTCCCACTTACCTCTTTTCGACCTTCCGCTCAAGCTCCTTCTTTTTCACCTTGTATCTCTCCTTATCCTTACATTTACCTTTTATCCTTACCATCCTTCTTCGTTCTTTCTTGCACTCCTTTCACAATTTTTCTATTTCCTCATTCCACCAATAATTAGCCCTCTATACATGCCTGTTGCCACACTTCCCGTCCCTTTTACAGCCTTCTATCACTTCTATCTATACAAAACATTCACATCATGCCTGAGTCCTCTTTCTATCTCCCCACCTAGTTTCTTCCTCAGTCTCTCCGCCTCGGTCTTCGTCCAACATTGCCTTCCACCTTCAGCAACCTCTTTTTCCATCTTCCTTATGTCTGTCTCCACTTACCTATGCAAGCTCAAGCTTTCCTCATCTTCCATCACCCTCCAGCTACTCACTCTTTTTTTCAGCATTCGTCACGTGCAGTCACATACGACGAACCCCCATCCCTCCTAACAAAGATGGGCAGCAATCCATCTTCCTTACAGGAAGAGGATCCTAATTTCTTCATGTGCATTCTTAACCGGCAGTGCTTTGTTTATATTCCTGTTAAAATCTGGTGTTTTGTTTTACTAAGGTTAAAGCAGTTACCCAGAATTATCTTGGCTTGTGGGGCTTCCCTTCTAGTTCTATGTACCCTGGGACCCACGGGAGGATGATAGTGATCTTCTGGCCTAGTTTAGCTTGCCCAGGCATTCCCAAACCATCTTTGAACTGATTGTATGTGAGCTCATCTCTTTGGCTGCTTGACTATTCTAACCTAACCTAACAAAAATTTCTTGTCTGCGGTAATTTCTTTCAATATCGAATTTTGCACATATTTCGATTTAATGCTTGAAAGATGTTTGGTTTGTCTGCTAATTTCATAAATAAACGATTAAGAAATAACTTGAGGGAGGGGATATATAACATGGGGATAAAGTGTATTTTGCTCGCGTGATGATTTAAATTTATATTTGATTTAGAACAAGCTATTTTCATTTATTATCTGGTCTGCTACGAAAACGGGTCCGGTAACTTAATGGACTAGTTTAGTAGGATCATATTAATCAAAATGATAGCAATGTATATTTAGGATAAGATACCTACTTACTTATATTGGTATTCATTTTGCAAGTAATTTTTCTCATTTCGTAAAATTTAGCAATAAATAATTAGTAAGTTTTAAACCTAGCGCCAACTAATAACCAATAATGAAGTGTGTTTAAAAGTCAACGTTGTCACAGTTTAGCTACGTTCGTTTCAAGTATTCTCAAAGAACTGGCGGCACAAAACACCGTGTTCTGTGACTACTGATTGTACCAGTTGACAAGATATATGACAGGAGATAAAATCGTGTTTATCTGTAATAAACAAACAAGACCCCTATTCTTGACGGGAATAGAATAGAACAGTCAATAGGAAGTTGGCGGTGGTTCTATTGAAAATGCCAAAACCGTATTCTTGAAATTCGTTCTCTCACTGTATCGATAGAAGGGTTGCTCCCCGAGAGAACAATTACTTCTATTGGTTATTTTGGAAGGAACCGCTATAACACCAAGAGAAGGTGTTAGGAATTTTTATTTTCGAACCAAAAATAGTATAGAAGTAATTTCTTTCATAAACCAAACACAACCAAACAACAAATTAAACTAACGAAAATGACAGAATATTTTGTTTAGTGTTTTACTCCTTATTTGATAAAGTGTCAATCAGAGAACAAAAATATCGATATGTTTATCTCTTTTTAATGACAACAAATAAGAGAGAGAGATAAGTTTCTCGGTTAATATTAAAGCATATCGACAACATCGCAAATTTTCTACCAATCTTATTGAAACACGTCACTTACCACTTATGACGTATGTAACAATTAAATTTAAATTTCAAAAGCCGATTATGGCTAGAGAATTAATTTTATAAAAATTTTATTTGTACAGTTGAACCACTAAAAACCTATTTTATAAGATGCAAATATAAAAAAAAATCACTAAACTAGTCCATTGAATATGATGGCAAAAATCTCGATATTGGAAACAGAATCTAACATATGGGAATGTTTAATAATAATAATTCAAGTTACGCAAAAATATATTTTAAAAATTTTGATTTTTATTGAATGTTTATGTCTGCAAACAAACGGTAACCATTCAAGAACAAACTGGTTTTTAAGTATTAACTACGCCAATGTTTAAAGTATATTCTTTACTTCGTTTTATTTTATACTTGTTATCACAAATATTATTTGTACAATATTAAAATGACTTTGATAAGGGCCTAAAACCATGTAACTAGTTTACTCAAAATTATATTATTGATGGTTGTCTTCAACAAAATGCAGTTCAACAGTTCAATGAAATTAATAAAATAAAAATCGTAGGATATACATAGTACCTATATAGTGAATAAGTTCAAGGTATGGGGAATAAAACTAATAATAGTGAAATTAGCCCAATTGTACTTTTGGCGGATTTGGAGCATGCAAGCAAGAAGTGATTCATCTAAGTTTTTTAAGTTTATTTATTATTAAAGTATAGTAATAGTACAGTACAGTAGTTATTATAGTTTATTTATTTTCAAAAACAATTTAAGAAATTGATCATTAGTTTCTATCGTATTCTATTGGGAGAAGAAATGGCATTTCTATTTATGGGGACATGAAGAAGGGATAATAAAACTGAATCAACTCCATCACACAACTTGTTTAAAAGTATTGGTGGTAAATTGTTTAAATATTTTTTTGAAGTCACTAGTAGGAATATTTAATTAACTGTTTGTTATGAAAATATGAAGTTTAGAGAAAGCTTTAAAAATTTAGATTTAATAGATTTTCAGTAGGTAATTCAAATTTTTTGACCAATATCTTTGCTTGGAGGCAGTTTTTAATAAATATGTTCCATTTTCAGTTGAGCATCCTGTAGCATCACTACATTTACCTTTAAAAATAAAAAAATGCATATGTAGTTCAGTCATAAAAGAGAATCCTTAGAACTTTCGATGCTTCTTTCGATTTTCGATAAATGCATAATCTAATGAAGTGAACAGGTAGGACAATAATTGTAATTTTCGCCCTGATTAGCAATTACTGGACTTTTGTTTAAGTGGTGGGCGTATGCATTACATATCTCGGCGGAGTTTGGATGTTTTGAGGGGCGAATTGCCAATATAGATCGTGCCATCCAAGCGGAGTAGTTTAGTCGTACATACAGAGTGTTTATTTGTGGAACGACAAATATAATGCTCGCGATTTATTTTATTTGTGTGCTAGCTGTTGCAGGTTAGTTTAAATTTATTAATAGTTCCTTTTTTGGATTTATTGTTGTTCATGTCGTAGGTCGGATATGTTTTAAATTTGTTGTAGAAGTAGAGCAGTGTCGGTTATTTTGAAATTTGTTAGATATTTTATGTAATGCCTTCTACTACAAATTTTTTAAATTAAAATTCATTTACATTAAACTTAAAACAAATACTTGTATAATAAAGTGTCACATAAAGTAATTTAATTTAAAAGAATATTTTTATTTCACATTTATAAAAAATTTAGAAAAATATTTACTATCATAGCGCTTAGTGGATTTATTTGAATAAAATATTATCTTATTCGCAGTTTACTTTGTAACAAAAATATTTATACCCTTATCTATTTATTAAATTTAATTATTGTTTGTCTTTCCCGGAAGTTTGTAAACAAATTTATTTTAGTTATTTACAATTGGTTACTTATTTTAATCCCATTTAGGTATTCCAACATCTTCTTCTAATGATTCTTTTATAAATAATGTAGTTAAAGAAAAAATTAGTACCTTTGTGGTTTATTTTTCCTATGACATAATCTATACGGTTTTATTAAATTTATTTATTTTTTCTTTTAACAAGATAAAAACAGAAATCTTTTCTTGAATTGTTTCATTAAGAAAATCCTTTTGTTTGTAACAGTGTTTTAAAGGAATTAACTTTAAAAAAAACATTTACATTTTTAATTACAATTGTTAAATAGAAATGTGGAATAATTTTTTAAATGCTTTTAACTTACCTTGCTATTTTTCATTCTATTTCCTGTAGTCGCAATAAAAATAATAAATAATAATCTTAAAAAATAATATTGAAAAAAAATCAGTTTCAATCTCAAGTTAAAGAAAACATAAAATTGATTGTGTTAACCTTTACTTTGTGGAAGTTCATCTTACTAAGAACAATAAATAACTGAACGGTTAAACTAAACTTCCACTATTTATTCGAAAAATTCGCTTTAAAATTCAATTACAGCTGTTAATAATTCATTAAATTATTCAATATACAGAAAACCTACACAAACAGATGTAACCATACCATATAATTCAAATCATCCACTATCACATAAATTAGCAGCTTATAATTCCATGATACATAGAGCATTTTCAATTCCAATGAACAAAAATAATTTTAATAAAGAAATTGAGATCATAAAACAAATAGCTACATCTAATGGCTATCCAATACATTTGATAAATAAATTAATTAATAAGAAAGAACAAAAAGTGTCACTAGAACTAATATTTCCAAAACAAACTAAAGAAATTAAAAGCTATAAAAGTATTACATATTGTGGAAATATTTCCAATGCAATTTCAAAAATAATATCTTCGGCAACATCAGCATTAATATCATTTAAAACACAAAATAATATTGGAACAAAATTGTTAAATGTGAAAACAAAATTACCAAAATTAAAAAAATCTGGTGTTTACAAAATTAATTGTCCAAAATGTAATGCAGTATATATAGGTCAAACACAAAGAAATTTTGAAGTAAGATTTAATGTACACTTAAGAGCATATAGATTACAACAACCAGATAAGTCGAACTATGCAAAACACCTACTGGAACATCCAAACTCACTTATACAAACCAATGACATCCAAATACTACACACTTGTAATAAAAAACAAAATTTAGACTTCCTTGAAGAACTTGAAATAAAAAGACATCTAGCAGATCCACAATTTAAAGTAGTTAATGAACAACTAAATCTGGAATGTTCTCTACTTTTAAAGTGTGTGCTTTGATTGAGTCTTCATTTTGTAACATAAATATATTAAGTTATTGTAAAGATCAGCATGATATAGTTTTTTCCTGGTTTTTTTATATCATTGCACAGTTATACTGATCTTAGAGGGAAATACATCCAGGTTAATCCCTTAGGGCTAATAACATCTAGGCTTTAATATTGATATGTCTTATTACTTCCTTACTTGGTCTAGCCTTAACTACTTATCAACCTCAAGTACCTAGTTACAAACAAAAAAAATGAAATTTCAATATGTGAATCTGACGATGCTAGTTATAGCGAAACAGCTGTAATTGAATTTTAAAGCGAATTTTTCGAATAAATAGTGGAAGTTTAGTTTAACCGTTCAGTTATTTATTGTTCTTAGAAAACATAAAACTCACAAATATTCTTGATACAGTTGGGATTACTTTGAATGTATATACCTACAGTACTGCAGTTTATCACATACCTATATTAAAAGAGACGTTTTACACAAATATAATTTTCTTTTTGTAGGTAATCAACTTGTTTCCTTGTTTTTATGTTTCCTTGTCTGCTTTACAAAAGTTTAAGATGTCACTACAAATAAATGACCCCTCAAATATTATTTTTGGTACCATCAGAGAACAGGTTTTTTTTTAACTTTTTTATTTATATATAGGAGACATATCCTTTATTGCCACTGCAAAATTAAAAAAAAATTAAAATAAAATAGATTTTTTAAATTTTCTATTTTTATTGAAGTTGTTGTATAATCGGTGCCCATTGTATTTTTTGTTTTTGTTAATGATTTATATTTATTAATTTGTATTTTTTATTCTTATCGTTAGTCTTAAACATTTCCACACCTAATAAATGATAAATAAATGGGTAAAAATTTACTGAAATAATATTTTTAAGTTTTTTAATAAGAAGTAATTTGTCAAACATAAAATTAATTTTAAATTTTATACAAATGAAAAAAGTTTTTTATCATAGGTTATATTATATTATAATATATTAAGTGGGAAGATTTTAAAATTAAAAAATATTCAGTTGAACTCAAAAGAGTGCCACAATGTATTAAACGATTAGTCATTTTAAGATGAAACAATGAAATCAATTTTTCTTGTTTATAGCAGAAAGGAATACAATTGATAATTTCACTATAAACATTATTTAATTTACTGATAGGAAACAAAAGTATCACATTTATTGTAAAAAAATCGATGATTTAAACAATGTTGACCTCTTTTAATTTAACTTTCTTAGATAGAAAATATGTATTTTTCTGAGAAGGTATGTTAATTAAGAAATAATTCTTTTCATCTAGAGTGGCCGTTTTTATAATTTATGTAACTTAATATTACTTAACTTGCTTTTAAATACAAGTAGTAAAATGTCTCGATAAGAACATTAATTTTGTATAAAAATATTATGTTCTCTTGCCCACAAAATGGTACTGAGCAGCTGGAAGTTCTTCACGGTTTTTAAAGATTGGGGTCTAAATTTTGAAATTAAAGAAATAATCGCAGGTAGTCAGATCTCACCTATAGGGCGGGTGGTCTATTTTCTATTCATAATCGCAGATTTTTGAAATCTTGCTTTGTGAATGACAAATACATTTTTATGGATAATTTAGAAAACCAACCTTAAATTCTTGTTATACCACCAGTATTTTATTTTAGTATAGATATATAGCTAATTTATTATTTACATTAATGTAATCAATTTAATTGATACTAAGAAAAGTAGATTTGAGTATTGTGGTATGTGGTTTTAAATTTCTTTTAAAAAATTATTGAGATGTAGGGAAAGAATAGGAAATTTCTACTAAATGGAGTAGGAAACCAAAAGTAGAGAGGAATTTGAGATTTTTCCTACTAGGTGGAGTAAAAAACCAAAAGTAGGGCAAAGGAGAGAATGGAGGGTTCCCACTAAATGGAATAAAAAACCAAGAGTGCTAAGGGATTTTAGATTGAATGGTTGTTACTGGGATGGCAATAGCCAGGGTGTAGGAAAAAGAACCACAATAGAAGTAGAAAGAACTACCAGTCAAAAATTTCAAGAAGTCGAATAAAATATCAGGACAAAAATTCCAGTAGTAGAACGGAGGTTTTAATTTGTAATTGTAAAATTCTTTTTTGGTTTTTTGGTTTATTTTTATTTTTAAACATATTTTTAAAACCACATACCACAATACTCAAATCTACTTCTCATAGTACCTAGCAATTAAATTCAATATTACAATTTACACCTATCTACGTTATGTTAATATCCTCAATTTCTACTCTTGTGATTTTGCCTGATGATGGTCTAATTAGACCGAAATTATTTGTAATAATTGTACATTACTTGAATAAAAGTCTGTGGTTTTAACTTTGCGTTTCATTGGATCTTTTCTATCGGATTTAATCACATTTGAGATGGATGACCCATCTAATTTATGCTTTTAGTTTACTGTTCTTAACAAGATGGACTTTCACATAGTAAGGGTTAGTACAAAAAATATCATTAAAATGTATTATTGTCTCGGATCCACTAAAGACCTCGACGTGCAATAATAACTCATTTTTCTATCTTGGCGCATAATTACTATTTCATCACTACTATAGACCGGGGACAGTTGTAACATTTGCACTTGTTTCTCTATCATCTCTATCTATTTTTAACTTTTCAACCTTTAATAAAATACTGATACATTAAAAAAAAATGAAATCTGTTACAATTGCCCCCGACCCTGGGATAGTTATAACAGAGAGTGGGGTCAATTGTAATACTTAGGTCAATAACTTGAAAAACTTGATTTAGTAACATTTATTTAGAAAAATATTAAAAACACTTAAAAAAACTGAGGATTCAAGAACAGGTTGTACTTATTATTCGGATTCGCAATTATGACACATGTAAAAGGGATCCTTTTTGGTGTAGTCTTTATGGGACCACATTTTACGTCCAATATATTGAACCCACCTCTCTCCAAGTCTGCTTAAACTATATGACTCAAGACAAATTAGACATAAATATTCTTCTTCATCAGATGATTCTTCATTAATAGTAGTTTTTTTAATTGGTTTTATTTTTAACTTTTTAGTTGCTTGGGACGAACTTGTTGCTTGGGCAGCTCTTATAGATAATTCTGGATTTCTTATCATGAATGATCGGATCCAAACTTATCCAGCCATTTCTTTTGTGTCCCAGGCACTGGTAGGTCATATTTAACCGCCACTAGATACGCCAAATTTCTGACATCCTTAGACAAAATATATGTCTGCTGATTTTATCAGATATTTTACTAAAACTTTTTCTTGGTCTTCTGTAAAAACCTTGTTTGGAGCTCTGTAACCCATGTTTAGAGGAAATAGCGGTATCGTTATGGCAGCATCTCTTTTTTGTTTATATCGCCTTAGCGAAACGTGGCATAAATCAAAAGCAGCTGCAGCTGCACGTACAGATTTTCCAAGTGCTATTTCATCGTAAGCTTGCATTTAAAGATTTAAAGCTTTGGTAGGTACCTCTTTCCGTCTTTCTTGGACAAATTCTTGGCATCTAAAAAAAATCATTCTGATTTATGATATTTATTAACAAAGCAAAATGATTTTTAAACAGAAAGGTGTTGTAAATTACTTCAAAACCTAATTAACATTAATAGTCTGCAAATATTAAAAACGTTACAACTGACCCTTTCAAATTTGTTACAACTGACCCCAGATGGTTTTTTTTTCTAATAAATTATTTTCTAAAAAAAACTATTTATTCATGACTACCAAAAGGATCAGTTGGTGCTAAAACATCTGTAGATTAAAATGGTTTAAAGCGCATTTACATATCTGTCCTGATTATGAAAATATATCAAAATTATTAAATGGAAAAAACTTACCTTCACGTCTTAAAAGCGGCCACTTTCGCATACACACAAAACGTCGCTACTTAAGCGCACTGACTAAAGACTCTCTAGACTAGGACTAGAGATACTTCTCACCCAAATAACGTTTACACTACCCCTCCCAGTTATTGAGTTACTTCAAATGCTACAACTGTCCCTTGTTACAACTGACCCCGGTCTACGTACTCATTTAAAGTAGTAAATCAATTAACCTCTCCATGTATTTTCATAGCGATTTTGACAACACAATACAAGTAGTTTAGTCTTACAATGATTCTGTATTTTCACAGTAATGGCGAAATTTGCTTTTCATCAAGTTGCGAAATATTTTACTTTTCGTAGCCAGTTGCAAAAAGACGTTCCAAAATGTCGATGAGTTTTGAAGTGTCAAAATTAGAAACAATAATTTGCTTATAACAATAATACGAGTCTCAGTTATAAAGACATTTTCTTCTTCTGTTACTATCCAAAGTATACCTTTTCTGGGCTCATTGTAGGGAGCAAGTCATGGTCCAAGCCTAGAAAGTATCACTTTTATAACCTGTTGTTAAGTAAATTGTTCATGACCCTGTACAGTTATAGTTATATTAATAGGGACATAATCCATACTAACAGTATTCTTCATTTTGCATTAATAACTCTGTTTACCATACTCAGTAGGTATTTCTTATAATAAATATATTTATAAAGTAAAAAAAAACGTCTGATGTGAATATATATGTTATTCGTATCATTTTCCCACAATATTTAAATGAGGAAACAAAAAAATTGTGATTAATATTGTTAGCTGTCGGCTGATAATTGGATAGATGTTATTAGTAATCCGCAAATTTCAAAATTTTTATATGGTATAAAAATAGTCTGGTATTGGATTATTTTTGTACGAGACCTACCTATCGGGATGATGGTAAACTTTCTGTAGCCCTGACAAAATGGAATAAGACACAATTCATTCTTAATTTATTACGAAGCGATACTCATTTAAACAATAAACATAATATATAAAGCAACGATCAGAGAATGAAATGTTTTTATCCAAGACAGTCTTATAAAACCTTAATTATACATGTGCTTCCTCAAGTATAATGGTACCTATTATTCACTTCTGTGCATATAGACATATCCGTCATAATCTACTGCACCCTTACCATGTACAAAATGTGCAAGAAGAACTTTTAGAAGAATTTAAAATAAATGTTTGGATCGGAATTATTTATCGCTATTTAATTGGTCCTGTTGTTTTACCAAATCAGCTGAATGGAGAAAGTTATTTAGAATTTTTGTAAAACACTCTTCCCTATCTACTGGACGAGGTACCACTACAACTAAGCTGGAACAATTGTTTATGCACGATGGAGCCCTGCCTCATTTTAATATGGATGTTAGAAATTTTTTAAACCACCAGTATCCTAATAGGTGGATAGGAAGAAGGAATAATTGCCCTCAAGCTTGGCCCCCACGATCACCAGACCTCAACAAATGTGATTTCTTTATTTGGGGAATGTTGAAAGAATCTGTGTATTCACCGCAAGTTGCGTCTTAGTAAGAATTGTGGAATCGCATTACTGATAAATAATGTCGAGTCGATCGGATAATTAGAAAACCGATAACATAAGAAAAACAGTTAAGTTAGTCAATTTTTTAAAAGTTAATATAAATAATATATTTGCACCTTATATGTGAGAAAAAATACCGCCAAGCGATTTTATTTTTTTGATGCCAATTGTTCCGCTAAAACCAAAAAATAGAAAAAGTTCCTTGAGTTTCATATTTTAGAAAAACGCTCTAAAAATATACTTATGACTTTGTAATATGAATGAATTTTGTTTAATCGATTTGTTCAAAATATTACATTTTGCTGGAAATAATGATAAAAGTATAGATTTTTAGGAAATCTGAGGATTCTGTTATCTATTCAACCAGTTATACCTAAACCCAAATGTATTTATAGTCAAGTGCTATCATGACCGGTTTATCAGTGAATGTTATAATCTAAGTCTAGCTAACTAAGAGCTAAAAGATAAACAGGGAATACTTATAGCTAACTTGTCTATTACTACATATTATTTATAAACCGGCCCTTAGAAATTGGTTGATTGACTATGATAAAAAGATAGATGTATCATTGAAACATCTGTGATTTGTTATAATTGTTGTTATAATAGGACCATTTTAATAGATTTATGCATAGATTTAGGTTCGTTTTATGTTATTAGCTCAAATTTATAAAGATTTCAAAGTAATTGACATACATAAAAGTAGCACATTTAAAATTTTATAGGGAAAAAGTGAGATAAAAATAATTTAAACAGCTTTTTAATGAATGTAAGAATACAGATTTTCTTTATATTATCAAAGAAATAGTCAAACATGTAAAAATATTTCATCATTTTTAGTAAATTTAGGTTAAATTTTGCAAATTTAAACAATTGAAGTCCTAATTATATGCCAATATTGTCATAATTGGAAAAAAGTATAATAGGACCAGGAAATGGAATTTTCCTTCTCTTGTTTCTCGCTGAACCATGCCGAATAGGTCGATTGGTAATTAATTAGCACCATAAAATCATTAGTAATTAAAAAAATTTGGTAAATCAACGTATTCAACTAAAATTCAAACATCTCAAAATAATAAAAACCCTAAAACTAAATAAAATATTGTTGTTCACACATATGTTATGTTTTCACCAATTTGGCAAATTGATGTTTCATATCAGTACTTCTTTACTTATACCAAATATTTAAATTATTATCAGGTTGATAAATTTATTAATTAAAATAAAATAATCAATTGATTTTGAATTATCTGATGTACCTAATAAAAATTTTCTACATTTATTTATTTTTGATCAAATAGCACTTAACCTTCAAGTTTTCATTTATATAAATACTTATATCGGTAAATTGGCAAAAATAATGTCTGAGCTAAAGTTTTTTACTCATGCTGCACTTTTTGCAACAATTTTTGGTAAGAATTTAAATTTTTTTAATGTAATTTTAATCTATCCTTGAAAATTAATTATGAATTTTGTTACACTGTTACCTGTGTTTTTTACTTTTCTTAGCAAACAAAAAAAAGTATCAACCTAAAATCCACGTTTTACTGCATCTGCTGTTCCTAGTGCCTAGTTGCTTAGGTATTTCTGGAAAATGTCTTAAAATATAATGGCTGTAGTGGCGAATAATAGCATTAGCTTCGTTAGTAGAACGATCAGCAAACGTTTCCAGCTCGCATGCGAATTGGATATTTGCGAATGCCATTTTGCAGTTGGAAACGGTTGCTGATCGTTCTACGAACGAAGCTAATGCTATTATTCGCCACTATCGTGCACAATAAGTTTTTTGGCTGTGTGGCAATCCCGGACGCAAATGCGAAAACCGGCCATTGCTGGTTATAACTTCTATTTGAAACTTTTGATCTTCCAACTAACTCCTAATTTTATTTATTTCAGTATTATTTTTTTCGTCTCATGAAAATGTTTCTGGTGCTTCGTACCTACTACATTTTTCTCCACTCTCATGTGTGATAACAACATTATTTTTGAAGCTGTTTATATTTATATTCAAAGGTTTAATAGTTTGGCATTAAAATAATCTAGAGTCATTTATATAAACTTAAAAAAAAACTTTAATTCGTCACTCTCATAAAATTAGTTTTACATCGTCAATAGCAACATAGAAAACTAATAGCTTTTAATTATAGTTTTACATTGTTCTCTTGAAATTTAGAATAAATGAAGTTAGTTTAAACAATCAAAATAATTTATCTACCAAAATAACAAGAGATATTCATGGAGATTTCCATTTTTTTTTATTACACACTGTTTACACTACCATTACATCAACACACACTTTTAACTGTCAGACGCACGTTTCGATAACCAAGTTATCATCTTCGTAGCGAACTAGATGGGTATTAGATTGTAACCAGTCTAAATTGAGGTTAAAAAAGTAATTTTTTAAATAATTAGTGGAAGTTTTGTTAAAACGAAGAGTTTTTTTTATTATTCTTAATTTGAATTTGATAGTTTTGTTCCTGCAGTCACGCTTTAGCAACTCCTGCAGAAACGTCTCCATTGCAAAAACCTCTGCTTGGAAAAGCCGCTTTCCAGTAGTGGTTGAATTCTTTACGGAACTGATAGCAGCAGATAGCTGATGAGATTATCATAAAGCAAAGTTTTTCTAAATGCTCCAAAAATACAGCAGTGGCTGTATGCTGGATTGTGTGGGTAAAGTCCTAAAGTCCCTTAATAAAATTGTCTAGAGGAAGGATTAAAAGTCAAAGACAATATTTCAAAATCGCAATTCGGTTTCAGGAATTTCAGGGTTTGAAGACGTTGAAAACAAATGGAGAGTCTTCATTACCCTGGATGTAAAAAATGCGTTTAATACAGCATCATGAAATCGCTTTATAAAATCATTAAAATACAAGAAGATAAGCAAATACATATATGACCTAATTGAAAGCTATCTGTCTGATAGAAGCCTCACTATTCGAAAAATTAAAATTTGGTAGGCATACGGAGTTCCTCAAGGTTCAGTCCTGGGGCCAGTACTGTGTAACATACTGTAGGACGGGGTGCTCAGGGTACTTCTGCTAGTTGATTGCCTTCTACCAGTGGGTTGTCTATGCAGACAATCTATCTCTGATAGTACAAGCGTACGATGTAGAAGGCTCAACAAGAAGGTGAAATGAAGCACTATAGATTATCAGTACTTGGTTAAAGAAGAACAAACTTGAGCTGGTCAATTTTCAATACATAAATGAAAACGTATAATTATATTTTGAATTGCATCAGAAATCGCTTGATTTTTAACATTTAGATTGTTTATTTCTAATTGAATTCGGTCTTTAATGACTTGAATGCAGTCATTATTATTTATTATATCTTTTAAAAACCCCCAAAAAATGAGTCCATAGGGGATAGGTCTGGACTGTAAGGAGGTCATAATACGGTTCCATTATTTCCTATCCACACTTGAAATACATTGTTCAAATGATTTCTAACAGGTAGGACATTATGCGGAGCTGCCCCATCCTGCATCCAAATCATATCCTGAAGCTGAACGTCCAAAAAATTATCTACCAGAATATTTTCAACTTCAGGAAGAAACATTTCCAGATAGGTAACTCCAGTTAAATTGAAATTATAAAATATGGGTCCAACAATTTTGTTTCTGAATATTCTCCATACACTAAAAGTTTTTCTTCCTGATTTTTTGATTGTTTTTATCAATATTTTTCTATTCTCCTTGTTTTCCCATGACCTACGATTTTTCCTATTAAAAACTACAGCCGTGGAAAAGGATGATTCATCGGTCCATAATATTTTAGTCAAATAATCAGGATCTTCATCTAACCTTTGGAGCATTTGGCGGCAATAATCAAACCTTTTCCTTTTATGAGCCTCTGTGAAAACTTGTACGGGTAAAATTTTGTAGTTGTTAGTAATCAACGTACGCTGTATTTTAGAGTAACTCATATTCAAATGAGCTGCTGCATTATTTATACTACATTTAGAATTCTCTAAAAAATAAATAATGTTTCAAAATACTTTTCAAGAATACCTATAAGAGGGCTTACCTTCGAAATAAAGCAGTATATCTAACTGATCGTTATTTTCTATTAAAACTACCAGTATTATTTACCTGTTGGTAAATCCGTATGTACCTACGTGTTTTCTGTGGGTGTTGGACGATTTGGATACAACTCCCTGTATGCTCTTTGTGCTGCACTTTTATTTTTGTTATTTTCTATATAACAAGTGAATATTTGAATTTTTTCTTCTACACTGTAAACCATTTTGAATATTTCAATAAACATATGACATTTAATAAACATGACAGTTGTGATTTTCATAGCTTTCTTTGATAATATTGACATTTCAATATTTATATGAACTAATTCAATTTACTATATGTATCCTTTAATATCTTAAGAACAGTGCAAGACAGGGGTATTTTGAAATCAGAAGAAAAACATCTTTTCAAAAATTCAATAATATACAGGGTTCTTGAGATATTCTTGGTTAAACCATCAGATGTTTTGGGATGCCTCACACCTTTTCTCATGTAACTTCTTATACAATCGGGTTAATTCTTCTCTCGAAGATGACTTAATGAAATTTATTGTACTAAACCTTACTGTGTGAAAGTCCATCTTATTAAGAACATCAACAGCATAAACGTTATCTATCTGACAACAACAGTGGTTAGATAACACAAAAGATGCCAAATGGACGAAGCGCCTGATTCCAGATGTAATTAAGTGAATCAACTGTAAACATAGGGAAACTGACTATTTTCCCAGTTTTTGTCGGACCATGGATGTTTCAGAGCCTACGCCAAATGTATTGGGAAAACAATGAGTGACAGATGCATTTATTGCGTCCACACTGATACCTACAGCCGATCATACAATAGTTCCATAAAGAAACCTTAAGACAAACAGCAAGGGGTCTCCTTTAAAAATTATATTAACAAAAAACAACAAATTTATTTATAAGCAAAGCACCAGCAGTCAACCAATTGGGACCACTTTGTCATCTGACATAAATTTATGCCCCTATTTTACTACAATAATGATGCTCTGGAAGATTATTACTCTGTAAGTTTTCACATTAATTTCTTGATTATGAATTTATTATTAAAAAGCACTTTTTTAGATGCATCCAACATTAATAAAGAAAGCTCTTTGGAAAAAGTCCCTCGATAAAGTGGTGCTTCCAAGATTCATGAGCTCTGATGAATGTCACACTCCAAAGCAGCAAAGAGATTGGCAATCTCTTCAAGCACCATATTTTTAGTTTTGATAAATTTACAAACTTAAGCTTTCATATTCATTTTATTTACATTTTTTAGTTGGGTGACAAATATCAGTTTCATCAATGGCAGGAAGATTTGACAAAACTTACAATACCCTGAATGTGATAAATAGATGACTGAAAGAAAATATAGAGATTATGATAAGAAACCGCCTGCTTTGGGGAAAAATCAGGGTTTTTATTAAATAAGTATTAAAAAATAAGGAGAAACATGAACCAGAGGTGCAGCAAAGAGACGGGTTTAAATAAAGAAGGATAATTATAAACAGCCCAAAGTATCTGATGTAAAATCAGTTTTCGGGTGCCTGGTATGGGGCGAAGATGAGAAGTTTTAGTGGGTATACTATAAAGGAGGCCCACGCAATCAAGTAGTACGGGCTACAGAATGTGCGTAACGGCATTTTTTCTCTTAAAAAATACAGTTTTTTTATGCATGAATAACTTTAGGTTTTATACAACAAATCCTTCATAAAGGATAATGAAGTGGAAGAACTGTAATATGATTAAAAAAAGAAGAAACAAAATATCTTATAGTCCAAAAAGACGTTTAACATAATCGGGGATTTTAAAAGGGTTTATGGAGTATTAAAATATAAAATGGTATTTATTTTGCATTTATTAAACTGTTATTAAAAAATATAATATTCAGTTGATTGTGTATTTCTTTGAGACTAGTGTTATTTGACTTAACTCTATTAATTACCTACCACAATTACCTATTGAAACTGTGCAATAAAGATACTGTTAATTATTGTTTTACTAAATGTTTTAATTTTAAAAAAGTTTTTTTCACCAGCAATTAGTATATATGTTACGGGTAATGACGTTAATCTGGCCAATAACGTGAATACCCGGTCCATAACGTGAATGATCATTCTTATTAGACATTCACGTCAATGACCGGCCAATAACGTGAATGGCCATGTAATTTTGACAATGTTGATAATTTAAAATTCAAGCGAACAGTTAACATCATTGTCCGGGCGATAACGTCATTGCCCATTACACAGCGGCCAACGACGTGAAAGCATTAAAAGTAACATAACCTACGAATAAATAATAAAAAGGAAGGAGTATAATACGATTTGACGATGTCCGCAATGGTTCTTGCATATGGCTGACTTGAAGTTTCCGGTTACCAGTGGTGTCACACACAGGGTATTATAAACTTATGTCTCGTATTAATTATTAAAAAAATAACTGTTTTCCGCTTGTAATTATCTGTACAGTAATATACATTGTCATAAAGTTGTAGGAATATAAATTTAGATTAAAAACTTCTAAGCAGGTAATTATAAATAGTTGACTTAGTTGGTCTATATAAAAAATAAAGGAACGTCTATGATAACAATGTGGTTGTCACTAAAATATTTTATTAATTTTTAATAATTCAAATAAATAGAACCCTACAGATGAAAAGTAATTCCCATTCAAGAGTTGGGTTAACTACTTAAATCAGAAAATAATATATAAAACAGCATGAAAAAACTATACATGTCAAATGTCACGATTCGAATGAGTCATATTTGGTTCTTCAATATGGCCGACTTCCGTCGTGATTATTTGCTACATTAAAATATGACAACCTTCCTTCCTTTCTATTCTTTATTCGTAGAACATAACCAAACTTTTAATTTGTAAATAACGACCAACGCGAATTATTTGTTTTCAGTATTGTGTTATGTTTCTTTAAATTTTGTCTAAGGTACTTAAAAATGGAATTTTTCTTATTGGTCTCCATAGACATGACAGCTGTTTTTTTATTGAATTGTCAAGCATAATTAATATCTGTATATAGATCAAACCAAGCTCTTCTTTCAGTGTGTCCATCCCCGTCTAATTACTTATATAGCTGGCCTATTGGCTCCGCTAGTGACAGGATGAAACTTGGGAAAAATTACTTATAGCGCTTGTTTTTTAATTTACCCTGTTGCTATTGCACTCCCGCCTCATAGACCCTATGATCCACCCTAATTTAACGCATTTAAGCGGACACTTTTTACTTACAGGGACAGACCTTCATTCTACCCTTCATAAAAGTGACAGAAAAAAGTCAATGATTATTTTACACAGAACACATTGACGAGTTTTTACGACTTCTACTCATGGAATATGTACAGTACCTTAGAACAAAAAGATACAGGAAGGAGTATATGCAAAATGACCTTGAGTCCAGAAAGGAGCTTGCATATGGCGGCCAATTGTCAGTTTTAGTTTCCGTTTCCATTGACGTACCGAAAAAAAATTAAGATTATATCAGGGTTTTTATTTTTAATAAATTTCAACCAATCAAGAGTGTAAATATAATTAGTTTTTTAAATAATTTAGTATTTATAAGAA
This sequence comes from Ophraella communa, assembly GCA_035357415.1. NCBI lineage: Eukaryota > Metazoa > Arthropoda > Insecta > Coleoptera > Chrysomelidae > Ophraella > Ophraella communa. The sequence continues at coordinate 13,044,652 of CM068984.1, forward strand.
CCGAATGATACGCCTATGCGCTCATTTTTGACATTTATATGCAAAAATTGCTTTGACAGCATACTGTAAACATGAAAAATGAGTCATACAAGGAGCTTCAAGATGGCCGACTTCCGTCGCAAATTTTCCTTAAAGTTAATATATGACAGACTCCTTCCTGTTTCTTTTTGTTCTAAGTACAGTACACAAAATTGACCTTTACACCTACGTCATACCTACAAACCTCGCGAATTGAATAAATTTAGCAAGTATACATAATTGTTTGGCGTGTTTCTACTGCCAGTAAAAAAGGATGGGATATATAAATTTGTTCTTTACTACTGGTCTTTTTGTCGAAATAATAGACTAGTTTAGTGATTTTTTTTTATATTTGCATCTTATAAAATAGGGTTTTAGTGGTTCAACTATACAAATAAAATTTTTATAAAATTAATCCTCTAGCCATAATCGACTTTTGAAATTTAAATTTTAGGTTACATACGTCATAAGTGGTAAGTGTCGTGTTTCAATAAGATTGGTAGAAAATTTTGCGATGTTGTCGATATGCTTTAATATTAACCGAGAAACTTATCTCTCTCTCTTATTTGTTGTCATTAAAAAGAGATAAACATACCGATATTTTTGTTCTCTGATTGACACTTTATCAAATAAGGAGTAAAATTTGTTGTTTGGTTGTGTTTGGTTTATGAAAGAAATTACTTCTATACTATTTTTGGTTCGAAAATAAAAATCCTTAACACCTTCTCTTGGTGTTATAGCGGTTCCTTCAAAAATAACCAATAGAAGTAATTGTTCTCTCGGGGAGCAACCCTTCTATCGGTACAGTGAGAGAACGAATTTCAAGAATACCGTTTTGGCATTTTCAATAGAATCACGCCCACATTCTATTGGCTGTTCTATTCTATCACCGTCAAGAAAAGGGGTCTTGTTTGTTTATTACAGATAAACACGATTTTCTCTCCTGTCATATATCTTGTCAACTGGTACAATTAGTTAGTCACAGAACACGGTGTTTTGTGCCGCCAGTTCTTTGAGAATACTTGAAACGAACGTAGCTAAAATGTGACAACGTTGACTTTTAAACACACTTCATTATTGGTTATTAGTTGGCGCTACGTTTAAAACTTACTAATTATTTATTGCTAAATTTTACGAAATGAGAAAAATTACTTGCAAAATGAATACCAATATAAGTAAGTAGGTATCTTATCCTAAATATATATTGCTATCATTTTGATTAATATGATCCTACTAAACTAGTCCATTGTTTGACGTGTTTCTACTGCTAGTAGAAAAGGATGGGATATATAAATTTATTGTTTACTACTGTTCGCTGTTAGTGACTTGAGGAAATTATCAATTTTTTCTACTGTAACTTTAGAAGAAAAAGATACAGGAAGGAGTATATGCAAAATGACCTTGAGTCTTTTTGTCGAAATAATTCTGTTTTTATTAGGATATCAATTTTTTTTTATTTAATTTTATCTGCATCAACCACGAAGGGTTATTAGCAGCGGTACAGTATTGATTACAAACAAGTTTTCATATAATATATCCAACAAGGTGCACTGAGTGGTGAATATTTTTCTTTCTTTGTTGTATTTAGGACACTCCACTAGTAAATGCTGGACACTGAACTGTACGTTGCACATTTCACACTTTGGTGGCTGGTTACCGCTGAGTAGATACTCATGGGTGCTTCTTGTGTCACACAAGTTGTGTGACCTATTCTAAGCCGAGCAAGAATTGTTTGTATTCTCCTCGTAGATGGTAGAGATGTCCATGGTAGTGTCGATGGTTTGACTGCCCTCAGTTTGGATTGTGAGACTATCCATTTGCGTTGCCAAAAACTACGGATTTTCTCCTTCAGCTTCGCTTTTACGTCCGTAGCTGGAAATGGAGATTCAGTGGTTGATCTAGAGACATTCGTGGAATATTCTCTGGCGATTTCGTCGGCACGATCATTTCCAGCGATGCCCACATGAGAGGCCCAAATAAATTTGATTATTTTGCCTAAAGTATGAAGTCTTTGAAGAAGCTCTTTGATCTGTAGCGCTAAAGTGTTAGTTGGATACCATTGCTTCAGATTATCTATTATATTGAGGGAATCTGTTATTATAAGGATTTTTTGGGTTGGACTTTCTATAGAGTGTAATAGGGCCTCAGTCACTGCATATAATTCTGACGAATGAATTGTGAATTCTTCTGGTAGTCTATAACCCATGATTCCGTTGTTTGTTACTTCTGCTGCGGAGGTACCTCTTTTCGTTTTTGATCCGTCAGTGTATATGTGTTCATACGGAGGTGATATATGAGGATGTTTGGCGAAGATAACCTTGAATCTATTTGAGAAAGTAATGTGCTTTGAAGGGTGTGTTTCAATGGAGGATACTTTAATAACGTATGAGAGACTTTGAAATTCTCTACGAAATTCTAGGGGCAGTTCTCCCGATTCGCATATGATTGCGTCCCTAGGTAGGGTAGGATATCAATTGGATTTCTGGGGTATAACTGGATGGCTGAAATGGGGATAATCGGAATCAAGTATTTGTATTCACCAAAAATGTAATATTGTTTTACATAATTTTGAAATCTCATTATGTACTCCAAAGCCGTACCTACTTTAATGCAACTACGTAAACAGCTTAAATTAAAAAAAATATTCATAGTAGAAATGCATCAGGTGTATAAAAGTGCTGAGTGAATGTTAAAAGCTCTGTTTAGATTAAAAACACTGGTTGTTTGTTGAAAATGTTTTATGCGAAATATGTGTTTTAGTTAATCGAATTTTTTATTGCATGATTGTCAAAACACACAGATGGATTTTTATTCGATTATGTTTAATCTAAACGGCAATTAACAGTTATAATAGTTTATTTTCACATGATTTAATGAATGGATAGTTACTAATAATAATTTGTAAGGTGTGTTGAATACAGCCAACGAAAATAAATACAAGTGATTTTATTTAAATTAAGTTTTTAAAGTCGCTCTGGAAAAATAAACTTAATATTCTATAATTTATATCAATGCATCGTTTATTTATATTTATTAGCAAGTCTAAAATGTGTCTAAGAAACAATGAGAAGGAAAACGGAATCACCAGCAAGTAAGGTAGCTTTGTGAATAAAACCAATAATTTTTGTCCCCTTTATTGTTTCCAGGTGTAATGCAAAAAAGTTACATAAAAGAAAAATTGGCATTTTTTTATAAAATATATTTAAGCAGAAAAATTTGCATGTATGATTTTGGCAATGGAACGAATCCATTTGCCACTGATTTTTTTATTTCAAAATGAATTATTATAATATTATATTTATTTTATGCAAGAAATTACATTTGAGTTCCAAAATGTGTTTTTTTAAACGATAGCAGATAAGCGATATTAACTGGTAACTGAATATTATTATCTGTCAATGTTTTATAAAACATTTCAATTTCTTGCTTATGATTGGAGCATTTAAAAATAATATGATTAATATCACAAGTAGAAATATTGTCGCATTAACATAAAGCTGATGGAACTAAGGTAAGCCTAGCAAGGTGTGCAGGAAACCTACCGTTTTAAACTAGATATGGTTGCAGACGAGTTTTTGGAAAAGTTGGATTTGAATATGCGTGGGATATCCTCAGACAAGGAGGGTGGAAAAGGTAATATAAATTATTGGAGCTGTTAGAAAGTTTACTTCATTTTTGAAATTTGTATAAATGAAAAGAGGTTATTATATTGACAAATTCCCCATTTATGGCAGCATCCTTTGTCAGCCGGTCAATCACCTCATTACCCATAATACCAGTGTGACCCTTAATTTTACTAATTTTTGTTCAATATTGCAGAATATGTTATTTTTATGGATCATTGCGTTATTATTTAAATTGATTGTACTAACCTTTACTTTTTGGAAGTCCATCTTATTAAGAATAATAAAAAACTCTTCGCTTTAACAAAACTTCCAATATTTATTTCAAAAATTGCTTTTTTAACTATAATGACAGCCGTTTCGCTAGACTTAGCTGTCATTATAGTTAAAAAAGCAATTTTTGAAATAAATATTGGAAGTTTTGTTAACACGAAGAGTTTTTTTATTATTCTTAAGCATATTTAATTCATTAAGGACAGATTTTAAGTCCGAAACAATGCAAGCTTCATTTATCTGATTGTCTTCTAGTCAATCAATGGCTTTTACCATAGCGAATGCTTTAGCATATCGATGATTTAGTAATTGGTTTACACGAGGAATATATCCAGTACTGCCATCATCCATTTTAGAACTATCTGTGTAAATAGTTTCTTTTCCAACATAATATACAACATAACACATTTAAAATTTTTATTTTGGAGTATTTATTTAGATAAATTATGTTTAAGTTTTTTATTTCACGAGATTAAGTTACATTTAAGTTATACAATTAAGTAATAATACTACATTTAGTTAAGTGTATCTGATATTGGATTCCCCTTAATATGCGAGATAAGACTGGGAGATATAAGAAAAAGATCAGTCATTGAAGGACGCTCATTGGGTCTAGAAACTTTAGTTGGACGACTATCATTTAAAACAGTTAGATTAACGTTATCCAGTACATCGACTAAAATAATTCCTTGCGGATTATCCCATGATGAACCCCATCGACTATGATGTCCGTTAAAATCCCCACATACAAAAACTTTACCATCAAATTGAGAGAATAATTTTTTCCAATCCGATAAGGAGACGTTTATTTTAGGAGGTTTGTAAATACACAAAATTGATTATTTTCATTGTTCGAGTAGAATTGCACATGCTTCTTACCTTGGTTAATTTTTGAGTAATTTTTATTTCATTGTATGCAAGATTGTTAAGATAGTCCGTTTAGATAGCCATCTCGCCTAAACGGACATTACTAAAACCTTGAATTTGAAAATGTTTTGAGATAGCCAAGTTTCATTGAGAAGAATAATATCAATGTTGCTTTTTTTCAATAAATTAAGTATTTCACCTATATGTTTTACAACCGATTGACGATTCCACTGCTTCAATTTTTTAGGATGATTTTTAGAATTGTTGAAAATGCATTAATAATACTTGTCTCAAGTTTATCTTTATATGCCTTAAATTCTTCGCAGTAAGGGTTCCGAATAATGGGTTGAGAAGGATAGTTAATTGGTCTGGAAGGTAACTTAAATGTGAGTGCTTCGTTAAGGGTAGTGGGGGAAATTATTTTATTTTTATATAGTATTTCTAAATGTCAAAAATGAAAAGTTATTGTCTTCCCTTAAGCAGAGCAGCGTTGCTAGGCAACACATTACAGTACCTGATACCGTAATGTTCTACTTACCGGCGCCAAATTGATTATAGGGAAGTGTTTTTACTGGAAAGTATGAAATAAAAGAAGCTTATAAAAGTTTGTTTCTGGACAAATCGAAAGAAATAGGTATTTATCAAGTAAATGGTAGTTTTACTTATTAAAGTTCAATAAGCATTAAATAAAACGAAATTTCTTACTTTTTTGTCCTAGCTGCGAATGTAAGCTTTTAGTACCTAGTAACCCCTAGCAACCAATCACTTGCCATGTTTCATTTTCAGTTTCCCTTCTCTCATCAAGATAGAAAGTTACACTTTCGTACAGGGTAGAATGAAAAAACTAGTTGTTTTAACAGCTTTGTTTACAAAATTTTAAAATTTTTCTACAGTAAAATGTATTTAGGTATATTGTTATTGTGTTACTGTAATTTTCACAAAGAATTTATTATTTCTTAAATATAATTATTATTATTAATAATTTCATAACCACATTTTATATTTATTCTAAAGTAAATATTTTTTTTATTTTACAGGAATTGTAGGAGGATGGACTTATCCCGAAAAAGGTAAAGTATTATTTAATTATAACCAGAGTGATATAAATAATTAATTTATATGTAAATATTGTAGATTACCTGCATTAATTTATCTCTGTAAACGAGTTTAAATAGTTATCATACAAATTACACTACATAACGATACACCTGTAGAGTACCTACCTGCATTGTATTATTGACTTTGCTATCAGGTAAATTAAGAAGGTTATAGAATTGATAAAAAATCAGTGATTTTGTTATTCCTACTATTATTAATGATAATCAGTATAATAAAAATAACTACATTATCGAGAAACTTTTCTTAACAAACTGTAACTATGAATTATTGTTGTATACTAAAATGTTTAAATCAATTTTGATATGTTTTAAACTTGCTTACCTCGCTAAATGGACCAGAAAAATATGATGTCAATTCTCAAGTTGGTACTCTGGGGTGCTATTCTCGAGTTTATGAGAATGATTTGCGTATGCGAATTTATTGTTTTTTCTTATGAGAACTTCAAATGCATATTCTTGATCGATGGAATGTGAATTTTTTAGTTGCGTAGGAGAATATTTCTATGCGAATATTTTCTACTGGGTCTACTCCAAGAAACGCAAAAATCGAATACTGATAGAGAATAAGCAACCAAAAAATATGGCTGAATTATACGAATTGAGTCAAATATTGGAGAATATCGAAGAGGAAGCAGAAGAAGTTTCACGTTCCTTTCCATAAACTCTACAAGAGTTTCTTTCTGTTCTTGGGATATATTAACCGTTCTAACTTTTTTTGCGGTTGTCAACTCAACCAAATAATTTAAACTATAGGTTTTATACTCAAAAATCAGTTTATAAGATTTATAATTGTGATTTATAAAGTTTGACATTTGTTTGTCGAGACGACAAGGTAAGTTTACAACTAAAGGTATGTTTATCGAGACAGAACAATCGTCAGTGTATGGGCGTCTTACAAATAAAACCTGTCAAATTTAACAGAAAGCGAAGATATTACCAACATCAACAACAACCTTTAAAGTAAAACTTGTTTTTAGGATGCACTGCTTTAACACAGTGTTGTCAGATTAGTCGCACGAAGGATCTTCGTGTACGTAATCAAGTTGTTCTAGTGGTGTTCAAGAATACGGGTTTAAATTCGCATGCGCATATTTTTAAGAGAATACTTTCGTATGAGAAACTTTTCGTGTAAACTCGAGAATAGCACCCCGAATTATATAAGAATGGTTTTGTTTTTCACAATATAAAAGATATACACATTCAAAAATTCACACATGGAGATTTATATGCAAATCCAATTTCATGGGAAACATGTCAGGACTACCAACATGACTTTTTTGGTCAATATTTGATTTTCTATATTTTAAACTTATAGTGACATGTGAGACCAATTTATTTGTCTATAAATCAGAGACAATGGTCGCATTCAACATACGTACCAATAAATGGTATAAAAGATAGGTCAGAGTAAAAAGTGTACATTTATTGTACGCCGTAATTGTTTTACTTTCTTATTTTGACAACAACTTCTGGTACGCTATATTTTGGTAACATGTTACGTTCGATAAGTACCCAAAGGTATATCACATTTAAAAATTATCATAAACTATTTGCTGGTTTAAATATATTTCGAAATAAAACATAACGTTAGTTATGTAAAATAAGCTGCCATTTTGTTCCCAACAATTTATATTTTTTGATGCCCTTATAAACGATTTTGAAAGGTCTCGTTTAAAAAACTTTACTTTTTCTCATATAGGAAGGCATTAAACTATGAGAAAGAAAAATAAGTCAATAATTTGGTTTTAAATATTTCCTTATTCTTTATTAGGTATATTAAAATCTACATAGAGTGTATTTTTATTCAAGTTAAATATAATATAAACAAATGTACTTATTATTGAAAATTAAACTAACCAATTCAAAAGTTATCGTGTTCGTACTTAAGTATTTGTGATACTGCATATTTTATTAAGGAAAAGACATTTTAAAGAAAATTTATATACTTACCAAAATGAGATTTTTATCTACAAAACCAATAAAACTTATAAGCATACGCTTGTTTTATCTAGCATCCACTTATTTGCTAGCTAAAAAGTAAAAGTAATTAATGAATCTTATTTAATTGAGAAGTCAGTTATCAAGTGATTACATGTGATGCAACGCAGGCTAGATGCTATACACATATCAACACAAGTTTCTTCAGCTCAACACAACTACAACACTACACCGAACACCAAAGGAAAAAACACCCACCACCTATACTACTACTACTACTACTAAGATTTAGGTACACCATTTTACTTTATTTATTTCAATTACATTAGATATTCAAAAACCTACACGTTTTATTTTATTGTAGGTAAAATGTACAAAAATTCTTAATTTAATTATAATAATAAATTCATTTAATTATATGATAATTTAAAGGTTAGGTTAGGTTAGGTTAGGTTAGGTTAGGTTAGGTTAGGTTAGGTTAGGTTAGGTTAGGTTAGGTTTCATGTATAATATTGTAGATATATATATTTTGTTTAATTGTAGACGATTGGGCTGCATTATGTCATACAGGAAAGCTACAGAGTCCTATAGCACTTTCTCATTTGATATCAGAAGATGCGCATTTCCCTCCTTTCAGCATGTATGCATATGAACAAAGCAATACCTTTTTAGTGAAAAATAATGGTCATTCAGGTACAGTAAATAATATATAATTAAAATATTATATTTTAAGTCTTCTGATTTATTTAATGCATAGGTATTATGTTTACATGTATGTAAAATTTAAATCCAAAATCAGCCCTATAACTGATATAACCTTGTTATAATATAGTAACGTTATCTACAAAATGAGCAAATACTGTACGTTCAACATGTTACAGATAACATTGATGTTATAATAAAGTTTCAATCATATAGGCCAACGTAAATGTTTTCTGATATATTTTGAGATTCATTGGGTACTATTAGTAAAGAACTTGTATGTTATGATAAACATTAACTTGTATCTGAGAAGTTTAGTCTGAGCTCTGTATAAAAAATAACTAAGAATATTACGTTAAATGCATTATTTCATAGATCTATTTAACTCGATTACATAACCTAAGTTACGCAATCTGTTAAATAATGTCTATAATTTTCGTCTTTGCAATGTCTATTCACTCAGTATATTTTTTCATACAAATGTGGCAACGTAGCTTAAGATTTAAAGTTTGCCACTCTTATCGTCAAATTCAACAATGTTCCGACTATTTTTTGATTCTTGTTTCAGCCAATGAGCATGCAATTAGGCGATAATTTTGCACTAGTGCAAATTATCGATAATTTGCACTAGTGCGAATTATCAGGTCCTTCAAAATAAATGCAGACGTAATTATATTAAATGTTTATTATTTATTGACATAACATGAACACTGTTAAGCCTAGTTATTGAAATTCTTACAATTAAAAACGCAATTATTAAAATTTATGATTGAACCAGTCGAAGTTTGTTGTCGGTCAGAAACAACGTTACTGGAAGAAGAAGTTAAAACTGAAAAATCACCAACCTCGCTGTTCTCACTGTTTCTCATTTCCTCATGAAACGCTTTATCGAGTTGTAAATAAAGTTTTATTGAATTGACATTTCCATGTCCCGTTATTTTCGTTAGCTGGTTTTCGTTTACCCCAACCTTGGCTAGATGGCTTACGGCAGTTGCTCGATGAGAATGGTTTGTGAATTTGAACTTTTCGCTATCGAGACCTGCTTCTTGGACAGACAGCTTTGTCCATTTTGCGATCTCGTTTCTACCAGCTGGGATTTTCTTGAACCATATACCACTATTTTGCCATTCTCGATTCGGTGTAAGAAACAGACGGTTCGTCTTCACGTTAGATCCTCGTTTAGACAAAAGTTTTCTGTATAATCTTGAAAAAAAAACATTGAAAAGTAAAATTAAATAAAAAACCCTTAATTTGACCTACCTAACGGGGCAGATGTCTTCATTACTAATGTTTCGGATTAACCATTTACTGTCCGCTAATCTACGGCCTCCTCCTTGGCATGTTTTTGAAAATACTGGATTATATTCTATTCTATTCTATTTGTTTGTTCCATCATGAAACTTTTCTTCTTGAAAAAAATCCGTCAAACAGTTAACTGCCTCACCTCCTCGAAATGCTAGCTCATAAGATATGAGATGAAAAAAATTTTTCTGCAGACCTTCCGGCTCGTTTTCATCGTAAAGCTTCAAAATTTACAGCAATTCTTTGTGAGTAAAAGCCGATGAGCTTTCTTTTCTCTTTTCCGGGTTCATTTGTAATATTTTGCGCGTAACATCTCGGGCACTCCAAGCAGATTTAAATCTTACATCATTAAATGGATCTATTACAATACCGAAATCTTCGCAATATTTTTCCTGAACAAGTTTTGCTGTTACGTTCCACATTGTTTTCACTACACTTTCTTTATAGAAGGATTCATTCTTCTTGCGCATGTTGCTTGCCCATAGTCCTTTAGAGTGAAGGCAATTTTTTCCACCGAAGTTCCTCGTTCTAATAAGTGATTTCTATCAGCACAAAACTCTTGAAATTGTCTCCATACTGACATTTTTGACTTTTTCGTATTCGTTGGCGTAAGATTGTCTATATTCTTGTCAATATCTACAGCAGAAGCATTTCCAAATCGCGACATTGTACAATATTGTTATCGCCACAGGTGACGCCAATGTGACAGCAACTGACAGTGACACAAAACGATTTGATTTATTCAAAACATTTTCTCATAAAAATTATAGTCGCCACAGTTGATGTCAATGTGACAGCAAATGACAGAGGCACAATACGATTTGTTTGATTCAAAAAATTTTCTTATAAAATTTAACTCGTGCAATGAAAATGAATCGATAATTTTTGACAAATCTGCTCTCACGCAAGTTTAACTTTCTTTTTTCAACTTCGAGCATCTTTGCCAAAAATTATCGATAATTTTCATTACACTAGTTAAATTGCTACTGAAAATTCAAATTTCGTACATGCGCATTGGATTTTTCAAGCGAATGGTTAAACTGGAATTTTCAAAATATTCAATATATAATATTGATTTCCAATAACTACATATTAAAAATCACTTTTCATTGTTAAATTACATTTAAATTTTTTCGGTTAAATTTTAAATGGAACCGGTGCAAATGGTAATTATTATTGATATTGGTAATTATTATATGATTTAAACAAAAAAACTTTTGAAAAAAGATCCTGAACAAGAAACTGTAACCCAAGATTTTTTCTGAACAATAATTTTTAATACTTTATTTTTATTTTCTTGTTTTACTTATTTATATGACATTTTAGCCGAAGTTCGTCAAAAAAATCGAGTGCTTGTACCAGAGGTTAGCGGCGGTGGATTACCAGGTGTATACCAATTAGATCATCTTCATTTTCATTGGAAATCTGAACACACCATTGAAAACTATAGGTAAATCATAAATAAATATTATTAAAGTTGTTGTAAACAGTGGCATTTAAATGTATGTAATATTTTCTCTAGGTTGCTATTTTCAAACTCATCCAAATCACACTCGTATGTGAATTTGATCGAAAATCGAACGAAATTAGTAAAACCGTATTTTGAAACTAAATTTTCGAATGAATATTTTTTCGTATGCTATTAATTTTACCCGATTTACATCGCATGGTCCGAACCAACCGAAAATGAATTTAGTATGCGGAATTGTGACATTGTTTTTGATTTATTTTTTTCATGGAGACTGATAGGGTTCCTAGAAGTAAATGAATAGATGAAAAGTTTTTTTGAAGAGGACCAACTTGTACAAGAATAATGTCGAAATTCCAGCCGTAAACAGCAAATAGTAGAGGGCGCGAGAGTAGCAAAAGGGTAACAAGACAACGTGAAGTCAGTGAAGTAAACTGGGTTGAAAAATTTAATATTTTTCGTGAGTTGTGTAGTTAAAAATTATGCAGTATTTAAAATATCAACTATTTACGTTGTCAAATGTAATTTAATTTCGTGCCTTACTATAACAATTTCTTTTTACCCCGATCACAGAATTATTCTTTTGTATTATTTGTAACGTCCTGTGACACTTACGCTTGCTACTGTGGCGCCACCAATTTGCTTTCTTTCGATGGACACTTTTTAATAAATTGAGTTGCTTCTCCTTCCTTTGACCGTTGTCTTCAACAGATTGGGTGCGTTCATCCGACTTCAGCAGCTGACTTAAAGCTCTCAACAGTTTAGTGATAAAATGAGTTGACAGCTTAAAAATAGATGAAAGCATTGTTGAATTTCAGCGTTATTATTGGACGTTTTCAACATTTATTGAGGTTGACAAGTCACGTAACCTCAATCTAGAATGGAGAGCATTCAGCGAGTAATTCTAATGGAATTGATGAACGATGAACTAAATTTTGGCCAGATAGGGGCTATTGTAGGTAATTTAGTTCAGGCATTCGATATAGTGGAACCTGACATCTACATCTTCCCCTGTAAAAAATGAAAATCAGGTAATAAAATACAAGACAAAATGAGTACAAAGTTAATTCCATGCAGACAGAATATTGTTGCTTTTAACATTTTATGAACAAATGAATTAAAAATCTAAAAATAAATGTAATGAAGAAAAATATTTTAATAGTTTCTGTTAATTTGCATAGATACATTACGGTTACTTACGTTCAAATGTAGGTATAAGGTCCTTAAGCCCCCAATCGTTTAACAATACTTTAGTTATTTCGTCCATTTAAAAGCCTACTAAGATTAAATTGTCCACATACGTTGAATGTGTAATAACGAAACTTCACATAAGAAATAATATCGACCCTATTTGCACTTTCACTTTTTAACAAGTAGCAAAGTACTGTCACCGACAACCCCGAACACGCCAAAACGTAATAAAAGGTAGGGGTAGGGACCGTTATAACTTAACTGTGATTCTAAATTAAATATCCGAATTTAAAGGGACATAGTATATTATTTGGATTAAGCAACCGCATTTTAAGATTAGAAATCGAAATTCCAAAGTAATGTCAAAAATACTGTTGTTTAACTGAAAATATGAAATACAATTTTGTGTAATTGAAATTTAAAATTATCTATCCATAAATTTAAATATAGCCTTCCCAAATTTTAGATTGCTTAAACTAGTATAGTTTTAACGTATTTCAGGTTATTAATTACTATTTTAACTTGTATTAATCTTTCTTTTTTGTTGGTTAAACGTACATATTCAAATAACTTAACAGTAAATTTCGTTTATTCTAAACTGAACGAATTACAAATTAAAAATGTAAGAACTTTAGTATTTTAAAAAGCTAATTCACGATTGTAACTTAACTTATTCATGACGTCACTTGCAGTTTGTTACCTATTTTAAGTGTAACAGTATTTTTACGTTTATTCTTAAATATGATTTTTAAAAGAATACAGTTAAGTGTAAACGAGAATACGGTTAGCAATTTCAAATTATATTATTTTGGTTTAACCTTAAATCAAGAGTGGTTAACCCAAAATAAAATCACCAAAATTTTTTCCAGAGGGTGATCGCGAATATTTAATTTTACTCTTTTTATTTTGAGCTTAAAATTTTTTAATTAAAACATTGAATAATGATAATTTAATACAGTTACCAACATTTGTATCTTTGTAGGTTTCCTTTAGAAATGCATCTTGTCCACTATGCTAAAGAGCACGGTACTCTTCAAGAAGCATTAAAATTTCCTGAAGGTGCAGCAGTTTTAACAGTGTTATTTGATGTAAGTACTGTATTAGTGACAAAAATTAACTGCATTCCATTTCTTTCTCTTCCAACAGTTATCACCAGATGATGTCAAAGATTTTGATCCGTTGCTTTATGAAATTTCAACAGTTCAAACTAAACTAAATGAACCTGATGAATTGGATGGATTTGTTATTAAAAACTATTTACCCAAGGATTTGGCTGGATTTTATAGATATAATGGTTCACTGACAACTCCAAATTGCACAGAAGGAGTTATTTGGACAGTTTTTACAAATACCATTCCCATTTCAGCAAAACAAGTAAGTTGTTTTGTCTTTTAAATTTTCCTATTAACCAAAAATATGGCATACTAAACAGATTCTAACCTAAATTTGTTTTTCGCGTGTTTTGTGTTTATACTAAATTTTTTTAAATGGATGTTATTGACGAAATAAATCTTTTTCTTGACCATATTAACGATCTCCGACCTTATAATAGCCAAAACAGATTTCACCAATGGGACAATGGACTAGTTTAGTGATTTTTTTTTATATTTGCATCTTATAAAATAGGTTTTTAGTGGTTCAACTGTACAAATAAAATTTTTATAAAATTAATCCTCTAGCCATAATCGACTTTTGAAATTTAAATTTAATGGTTATATACGTCATAAGTGGTAAGTGACGTGTTTCAATAAGATTGGTAGAAAATTTGAGATGTTGTCGATATGCTTTAATATTAACCGAGAAACTTATCTCTCTCTCTTATATGTTGTCATTAAAAAGAGATAAACATATCGGTATTTTTGTTCTCTGATTGACACTTTATCAAATAAGGAGTAAAACACTAAATAAAATATTCTGTCATTTTCGTTAGTTTAATTTGTTGTTTGGTTGTGTTTGGTTTATGAAAGAAATTACTTCTATACTATTTTTGGTTCGAAAATAAAAATCCCTAACACCTTCTCTTGGTGTTATAGCGGTTCCTTCAAAAATAACCAATAGAAGTAATTGTTCTCTCGGAGAGCAACCCTTCTATCGGTACAGTGAGAGAACGAATTTCAAGAATACCGTTTTGGCATTTTCAATAGAACCACGCCCACTTTCTATTGGCTGTTCTATTCTATCACCGTCAAGAATAGGGGTCTAGTTTGTTTATTACAGATAAACACGATTTTCTCTCCTGTCATATATCTTGTCAACTGGTACAATCAGTTAGTCACAGAACACGGTATTTTGTGCCGCCAGTTCTTTGAGAATACTTGAAACGAACGTAGATAAAATGTGATAACGTTGACTTTTAAACACACTTCATTATTGGTTATTAGTTGGCGCTACGTTTAAAAATTACTAATTATTTATTGCTAAATTTTACGAAATGAGAAAAATTACTTGCAAAATGAATACCAATATAAGTAAGTAGGTATCTTATCCTAAATATATATTGCTATCATTTTGATTAATATGATCCTACTAAACTAGTCCATTTAAACTGTTGGGATAATTTCGTTTAACAAAAAAAATCGGTTGCACAAACTTTAGCCTTCATAGAAGAAATACTTTTACACCAATCTGAAAGGTATTTTCGCATCATTTAGATACCTTTATTGTCTGTACACTCAATTAAGTTCGGTTTTTAACTGGTGATCTATCCATTCACCTAATTTTATTTAAATTCACTCACTTGTTCAAATATTTATTAAAAAACAACTAAATCGGTCTCCTCATCAACTAGCACCCCCTGGCGTGAGAAAAAATCAGACAGCCTGCCATTATATTTGAATATGAATTATAAATATTAAAAACCATAATATGATAAAATACTTAATTTTTCATAAGTTAAAAATCTCTTCATGTGTGCTATTAAAATAGTAATATTTTCAAATTATGTATAACAGGTCAGCTGAAAAGTCCCCGGTCTGACCTATAGATGACGACACTAAAATTAAATCCATTTCATTTTTAGATAGTATCAACCTTCAAAAGATTAGTGTAAAAATTTGACAGCTGTCGGACTATTAGTTTGTGAGATATTGCATTTTTAGTGAAGCAACTTTTGTTATTTTCAAAAAGATGGAAAAAAAAGAATTTCGTGTGCTTATTAAATATTGTTATTTGAAAGAAAAAAATACAGTTGAAGTAAAGCCTTGGCTTGATAATGAGTTTCCGGACTCTGCGCCAGGAAAATCAACAATCATTGACTGGTACGCAAAATTCAAGCGTGGTGAAATGAGCACCGAAGACGGTGAACGCAGTGGACGCCCAAAAGAGGTGGTTACCGACGAAAATATCAAAAAAATCCACAAAATGATTTTGAGTGACCGTAAAGTGAATATGATCGAGATAGCTGACACTCTAAAGATATCTAAGGAACGTGTTGGACATATCGTTCACGAATATTTGGGTATGCGGAAGCTCTGTACGAAATGGGTGCCGCGCGTGCTCAAAATCGACCAAAAACAGCAACGAATTGATGATTCTGAGCAGTGTTTGCAGCTGTTAAGTCGTAATAAACCCGATTTTTTGCGTCGATTTGTGACTATGGATGAAACTTGGCTCCATCACTACACGCCTGAGTCCAATCGACAGTCAGCTGAGTGGACTGCGGCCGGTGAACCGCCACCAAAGCGTGAAAAGACTCAACAGTCAGCTGGCAAAATTATGGCCTCAGTTTTTTGGGATACACACGGTATATTGTTCATCGACTATTTGGAAAAGGGAAAAACAATCAACAGCGACTATTACTGTGTATTATTGGAGCGATTGAAGACCGAAATCGCGAAAAAACGGCCCCATATGAAGAAGAAAAAAGTGTTGTTTCATCAAGACAATGCACCGTGTCACAAATCATCGAAAACGATGGCAAAATTGCATGAATTGGGCTTCGAATTGCTTCCTCACCCACCGTGTTCTCCAGATCTAGCCCCCAGCGATTTTTTCCCTTTCTCTGACCTGAAGAGAATGCTCGCAGGAAAAAAATTTGGCTCTGATACTGAGATAATCGCCGAAACTAAAGCCTATTTTGAGGACAAACCGAAGGAGTACTACAAAAATGGTATCGAAAAGTTGGAAGGTCGCTATAATCGCTGTATCGCCCTTAAAGGCAACTATGTTGAATAAAAAAAATGAATTTTGTCAAAATATTGTGTTTTACTATGGTAGACCGGGGACTTTTCAGCCGACCTGTTACATAAGGAGAAATTAATTTATGCAGCACAGATACATAGCAAAAACTTCTAATATTTAATTTTTGTTATTGTTTTATTTTTAGGTGGAAATATTTGAAAAGATACAGACTATTAACAACTCAGTATTGATACAAAATTACCGATCGCTTCAAGATTTAAATGGCAGACGTATTCAACTTAAAGTCAGTCCTCTTAGATTCATGTCAGGTGGATCTACAATAAACATAGTGCATTATTTATTGTTGTTGATTGCGATTTTACTCTGTAAATTATTTAAGTAATTTAAAAACATTACCCCTAACGGGTTTTCTGTTATACCAAAGTTATACCAAAGCTAAAAAGTTAATTTTAAAAAATGAAAAATATATTTTTTAATTATTGTTTTAGTAAGCTAGTCAAGTGAACGTAATTATACATTTATAGTTCTTGATTTTATGCTGTGATTCAGTTTTTTAGTGATTATTGCTACTTATTTTATCACTAATAATTTTATTAAATCACTTTCGAAACCTTAATATTTAAATGTGATTAATTCTGGCTGTTCATATATTAAGAATATAACAGGTTATAAAAGAATGTAGCTGGTCTCTTCGTGAAGTTGTTGATTTATTAATTGTGAACACTGTTGTTTACTTGTATATCCATAAATTTTTTTTTATTTGGACAAAAGCCCGGCTAAATAATTGTTATAACCCTAGGCTTACATGTAAATACTCTTTATTGTAAAGAATATTTGCTATTTTAAAGTACTCCCATGACTTTTGTTTGTAAACCATTGGTAAATTCTTCAAATTTAGTAAAATATTACTAAAGTATTTTAAAATGTACAATATGTGTAAATAATTATATTAACATTAAATGTGATTTGTGTTGTTATTGTTTTGTATGTATAACCTCTAAAGTGAATAAATAAAATAGTTATATTTACTTATATTAATTCATTGTATTTCAAAATATATATTAATAGTATATTTTGGTTGCTTAATGATGAGGTATAAGGTTAGGTTCTATATTAGTGGTTGTTTAACTTCCCTTCCAATGCGACCTGAATATTTATTGAGAGGGATTTTCCAAACAACCCAGTTTCCTTAGAAACATTATCGGGAATATTATTTTAAAAGAAAGTAGGTACCTTAACCTAACCTAACCTAACCTAACCTAACCTAACCTAACCTTAAATCAGTACTTAGTATTAGTTCTTAGAGTAAAGTTGTATGAAGTTGTATGGTTTTCGTAATATTGTAAAGAGTTGGAATATATTTAAAACATTTGTTGAATGTTAGGTAATTGTGCAAGTACCAAACAATGTCGATAAGTCAAGGACCATGTAAACGACCAAAAACAGGTACATTATCTTTAATTGAAAAAACTCTGATATTGAATTGTTATATATCATTAAAAAACAAGGATCCAAGTGCAAGTGTTGATGATATTGTGGAATTAACGGCTGCTATGTTGTGTGTAGCTAAATCAACAATTTATAGATTACTAAAAGAAAGCAAGAATGGAACTCTTCAACCCCCTAAAACTCCTTCAGGCCGAAAACCAATTGAGATCGATGAGTCATTAAAACAAAGACTAAGGCGATTTTACTTACGAAAGGAAATTCCAACACTTGACAAAATTATGACGTCAGTGCAAGAAGATACGGACTATACAAAATTCTCCAGAATGACATTATGCAAACTTTTGAAAGATGTGGGTTTCAGATATACAAAACATAATAGAAAATCTCTCTTGATAGATAAACCGGAAATAGTTTTTTGGAGAAGAGACTATTTAAGAAGCATTCGACATGTCAGAGAACAAAATTTGAAAATCTTCTACTTAGACGAAACATGGATAAATGCTGGATATACAGTTTCCAAATCTTGGCAAGATGAAAACATTAAAAGCGGAAGGCAGGTATTCGTGGAAGGTTTGTCGTTAGGTTTGCAGCCACCATCTGGAAAAGAAAAAAGACTTATCATTGTCCATGTTAGAAGTTCTGAAGGTTTTGTTGATGGTGGATTATTAACTTTTATTTCAAAACGCACGGGGGACTATCACGAAGATATGAATGGGGATGTCTTCGAGGAATGGTTTGTTCAAATGTTGGATCTGATTCCAAAAGGGGCTGTTATTGTTATGGACAACGCAAGTTACCATTCACGGATACGAGAAGCATTGCCCACAAGTCGTTGGCGTAAAGCAGAGCTTTTGGAGTGGCTTATTTCGAAAAATATCAAGTTTCCAAAAGATCCACTTAGGAAAGAACTTTACAGAATTGCAAAAATGAACAAGAATAAATATAAAACCTATATTGTAGAAGAAATGGCTTCTTCTCGTAGTATATCAGTTCTTCGACTTCCCCCTTATCATAGTGAACTTAATCCCATAGAATTAATATGGGCTCAGGTAAAGGGGGAAGTTGGAAAAAAATACTACTTTTAAAATAAACGATGTTGTGAAATTGTTTGAGAGTGCTGTAAGTCATGTTAGTAAGGAAAATTGGACAAACTGTATCGAGCATGTTATCAAAGTAGAGGCAAATATGTGGAAAATTGACAATATTTGTGATGATTTAATCGACCCTATTATTATTAATGTCAACAACGATTCTTCCTCTTCCGAGTCGGCTATAGAATAAAATGTAAGTAATAAATGTATTCCAATAATTATTTCTTTTCATTTTTTATTATATTATAATTTAAAATGTATTTTTTTCCCAAAATACACACCACTGCATTGCATTATTGCTTATCTGCTACTCCTTTAACAATGAAGAAACCCTCAACTTTGCTACAACTGAAACAAATACAGGGTCGATCTACCTGGTTTTTAGATTTACGGAAGAAATATAATTTAAAGTAAGAGATTTATCAAAAATTTCATTGTCCTCCCTGTAAAGGTTTTGCATACTTAATTAGGGTTTATTACTCCTCGTACTTTTTGTACATACTATACATATTGTGAAAATAATTCCAATTTGAAAACATGTCAATTCGGATACTAATGATTGTTATATACGTTATACTCGTTCCATCAGCCCTAGACCTCTGCTGAATCTCACCAAGGTCAGTGGCGTGAAGTCCGTGGGCTCGAGTTGATGTAGACCAAATTTATTGATCTTTAGTTTCTCGACAGTTGTACAAAATATACTCCGCCGTGTCATCCTCAGCTTGACAGAATTTGCAGTCCGGACTCTCTGCCAGTCCAATTGTTTTCTAACTAGACATATTAGATCTTGAAGCCATTTCCAAACTAACTTGGAGTCAATCTTCTATTGCAAAAACCTCTGCCTTGAAAATTGGTGGATAGGTTAACCAAGTTCTGGTTCAAATTCACCCTTGGTTTCTCTCCATGGACCCCAGCTCTAACATCACTCTGGGTCTTAGAGCCGCCCGTGTACCAACATATTGGTCAGCCATTATAAGATTCGATTTATTCTTCTCCTATTTGGCTCTTTCTGGGAGTAGGACGGTAAATGGGTTATGGTAGTTGTTATGTTTTTTGCTAGTCGATTTAAATAAAACCACCACTATTGCTTGTAGATTACATTTATTACTGATAGCCTAAATCTGGCTTGACACGGTGAGGAACACTACATACATTTACACGACATAAAACATTAATTACGTATATTCGATTATATTTGGTATGTACAACTTTCTAGACTAAAACTGTGATTGAACGGAAGGCCGCTTAAGAACTAACTCGCGTGTTCCGCCCTCTGTAGGACGTGCTAGATATCTAATCAGAATGCGCCCACCATGTAGGGCCACTTCCTGTGTGATTAAGCGGGACTATTTAAATTACATACATAACAGTAGTTTTATTTATTTAGGTTGCAATGCATTTGCTACTATTTCTAGTATCGGATGATTTTTATTATTTCTCCTTTCATCCTGGCACTTCACTAGCCTCCTGTATGCAAGAGCATACAACAGGTATTCTATGAACTCCAAACCTGTAGGATGCTGTTTATTTAATTAAAATTAGTTAAGACTGTATCCCACCTTGTTTGTATTTTTCACCATGGATCTTTTTGTCCTCTTTTTCGTATATTTACTTTATATTTTTAAGAGTACGATTTGAGTAACATTTATGGGACATGAAACACCCATATGCGACGATCGGAGGCAACAGCCCTGTCACCATTTGGGATGTCCTATTTGAATTGATTTTAAGAATGTAATTTAGTTTGAATAGTATTTATATTCCACACTTACTTGTGAGCAAATGGCAACTTGGTATTTGCATCAATAACAGCATAAATTATGCAAACGGTAATCATTGTTGTTTATAACTTGATAAGAACAATTCGGTGTTTTCCAATTTTTTCAAAATCATGCAGGAAGACAGAGCAATAATCAATTACCCCAAAAACCAAAAAAACATAAATTAAAAAAATTTGTAGCATAGTTATTCCATCCTCAAATTCAAATTCAGAAATTTGCCGCGTAAACGACTGTTGGCGGTGGCCTACGTCACTACTCATATGTGTCATTGAAAGCGCCATCATTTTATTGTAAACAGTGTATCTGCGAGATTGTGCGAAGTTTTTTATTTATATTTATTCATCTCTTTTCTCTATTTTTTGTTGATTTTCATAAAAATAAGTCAGTTAGACATTTTTTAATGCAAAAAGCACAAAATACGTATTTACGCTGTTGCTTTTACATTTCAGCTGCATTGAAACCTAACCTATCCCAACCTAACCTAACCATGAAAATGTCTAAGGATGGTAAATTGTTTGACAATGCTTTCACAAACCCTACTGACGACATTTTATGATTGCATAACAAATAAAACCAATAATTCACAATAAAATCAAAAATAAAAGTCCAACTCTCTCAATTACCACACATTAAATATAAACAAACTGTCATCGATATGAGTTTTGACGTCACGACCAATGAAGGTGCGTTTCGACTTCTATTTGAATTTATCGATTTTAACTTACTTTCAATTTGATATTATATAAAAAATAACTAGAATTGTTGTGTTGTAATGAGTTTAGGATAAAATATTTATAATTTACTATATGATTATAAAGAAATTTCATTGATTTATTTCTAATGAAAACACCGAATTTCCGACACTAATAGTTTTCTTCGTTTAATATTTGGAGAAGACAAGGATAACAGTATATTCTATATTTTATTTCCATATTTTTCGTTTGGCAACAGCGCTTTCTTGTAAAACAATACCAAGAACACCACTACACTACGGTGCTTACAATATTTAATTATTTCTCGCGTTCGTAGATTTTATCCAAACTGCTCATGGTTGAGAAATCTCAAAACCTTTGAACAAAAAGAAACAAGGAGTCTGTCTATATTAACTTCAAGAAAAATTTTCGACGGAAGTCGGCCATCTTGAAGCTCCTTGTTATGTTTACAGTATGCTGTCAAAGTAATATTTGCATATAAATGCCAAAATGAGAGCATAGGCGTCTCATTCGGTTGTTATAACCACAAAATAATTTACAACACTTATTGTATTCACACACTTGATTGGTTGAATTTTATTCAAAATAAAAAACCTAATATAATTTTTAATTTTTTACGGCACGTCAATGGAAACGGAAATTAAAATTGACAGTTGGCCGCCATGTGCAAGCTCCTTTCTGGACTCGAGATCTTTTTTGCATATATACTCCTTCCTGTTTCTTTTTGTTCTAAGCTCAAAACACATTTACCCAATTGAATTTTTCTGTGTTTCGCTACATGCGTACAAAATATGCGCAGAACTGGTCTACATGCAAGAGAGCAAACGATACATTATCTGCTTCACCAGATTGGAACAGCTTCCACTTATAGAAACTGTCCATATAGAAGTACTAAATAAACCATGGCGATTGCAGACATGCGCCAGCGCAAACAAAAATGACTTTGACAGAAGCTCGGAACTTCGCTTCTAGTTGGGGTGGAATTTATTTAGTCGTATTGTCCAGAACTAGATGTAAACCAAATTTCAGATCAATCTTTCAATAGAAAGGAATCAATTTTTAAATATATAAATAAAATAAACGGGGCAAACTTATAAACTACAAAATTGCAGTTACACTGGGATATTAGCCATTCCCAATATTTCCATAGATCTACATTATTTTTTTATTTTAATTTGTAGGTATCAGAGATGTATATATTAGGAAATTACAGAACATGAAAAAATTCAGAGTGCCAACTGTTTTATTTCTAGTACATTTTAAAGGAAAATTATTTTTTATTGAGTTAGAGTCTTAGAACATAAAATAGTAAGGAAGGAGTTTATGTTATATCTACAATGTTAAAATCTGGCGACGGAAGTCGGCCATATTGGATAACCATTTATGACTCATACTTTGTTTACAAGTTATAAAAATTTAATTTTCTGTTAAAAATTTGGATTAATTATTTATTGGTAAGTAGCTATTATTATAATAAATATACATTATATATACGTAAACTATATTTTTATGTTTAAATTAAATTAATATTTTGTACTGATCCCTAACCTATCTACTTAAAGTGACATAGGCGTATCAATAATGGAAAGAGGATATTTTAATTTAATCTCATAACTGTATATGTCAATTATTTTTATGTCTATGGAGTATTCTAAAGCAACGTTGTACAATAAATGTATTTGTGTTTTAATTAACACATTATTACATTCACAGTTTCCCACGGGATGAAAATATTAGACGGAAATGGTTAAATATTGTGGATAAAGATAACTGGAGTCCAGGCAAGAATAGCTTTTTAGACTCACAACATTTTACAGAACAAACATTTAATAGAATTTCTTCAGTAATTGTTTTACTAGTACCTACCATAAATGCTATACCTACAATTAAAATCGCAAGAATGAAATATGTAAGTAATTATTACATCCACAAATTGCTTTAATAACATTGACTAAATCTATATTTTTTCTCAAATCTATGTACAGATATTTTACTTAAACATATATTTCACTAATATATACCTTTTCCATGCAGGTAAGTACTAACGACCCTTATGCTGAAGAGATAATAACTACTAGCAGTGAAACTATTTCACCAGTTCCTGTTCCTGAAACTCTACCATCTACTTCTAAAAGTCCTCGTAGGAAACAACTCATAAAAAGCATCTGTGAAGTATATTTAAAAACAAAAATGTGAAAAAGTAAAATAAATAATGTAGAAAAAATTAGACATGTTTACACAAAATTCAATTTAAGGGCCAATAGTGGTAGAATGAAAAATTTTAATAAAAATTGTGTAGTATATAACTGGTTTTATTTCCTTAAATCTAGTACCCCCATTTTAGGCAATGTTATACTATTTTTTTTCCTCTACTTTCCTTATTAAAATGGTTATTTTAATATATAATGATTAGTGTCCATACTGAATAATAATAGGACATTATTTTTCTACAAATAAAAATATAGGACGCCACTGTTAAAAAGTAACTTCCGGTAGCCATCTTGGATAACCATCCCGGTCACCTGTCCTTGAACGAGCAATGCTTCCTTACTATTTTATGTTCTAAGGTTAGAGTACATCACAGCACACCCTCCTAGCAGTTTAACTCTTATTCACAATTTGTATCCAAGTTATATTATTGCGCCCACCCACTTGAGGGCGTATCTGTAACGTGACGTTACAGTGTCGCCCAATCGGAGGAAACGTGAACTGTCATCACATATTTATAAACTAATCATGATTTGTCATTTCATTTTTAATTGTTAACCGTTAACGTTTGAATTTTGAATTGTGTTTCGCCTGTACTTTTTCCGTTGATTATCGTTAAATTGATTAATTAGTTATTATTTGTGAAAGTTTCTTCCAGTTTATTGAATTTTATATTTTAGTTTATTAACTTTTTAATTGTTTTCTGTATTATAAGAGAATTAGAGCAGTGTAAGTATTGTGTATTGTGTGTTAATATTTAAATGTTGACAATTATTTCATAATTATATAGTGTAGCATACAATATCATATTATAATATTTTTTACTTTTTTAGTATAAGCATGGCATCTCGTAAAAGAACGTGTTGTGTTCCTAGTTGTACCGATCAAACAAGTAAGAGGCATCGTTTCACCAAGGATCCCAACTTAATTAATATTTGGATGGAGAATATAAACAATCCTGTGTTAAAGGAGAAAACTCCAAAACAACTTTATGGCAATTATAGAGTGTGCCATCAACAATTTGACCACCAGTTTCATAACGCATTATTTCAGAAGGAGTTGAAACCAGGTGCATACCCAACTCTACTTTTATCTGGTAAGTAGATACAACTTCAAGTTATATTGTAAGTGAATAAAATTTGATTTCAGATACTTCAGTTATTCTACCATCATCCACAACGGTGTCTTTGGAAGCTCCATCTACATAATGTGGAGAAAAAGCCTGCAGGTTGATAATTAGATGCACTATCTTTTTTTGGTGCAAACAAGTCAATAAAATAGCTGCAAGCAAAGACTCCAAATATGAAAAATATTTAAATAGGGTCAAGAATGCATCCTACATTGACCCAATAAAAGTACAGGCACACACATCCTATATAAATAGAATCAAGAGAAAAAAGTAAATTTAATTTTTTATATTTCTTATTTATTTATATATTTTTAATGTATATTTATTTAATATAAACTTGATGAACAACGTCGAAGTTTTCTTTAAAACCCTACTTTCCAAAAATATTAATAAAATTTGTATTGTTATGTATAGTTCTGTGTTCTGGGCTGCACGTACACTAGCGCTCGCAACATGAGGCGGGTGGGCCCAGTACTAATATGTTAGATCTGATAATTAGTAGAAGAGTTAGCCTGCTAGAGGGTGTGCTGTGGAGTACATGTTCGAGAATTTTATGTATTGTCATGACAAACTTTATTTGGTAGGTTTTTAAGCTAGTGTAAATAATTAGATCTTAACTAAACAAAAGTTTCTTTGGTATCTACGATTTAAAATGTTGACATTTTTATTTATTATAATGTTATAGTGACACTTATATTTGATTTCAATTCTAAATACTTTACATTTTCGCAGTATAGCGCTCAGAATCTTTTAAAAATGTCAGCTATTGCAATTTTAAGACGCAGCAGTAACTTATTTACAAAAAATTTACTATGCGCATCTAAATTACAACGTAAATTTTGTTCCGAAGATTGTGGTGAAGAAAAAAAAGGAATCATTTTGGGAGTCTACGAGGGCGAAAATGAAGACATCATTCTTACTAAAGCCGCTTCAAAATTCAACGATCACCTAGGTGGAAAATTATATGAGTTAATTAAAAAAGCTGGTACGAACCTTAAAATGACCAAGAAAGGAAATGGTAAGATTTTTAATAATATCGATAAAGAATTCTGGTCCCTTTGCGTCGTGGGATTAGGAAAAGAAAATCTGGGCTACAATGAATTGGAAGCAATAGACGAAGGCCTAGAAGCTGTAAGACAAGCTGCCGGCACTGGTGCTCAACTGCTGAAAAATGAAGGCGTTACAAGAATTCTGATAGAAGGATTGGGTCACCCAGAACAAGCTGCTGAAGGTAGTGCCCTAGCTCTGTGGAGATACCAAGAAAATAAGTCTCGGCAGTATTGGCAGATAATTCCTACTTTAGAATTGTTCGATGACTGTGATGCAGAAGGTTTCCAGCGGGGCTTGTTTAAAGCCGAATCTCAAAACTTAGCTCGACGTCTGTCAGATACTCCAGCCAATCAGATGACACCACTGCATTTCGCCCAAGAAACTGTGAATGAACTTTGCCCATGTGGAATAAGAGTACAAGTTCACGACAAGGACTGGATTGAATCCAAGAAGATGCAGCTGTTTCTGACTGCTGCTAGAGGTTCCTGTGAGCCCCCTGTATTGCTGGAAATTTCTTATTGCGGCGCACCGTTGGACTCCAAGCCTATTTTGATGGTAGGAAAAGGTATCACCTTTGACAGTGGTGGTTTATGCCTAAAAAAATGCGAAAATATGCCGAAGTATAGAGGAGACATGTGTGGTGCAGCCTGTGTTATAGCTGCCATTCGAGCTGCATCGGCATTGAGTCTACCGATTAACATTGAAGGACTTATTCTTCTCTGCGAAAATATGCCAAGTGGTATGGCAATGAGATGTGGAGATGTAGTCATGAGCATGAATAATAAGTCTGTAATGATAACCGATACAGATAACGAAGGACGTCTGGTAATGGCTGATGCATTTGTTTACGGGCAAAAGACGTATCACCCACGTCTTATCATTGATGTAGCTACATTAACCCCAGGAGTAAGAGCTGCCCTTGGCTCTGCTGCAAGTGGAGTTTTTACCAACTCTCAAACAATGTGGTCTCAAACTCGTAAGGCTGGCGTCATTACTGGAGATAGAGTTTGGAGATTGCCGCTATGGAAATTCTTTATGAAGAAAGTCAACCGCTTTACTTCCCACGATGTTAACAATAAAGGCCTTGGACATGGTTCTTCTTGCTTGGGTGCTGCGTTTTTGCACGAATTTGTTGATTGTGTCGATTGGATTCATTTTGATACCACCGGAGTTGGCTTGTTGAGCGAACACAAGAATTACTCATACTTAACCAAAGGTCGTATGACTGGTCGCCCGACCAGAACTCTGATTCAACTACTTTACCAATTGTCATGCCCGTCTGAGGGCCAAAGAAATATTGAATAAATTTAATTTATTGCCACCATGTTTCGGAAGCTAAACGAAAATATTAAATAAATTTAATTTATTACCATCATTATTTTGTACTAAATTTGTAATGTTTTTTGAAAATAAATTTTGTTCGCATCTACTTTGTTTACTTTGGATTTATTGGTAAAAAGTATTCCAAGAACTAAAGACGTGCAATGCTCTGTAGTAGGTAGGTATATGGATCATGGATCTATATTAGGTAATGTTTAAAGTTTGGTGGATTCTAAAATTTCTTAAAATAGACAAATATTTTTACAAAAAGTAAATATATTTTAGATAGGTTATTCAAGAGCTACCTTAACACATGCAGATTTACAACAGAAGTTTGAAAATTACGTACAAAATGAAAAATGAAACGTATTTGGAAAGAGAAATTGTACCTATTTAATTGTAATTAAAGTAGTGGAGCCCCTTCGAAGGGGACTCTCTTTTTACAAAAGTTTTGTATCGGATGACTTAACTTTAATATATAACTCAGTCAACAGAAATGTAAATTAACATAGTAAGAGTTGTTTTAATTGTTATCAATTTTGTGGAGAGAGAAAAATAAAAATATTAAGTAAAACAACGCTTAAATTTTTAAAAATAATTATGTCAAATGTACTTCTATGTGTCAAAATGTCAGCTGAAACATAATCTGTCAAATTTTATATTATTTTTCGGAGAATTATTGTGCTAAATTAAAATTGATGTGAATACTTCACTATATGTTCCTATTGGAAGGTGTATCGATTTTTTGTAAATTATGTACACACATTCAAAATTTAGGCAAGATAATATATTTTCACATAACTACCAGTTTGAAGCGAAACAGTAAATTTTTAGAAATTGCTTTAAAGTTGTGAAATTTCTTTTTAGATGATCGTTGGAAGTCATTTAAAATATGGAATCTTACTGAAGAAGGAAAAGATCAAGGTAGATGTCTTTAAACTTTATCTCAAAAACTATTCAGTTTTTTACTAATAATAAGTATAATATAACAGTAATTTATGTTTGAAAATGGCTTCATTGATTTTCATTTTATTCTATATAGATATATATGATGTCAGAGGTCCGATATACTTCTGTATTAGCCCAAACCATCACTCATGCCTCTTCGAAAGTGTTTTCTTCAAAATATTTTAAACACATTCTGGCGTTATTACTTCTCTTCTTTGCTCACACAATTTATTCTAGATATTCAGAAAAAGAAAGTCATAGTTTACTTTAGCCATCTAGCCACGTTAAATATAAGATTTATTGATCGTTTCAAATTACAATATCTTGTACAGTCCTATGGCCTTAATGAATACTAGTTTCAGGGATGTTCATTAGGATCATCTTCCACTTAAATGACTGTGTTGTATTATGTGAGGCCTATATACTTCTACCCCGCTGCCTGTCGCCATTTTTGAACCATCCATATAAAATTTTATAGTGTTTCCGAATTGCTTTCCCAATATCCCAGTTGCATCTGTTATTACCTAATTCTTGTTGGTAAGTTTTTCTCAAATTTATATTATTTTGTTATGCCATTTTGAATATCGAATAATGGGGATGCTTTTCAGCACTTCGATTGGGTGGGACAAGATTTTCATGCCCTCAACTCTACTAAAAGTAAAAGTCCTTGACTTTTAACAGATTTTTTACACTTAGTGTCCGAATTGTTTACATTAAAATATCTAGAGCCTTGATTATAATTTGGTTAATATAAAGGCCCTGTAAAAATGTATATTGTAGGTTATGTACTATAATGAAAAAAGATTCCTAATTTTTCATTTTTTACATTTGTTGTTTAGGAGCTCAGGTTTCTTTTTTTGTGCTGCGGAAACCTATTACAGGCAGGTTCTTCCCTTCGTCCAGACCTTGGGTCTGGCCCTACCTGCTAAGGCCACCCCTTCCTTACTATTCTTGGTAACCACTGGATCATCGCTAAGGTATATTTCGTAGAGACCAGGGCATCCTCCGTTTCTACACTGTTCTGCGTATCAAGACTTCCACTCCACTCTGAGATATTTTCCAAGCTGTGCCATCTTTCTCATTCTTTTGGCAAGCCACCTCTCACAACCATACACTGTATGCTCCGCCGCGTGGTTCTCTTAATAATGTATGCTGTTATCGCGCCTCGTCTACCCAATTCTATGGGTGTACGTCCTATATGAGCCACAACCTGTTAGGAATTTGAAGAAATAGAAGTTAGTTCTCCTATGCTCCTATCAATCTTTTCGTCTAACTGAGAACAATAAACAACTAAACATTTCTTTATTGTTCTTAGTAAGATACTTCCACAGAGTAAGGGTTAGTACAATAAATTTCATTAATCTTTTCTCCACTGCGCAACATATTCATTTTCCTCCCAAAGGATTTGCCACCTTCTTATGGTCTCTTCCCTTTCTTCTAGAGTTTTAGTTTTCCTTCGGTACAGGGTTTCTCATTATATTTTGACCCCCACTTATTTTCCTTAACTTCGGGAATACAAAAAAGTTTCAAATAAAAGTTGTATTATTTTATCTGTACCGACTAAAAATGTAGTAACAGACCAAGTTTTGTACAGAGGGAGTGCCCAATAAAATACATAAATCTGTGAACACAAAAGCGAAGTTTGTCAAAAATTTCAGCGCACGGTACGCGCTGCTCGTCGGTTGAGCACTGTTTCCAACCTTAATGTTCAGCTAGGGGCGTTCTAGATACATCGTTGCTACCCGTGGGGATGAATAATTTCACCAGTAGATGACGCTAGTAAGCTAATTTAATTGATTTGTAGTTAGGTTCAAAGAATTTGGGGGATTTGTTCCATCCTTCCTTCTTTTTTTGGTATACAAGTTACTTTTGGCCTTCTCCACATGCTAGATATATCCTGTCGCTGGACTAAAGTTAAAGGTAGAAAGATGCTTGTTGTCCATTTTAACCTTTCCATTGTGGAGATGGCTCTTGCAAAGCTCTAGGTCTATATTTTAAAATTTTCGGTGTTTAATGACCCGATGACCATTTATTTATCTAACTGCGAAATGTTTGATTCAAAAGCGCTACCTGCTCATCTTTTCCTTTCGTGTAACTGCTGTCTGGTTTTTTTAGCTCCTCTCTAGATTTATTCCTCCTTTGGCTTTATACGATTTAAGTTTTCTTCTAGTTTGGTCCTGTAGAGGTTCTAGTCTGTTTTTTTGTGGGACACTCTAACTTGGGTCTGTCTAACTTGAACTCAGTGAAATACTGGTTCAGTTGATACTCTCCAATATTTAATGTTGTCTTTAATTCAATAGTTACGTCTAGTATTTCAGAGTATAGAGATGCCACGATTATTAATCTACTACTATCCGAATTTGACCTATCTGTAATTCTGGAAGGGTGGGTCGCCCCACTGCACTTAGGCCACATTTGGCCCATTGTGCGTCCTTCTGAGATTGAGCCTAACCTATTGGCTCGTCAACCATCCTACCTGTTTAAAGTAGGTGATAACGTCGCCTGTAGGCAGCTCCCTGAAATTGGCATGTGTTAGCCAGTTCTCGCCGAATACAGAAAGTCTTATTTGAGAGAGTGCCGGACAATCACAAAGGACGTGCTCAACTGTCTCATCCTCTTGTTCACATCCTCTACATAGTGGGCTGTCCGATAAACCCAACCTGTTCAGATGTTTTCGTAGGTGACAATGGCCAGTAAGTATACCTGTGACCAACCGCAGGTCCTTCCTGGTCATGGCCACGTATTTCTTGGCTGCTTTGCTATTCGGATATTTCAGAAGTTCCTTGGATAGTATGCAACCTTTTTCTTCGTCCCACCTTCCCCTGAATTTGTCAAGGGAGCGTTCCTTTACTAGGTCAACCACCGCTGATGCCGTCAAGCTGACAAGACTACCGGGTCCCAAGAGCCTTTGGGAGGCAGCTTTTCTAGCCAACGAGTCAGCTATGCGGTTGCCTTTAGAAATTCCATGACCTTTTATCCAGCCTAGAGTAACCACATTGTTGTAGCAGGCTTCCGTAAGGGCCATGTGACATTCTAATACTAGACCTGATGTAGTCCGTGGCCTATTCAGGGCTAATAGTACTTGTCTGCTGTCCGTAAGGATACGGATGTTTTTGCCAGTGATTCCTCTTATGGTAATCTCTTTTGCGGCTATGGAGACGGCAGTTAGCTCTGTCTGAGCTATACTTGCATTACAACCCATTGCCCTTTTTATATTTAGGTTTAGGGATCTGGAGTAAATTCCACATTCTGAACCTTCTTTTGTCTTAGATCCATCTGTGAAGATACATATAGTACCTGTCGCCAATGCATTTTGAGCGTTGTCATTAATGATTATCTTGTAGGGCCTGTGAAAGGCATATCTTGGTGAAATCGATTCTGTGTTTGCTTGTAGCATTGGAAACTCGTTAATAGCTTCGCGCCACAAACCACACCTCGACTCACCAGATTCTGCTACAAGTTGTGTACCATTAGAGCGGAGCCGTAGCATGGTCATCAAAACCACCTCCTTGATATATATATCAAGTGGGGTGAGACCGAGGATCACCTCCATCGCTCTAGTTGGTGTAGTTCTCATGCCTCCTGTTATGTTAAGGCATGCTGTTCTTTGTAAATGGTCAAGTTTGCGGACGACTGTCAGCTGGTTTGTTTTTACTCCCCAGGCAATCGCGCCCTAGGTTAGCATAGGTCTTATGATTGCAGTGTAGATCCACTCCGTGACCCTTGGTGACAATCCCCAGGTACGACCAATGGTTCTTCTGCACTGTTCATAGGCAATATATGCTTTTTTGACTCTATTTTCCAGATGAGAGTTCCATGTTAACTTGCTGGCAAAAGTGATCCCTAGATATTTCACCTCTGCAGAGAAGTTTAATTCAGTTTTTAGGAGTTTTGGAGCCCGAAGGTTCGCAAGCCTCCTTTTCTTTGTGAAAAGGACCATCTCTGTCTTCTGTGGGTTTAATGACAGTGAGTGATCCTTGCACCAGCTTTCTATGATATTGAGGGCCTCTTGCATTCTAGCACAGAGTGTTTCCTCAAACCTTCCTGTTTGCAGAATCACTAGGTCATCTGCATAAGCAATAGTGTAGAAGTTCTCACTACTTAGGCGGTTGAGTAAGGAGTCTAAGACCAAGTTCCACAGTAGAGGTGAGAGCACCCCTCCCTGTGGACATCCTTTGACAACCAGGCCTCTTATAGTGACATCTTCCACGCTAATTATTATTGCTCTCCTCTTTGAGTTTGGTATTCTTAGCCTTGTTAAAAGATGTTCTCGCCATTGCCGAATTTGACCTATTCACTCGCTTTTTTTTGAAACTCGGTATTCAGCCGAATACCGAACACTAAATTATGGTAAAAAACAATTGAGTCTTTCTTCATAAATAATATCGGTATCCAAAAATGGCCTCTCTCCTATATTGTCCTCATTGTTCTGACTCGTACTTTACTCATCACAACTCATTTTCAGATCATCTGAATTAATTTTTTGTCTTGCTCTTTCAGCTTGAACTAATCCCAGAAAACTAGTTTTAATGAGTGGGTGAAGAAAGTGGCAAGTCTTAACCTGACGCTCGCGAAATATGTACATCTTTTGCCCAACATGCCAAATACACGGCCGAATATTCAGTATTCGACCAAATCACCATTCGTGGCATTTCTGTTTCAGACCTAGATTAGTTGCAAATGTTGGTGTTGTTCACACACATTTAGAATCTCAAGGTTGGTTGCAATTAACTATTCAAAAGCAGACTCTCGCCTCTGGCATCTTTTGTTTTCCTACTATGCTCATATTTTTAAAAGTTTTGACAACTTGTCCGATGGTACTTGCGTACAGCGTTTACATTTGAGTTATCGCAATGTCCGTAGTTAAATAATTTCTGCAAAAATTAAATTTATTGTTAAATAAATTAATAATAATATTTTTTTAGAAGGGCCTGATAAATGTTTTGGACTAAGTCAGTCGCCGATAGAGCTGTTTAAAAAAACTGCAAAACGTACTAAATATTTACCAATTGTTTATAAAAATTATGAAGTACCACAACAGGCACGTATCCAAAATGTGGGGACCACAGGTTAGTTAAATTATAACTTTATTTAACAATGTGCAAAATTGCAACAATACAATGAAGGAAGATAAGCTGACAATAAATTGATTTGGCATATCAATACTTTAAAACGTTACTATTGTCAATTTTTATACGTTTTTAGTGCAAATACTTTTTAATGGTAAATCAGCTCCTACTATAAGTGGCGGAATTTTAGAAGATGAGTACGTTTTGCATAACATACATTTTCACTGGAACTCGGAACATACACTGAACGATCGAAGGTGGGTATTTTTTTAAGAATAAACTAAAAACTAAAACTTCTTTAAAGTATAAAAGCTTTTAATTTGAAGTAGTGTTTTTTTTCAATATATAACAAAAAACGTGGTCCAAGGAAAACTTAACAGCTCTGCTTAAACTTCAAAATTTCCATAGATGACGAAATTACAGGTAAAATAGTGGAAGAGTACTTACTCTTGTAATTAGTGTATTAAATGCTGAAAATGGTCACTATTCACATTAGATGTTGGAATTGTATTCCACCTACTGTAACACACATTTTGAATCTTGCCATAAGATTTTTTGTACATGTGGCTTGAATTATTGCAGGAGTAATTTGGCTACTTGCTTGTATACAAAACCGTTTCGATAACCACTGGATAGAAAACAACTCTCCAGAAACTATGTGGGCGGCACACTCACCTGACTTGTCACTTCTTGACTGTTTGTTTTGGGAAGCGGTAATAGATATTGTTTATCAATAAAAACCGCAAAATGTAGAAGAATTAAAAGAAAACAAGCATGTCGCCAAATTACTTATGCAATGATTCAAGCCACATGTACAAGAAATCTTCTGGCAAGCAGGTGGAATACAATGCAAATATCTAATGAAAACTATATTAATTAGTTAATTGTTATTTTTGTTGTTCCTTTATACTTTAAGGCTTTCTTGATTAATTTAACAAAAATAAAAAATAAACTGTTAATTTCTTAATTACCTACGAACCCATTTTATTTTTGAAAAATTTGTTGAATAGACGATGGAAGACCAAATCCAAAATTATAAAAAAATGTACAGGATGCTATTAAAAAATTTAAAGTTAGGGGTTCTAAACTAAGGGATGTATATTTAGGGGATAATTTTTTCTATGTCCCATTCAAGAATCTTTATTCATTTAAGAGATATAGTCTGGATAAATTAGTCTGGGACACCCCGTATAGGTTTTGCTGAAATCTTGGATTTTAGGAAGCCCGACAGAAAAAAGGCCAGTGGGGCTAGATCTGGTGATCTGCGTGGCCACTCAATATGTCCCCTTTTCCAATCTAGACACGAGGAAGATTCTCATTTAAGAAGAGACGCACCGATTGAACGGAACGAGGTGGCGCGTCTGATGATCATCTGCCTTCTCCAATACTTGCACGAGGGCTGGATGAAGCGTTCTCCAATAGTTAGTTCCCCCTTGGATCAGAAATTAACGGATCCGAGAGGTTTTCCACATTTTCATTTTAAAGTCCGAAAATCGAGTTGTTAATTTTTTGTTGGGCCACCTTGTATAATACTTATAACGTATATTGTTTTATTGTGTATAGGTATACATACATGCAAAGTGAAAAAAATATATTTCTTGTTTATAACAAATATGCTTTTTACAGATATCCCATGGAAAGTCATTTTGTTCATTATTTAAAAAAAGCTGGAAGCTTCGAAAATTCCTTGAACCTCCCAAATGGGATAGTAGCATTTGCAGTTTTTTATGAGGTCAGTTTACTTTTTATTTGTATTAACGCATTTTCCACGCAGGGTTATTAACGTGGTGTAGGTTGCCGTTTTTTACGGGTACGTTCTTTTAAAAGATATTTTAAGAACCTAAGAAAAGATGTTTCATATCTCATTACTCTTCATACACAGCTTTGTTTCTACCAAAGCCGCATTTACACTAAGGTCTTTCTCTTCCACCAAGTCTTCCATAAGTTCCATAAGAATTTGTTGCCTGGAGTGTCGATAAAGAAGTTTACAATAGCAGAAGATTTGTTTTTGTGCGCTTTTTCGACATCCGAAAATTTGGTCCCATCACCCCAGTGAACAGTTCAAACAAATGGATTACAATAATAACACCTTTAAAAAAGTAAATTCAAATTAAAATTATAAAAATCACCTGGTGGAGAGAAATCCAGGATCTCACCACGAATATTTAGTTTGGATTTCTAAAGTTCTACTGTATGGTAATTATGCCTCTGAATTGCCTAAAAACGCGACTTTGCAGTTCTAATGAAAATTTCCCGAGGGTGAGCCCCCCTTTCCCTACGGACCCCCCGGCCCAACGACGGTCATGCTCCCTTTGTAAATATATAATGGTTGACTAGACATTTTTTAAAGAAATATTTTTATTTCGCAGTAGCCTCTTCCAAAAAATTAAATAGTGTTTTAATTATTTTCTAACTTTTCGATTAATGTCACCACACGATTGTAAATTTGGACTCTCTTGAAGTTACCACCCTTAATTAAGGAACTACTCATACGTGAACATCATCGTTGAACACAGTAGAGTGACCAGCCTAAGAATCCGTCGAGCCGTGCACGAAATTTAAAGTTTTTAAAACCACCCTTACTCCTTGAAGCACCAAAAAAATAATTTCAGGTGATCTTGGGATGGAACAATACATATGTTGATAGTTTTTAGAATCTCTTCATCATGATTCCAGGTTCCATCAATGACAGGTGTTCCTTCATCAACAGTAGCGCTACTATGAGCGTTCCACTTCTACCAGGTATCACAAAATCCTCCTCTACAGCTGCTAGTATGGTTCTGTCCTCATACGGATGACAAAATGTTTCTTCAGTACCCATTTTGATAAATCTGTTTTTGAAATCCAGATGGAAACTCCATTAGTTCATTACGTCCATATTACATATTACCAATCCATCTTACAATGTCCTGTACAATGCCACGGTTCTGCATCATGGCCCTAAGTATGGAATCGAAGGAGGCAACATTAAATGCCCCTTCAATATCCAGAAACGTACCTAGGGCTATCTCTTTATTTAAGAGTGCCTGATCCGCTTTCAGGAGCCGCTTGTGTACCGCGACTTCGTAGGACACCCCACTCTTATACGCAAACTGGTTTCGATGCAGAGGTTTTTCCCTCAAAGCACCATCCACCAGTTTTTCTAAAGTTTTAAGAAAAAAGGAGATC
Organism: Ophraella communa; assembly: GCA_035357415.1. Taxonomy (NCBI): domain Eukaryota; kingdom Metazoa; phylum Arthropoda; class Insecta; order Coleoptera; family Chrysomelidae; genus Ophraella; species Ophraella communa. Next base: position 13,081,218 of record CM068984.1, read on the forward strand.
AGGCTGATAGGTCTGAAGGAGCCCGTCTCAGCATACGTGGCCTTGTCAGGCTTCGGTATGAAGACTACTCTTCCAGGCCTCCAGTTCGTTGGGATATAGTTCAGTGCCAAACTGGCCCCGAGTAGTCGACACATTGATGATTTCCCTGCCCTGTTACAACAGTGCTGGGAAGATGCCATCTGCTCCCGCAGCTTTGTATGGGTGAAAGGATTTTATCGCCCATGCAAGTTTGGTTCTGTTCACGATTTTGTTGGCAAGGGCCCAGCTGTCCCTGGAGGCCCCCTACGGAATTGCCCCGAACAGATTTGCTTTGCTCCGTGATAGGTTCACATCCCAGGAAGTGTGATTTTAGAAGATCTAAAGTCTCCTCGTCGGTCTTTGTGTATTCCCCTTTTTCATTCTTCAGAGATCCTACCCTACCCAGTTTTTCTCAGCTTGGAGCATTCCGGAAGACTGTCAATGTCCTCACAGAATTTTCTCCAAGACTTTTCTTTGGCTTTGCGAATCGCATAGCCATATTCTCACTTCTGTCCTGAGACTCGAGAGGTCTTTGGTCCACCAAACAGTGTCCCTAACAGCCCTCTTCTTTTTCTCTGGACAGTTTCTGTTATAGGCCTCCATAAGACTCCCAATCAGTTGTTCTGAGAGGAAATCTATTTCAGCCACATTCTTTGGGGCTGGGAGGCATTCGCTTAGTCCCTGTTCAAGGTGCTCCCTGAAGGAGTTCCAATCACAGGTCCTAGGGTTGCGATATCTAACCTCCTCCTTCCCCGTTTCACAGGTTAGGTTGTAGAGGACGTGCCTATGGTCGGACATAGACATCTCCCTAGAGACATGCCATCCGTCCACCCACCTGCAGACCTCTCTTGTACCTAGTGTGATATCAATGACCTTCTCTGGGGTCATTGCCTCATGTAAGAAAATGGTGGTTCACCAGTTTCCCAATATATTTATATACTTTGTTTTGAACTTGTGCTGTTATAACCTAAGGAAATATTATGTTGATAGGGTAGGGGATTTTTAAAGTATGTTACATATTAAAAGATCTTCGTGGTACATTTAGTGGTGAATCTTTGACTTTTTAAATATTGACTTCATCTTGAATTGACTAACTTTTCTTAAAACAAATTATCACTTTCTAAACTCTCACTTTTTCTTTGTTAACATTCGCAGAATAAATGTCCAAAAGCCTCGTTTTTTGGGGGGATTTTGATTTTGAAGTACTACGAGGGTTATTTTTTTTTTCACAGTCCGATTGGTTAAGAAATGAATCAATATTTACCATCGCGCTGCACGTTCACTACTGACGGGGCTGAAGTGAAACTCATAACGGTCATTTCAGAGCTCTCATATTTTTCTTTTTTGTTTGTTAAAGTGGGAAATGTTGGCTGTTAGATACCATAATTACCTATTACTTTTAGTATACACCAAACGATTCTAAAATATTTAACAACATCAACAACCACGTTGCGAGCATTTCAACAAAAATAGAACAACCGGTACCAATAAATTTTGTTCCTAAAGAACTTCTTCCACAGAGAACTAATCAATATTATACTTATCAAGGATCTTTGACTACACCAGACTACAATGAAGTAGTCCAGTGGATAGTTTTTCCAAGAACAAGCTTAATATCAATGAAACAGGTAACGTATGATCAATATTTTATAAAATAAAGAAAAACAATGCTCTCTCTAGCTTAGCTAATTTACATGAACTACTCATACGTCCATAAGTTTGGAATATTTAGAAATAATATATCTACGATATGGTTTTTTAAATACTCTTTGTTGATATTTATTTTAAATAGTTTTTAAATCAAAATTATACTAAATTTGATTTGTTTTTGTATTAATTTGGTAATATTTAATTGATTTGGGTGCTTTCACATTATTCCAATTCCTGTTTGAATTTCATTTGAGCTGTTTAAAAAGGCCCAGAGACATGATATCATATTTTAATAGGTCTAGAGTAATTGCTTTGTTACAACAGGGCTTTAGTCAAAGTGATATCGCGAATATTGTTGGTGTTACTCAGGGTGCTGTATCAAAAATAAAAATAAACTTCAAGACACAAATGATGTGAAGGATCGTCCCAGAAGTGGCAGAAGTCGATGTACAACAGCATCCAGCACAAGACCGGCAGATAACATTGATAGCTCGAAGAAATCGACAGGAATCTACAAGTGGCATATCCAAAAAAATTGCTAGACTTGAAGGACTGAATATCTCAAGGCAAACAATTACACGATTACAAGATTAAATGCGGTAAATTTGTATGGCAGAAGACCTTTAAGTGTTCCCAAACTAACCTATCAACAAAAAATTGTAAGGTTGCAATGGGCTCAAGAAATGTTACACCATAATCCTAACTGGAATTACATAATGTTCTCTGATGAATCAAGAACCCAGGCAGCAGAGGCACGTCTATTTAACGGCGAAAATACGACAGTTTACGACACCAATCTCGTCGAAATCACCAAAGAAGAGACGTAAAAAATACGTAATAATGACGGCAATATGTCACAGCGATTCAACGTGATTATGAGCACGTGTATAACACGTTTACAAGACGTGATCATTGACACGTTATAGATACGTACTCTTTTCTTCCAAATTTCCACTAAATGTATGTGCCATTATAGGAGATCCACGAATTAAAGCATGTGTCACATGATGTAGGAAAACAAGGTATTCGAGGAATAGTGAAACAAAAATTATCATAACTATTGTAATTTATGAAAATAAACAGGTACATACAATATTTTCACAACAACTAAATAAAAATTTGAGAGGATTGAATAACATAGATAATAAATATAAGAAGAATAAACATAAATAAAAAAAATAAACAAATAATATCAATATCAAAATGGTGCAAAACAAAATAGTTCATTACAACTGCCATTTACCATTAAACTAAAATTCACTAAATCTCATCACACATACTATTATCATATGTATGAAAAAGAGGTACTGATACCCAATTTTTTTCATTGGGCATTAAGAAGTATTTTCCTCTTATATCAGTGAGGGATAATTGGCTTGGTTTCTGATTCGCGAAGAACGCTAGTTTGGAGGGCTCCAGGACGACAAGCCCGATCAGAAATAGCCCAACCACGTGTTCCATTTGAAGGTGGGAGTATTATGGTTTGGAGTGGTATTATGAGGGATACACGGACGCCTCTCCTTGTTTTGGAGAGAATAATCACTGGTACTGTGTACATCGAGAAAGTTTTAAATCCTATTGTGCGTCTATTCCGGGGGGCGGTAGGTGATGGATTTGTGTTTATGCATGACAATGCACCTCCACATTGAACAGCTGCAATACAAAATTTTTTGGAAGAAGGAATATCCACATTAAGATGGCCATCAAATTCCCCTGACATGAACGTCATTGAACATGCCTGGGACATTCTTAAAACACGCATTAAGAAGCAAATCCCTCCTCTAATTACTCTACGAGAACTAAAAGATGCTGCTCGTGAAGAATGGGAGAGAATTCCGCAAGCCCAGCTTGACCATTTAATCGATAGCTTGCCACATCGCCTACAGTCATGCTTACAGACCCATGGAGGAAATATTGATTATTAATTTTATTTAAAAACCTTTTTTTCCTTATTAATTTATTTAAAAAAATGTGTAATACATTGTACATTTTTCACTTCAAAAGAATAAATCATTTTTTTGTATGTTTATCTGACTTCGAGATTTATTTAATATTGGCTAGAACTGTAGCAAAATGAGGTTTACTTATATCAAAAAAATTATTTATAAAAATTAATAAGAAGATGAAATATTCCATTATTTCAAACTTTTGGACATATGTGTATTTTTATTATTAGACTTTTTCAATTTTCTTATTCTATCTTTTGCAAATATAAGTCCAATAAAAATACTGTCCAAAATTTATTCGATTATATACTGTGCTGAAATTGCTTTATTGTTAATTAGAAAATTGATACTATTACAAGTAGTAAAATCACGTGGTAAAATATATTTTTATACTTTTTTATTTTGATGGATGTTTTTTTAGTATTAGTGTGATTCTATTTATGTTAGCATATTATAGTAATTGTATTTATTTTAGTTTGCAGCACTAACGAATATCTACAATGAAAAGAACAAACCCGTTATAACAAACGCTCGTGCGATGCAGGCTTTAAATGGAAGAACTATTAAATATGTTAAAGAAAGCTATTATTGTAGATGATAATAATATATAAGTATTATATACAAATTTTGTAATCATTGTTTTCTTTTATTTATCTGTGTTTGATGACATATGACAAGTTTCAAGTACTCATCAGATTGACATGTATCGAAATCACATTTTGATTTTAGGAGATAACTTTTTGATGTTCAGTAGTATTTACACTAGATTTATTTGGTCATTGAAAAACAAAAGATTTATGAGATAATTAAAAGAGCAGAGTTATAGAATTAGATTTATCAAACTTTTTCTAGTACCGCCTTCATAGGTGAATATTTTCTAGCCCTCAAATAACAAGGTTGTATGTATCATTTTCTAACTTTTTATTACAAAGTTCTATGGAACAAATATTATATTTTAATCTTGAACTGGATCCTCTAGCTAACATAGAACCTTAATTAATAAATACTATTGGTGGTAATATCTTAGTTCTTAATAATCTTTTCTTAGTAGCAAAGTTCTATGTTATACAGGGTGTTTCATTAAGAATTATCCATATAGTAACTGGAGAAACCTTAGCACTAAATATGAAGATTTAAGCCAAAACACTAAGTAAAATATTTCTCCTAACCGAGATATAGGGTGTTTTATTTTAACTATTCTAAATGATTGTATCCCATATTTTTAACACCTTCAAATATTTTCTGTTCATACTTGACAAAAAGTTTATACATATTAGGTTACTTTAAACAGTGGCAAAAGATATTTTTTCTCGATTACCAGAGGCGTGCGGTATGGATGGATAGTTTCTTTTATCCCCCTACAATTTACGCCACTGTCGTAATTATTGTTTCTGCATGTTTTTTTGATTCTCCGTCACTTTCTACGTAAATATCATCCTCTTGTCTCAATACGATAGAGTGAGTAGTTTTCGAGTTATTTGCATTTAAAGGTAATGTTTAAAATATCCATTTTATTCCAATAATTCCTTAATAATTTGATCAACCCAACATTTTTCTAAGGGTTAGGAGAAATTTTTCCAAAAGGATTAATAAATGTATTGAAGTCAATGGAGGCCACTTCGAAAATTTACTATAATGTTAACTAACTAGAATTTTTTGTTACAGTAGTCTAAATAAATAATTATTTCAGTACGTTTATTTTATGTATTCATGTTATTTCTTGGTTATTTCGTAATGAAAATCATACTTCTATTTTGTTATAAATTTAAAACTGAAATTTTGATAAATGTTAATATGAAAAAATCATTTGAAACTAATAAATTTTATTTATTCAGTGAAATAGTTATTGACTCATGTGAATTTACGATTAGAATTAACAAATTTTGTTGTCAAGGTGGTTAGATTATTAAGGAATCTCATGTTAAATAAGCAATAAATCAAAAATGGATATTTTAAACATTACCTTTAAATGCAAATAACTCGAAAACTACTCACTCTATCGTATTGAGACAAGAGGATGATATTTACGTAGAAAGTGACATGCAGAAACAATTATTACGACAGTGGCGTAAATTGTAGGGGAATAAAAAAAAGTATCCATCCCTACCGCACGCCTCTGGTAATCGAGAAAAAATATCATTTACCACTGTTTAAAGTAACCTAATATGTGTAAACTTTTTGCCAAGTATGAACAAAAAATATTGGAAGGTGTCAAAAATATGGGATACAATCATTTAGAATAGTTAAAATAAAACACCCTATATCTCGGTTAGGAGAAATATTTTACTTAAGTGTTTTGGCTTAAATCTTCATATTTAGTGCTAAGGTTTCTCCAGTTACTATATGGATAATTCTTAATGAAACACCCTGTATAAATAAGAAAAACTCTTATGTCCAAGAATATCAAAGTTCTAGGTTTTTTTAATAAATTAATTTTTGTGTATTACATTTTTTGCTCAAATAATCCCTATCAAAATCATTTACATTTATCACAATGAACATCCCGAATAAATAAAAAAAATGAATTTCAAAATTAAGGGTGAAAAATGAACACATTTTTTTAAAATTGATTTTTCTCAAAATAAGAACAATATCACTATTAGGGTAACGAATAGCCAAACGTCTGTTTTTGCTTAAAATTTCAGCCATAGGAATTTTTTCACACATAAAAATAATTTTTCTATATACGTGTAGCAAATTTACTTGATCCTATACCAAACTTACCAAAAGAAAATTAATAACTGGGAATAGTAATCTATGTTCATTTGAATGCCAGGTAAAAAATAAAATCATCAATCGCAGAAAAAAGGAATGTTTATTTAAACGCAAAATTACAACTATTTACATAAAAGAAAAACTACAATATTATATCAATATATAAAACATCAATTGACTTCTGTTTGGTCTCGACTTTATAAAAATACAACAATTAAAAAACACTAAATACATTGTAACACTCTTCCTTCATTTGATATATTTTTTAGTAATAATGAAAAATTAACACATAAAGGGTTTAATATTTGAGCATTTATTACTATTAGTGTCGTTTCCAAATAAAATAAATTCAAAATTAAAATTTATGTTAATTGGACGATCTGAATTACAATATCTAGTTAAAAAGTCTATGATTGGATAATCTTAAATAAAAAAGGGTTCAATGGATATAAAACCACTAAAGAACCCCACAGAAATTATTTATAGAATTTATTTTGAATTAAATAAAATTTTAGGAAACTCCAAACGTAATATAATGGTTTCACTGGTAGCTTATTTAAAAAAAATGAATTCAAATAATTTCTAGCTAAAATAGTTTGTAATTATTTAAATCAAATATTTTTGAATTCAATATTATATGAAAATGGTTGCAATACCAATGAACATCTAATTACAATGCAATAAATAAAGTATTTTCATTTATTGTTAGACCTAAGTATAAAAACATATTTTTTAATTGATATAAGAACAGCAAAAAACAATATTTGCCATATTCATGGATTCACCACAATCAAATTTAATATTGTTGGTATATATTGGATAATAAATAGGATACTAACGTTAATGGAAGAAAAGTATGAATTAATTCTATGTTCCATCTTATCTTAAAATTATTGTATTTTTCTTACAAAAAATATTTATTTAAAAATGAAAAAAATGTTAAATGTATAGTGTATAGATAAAAAAATACATGCAAATAAATAATGTTCCTTACATTTTCTGCAAAAACTGGAAATGTATGAACCATTAAACAATTCACCGAAATAATATAATAGTTTGATAATAACGTAATTGCTGTTTGAGCCAAGCCTTAAAGATTTATTAACAGTTACGTTGATTTACTTTAGGGTAGATATTATATTTTTTCTACGATCACTATGAAAAGAATGTAAATAAGAAGCACCTGATTATAAATATTTATTAACAAAGGTAAATAAACGTTTCATTATTTATAAGTTATTTAAAAATAATTATTTTAACTTCTAGACTGTCCTTGCGATCGGTTTAACTGGTGCCTGTCGAAGAGAAGAATTGTGGAATTTAAAATTAGATGACTTGGAAGATTTAGGGACTGCGTTATTGGTTAGGCTTCAAAGTGCGAAAACTAAAACTGAAAGATCCTTTACGGTAACTGGAGAATTTTTTAATATCTACAAAAAGTACGCTCATTGACAGACGCCTGTTTGTTTATCAAGGGGGTAAATGCACAAGGCAAATTGTCGGAATTAACAAAAATGGCAATATGCCTAAACAAGTGGCAGAATTTTTACAATCGCCGAACCCTAATCTTTATACTGACCATTCTTTTCGACGCTCCTCTGCAACTATTTTAGTAAACGCTGGAGGAGATTTATTAACTCTTAAACGCCATGGTGGATGGCGATCAAGCAATATTGCAGAAAGCTATGTCGATGACGCCATCGCCAATAAAATAGAGATAGCCAATAAAATTGTAAACACAGAGGACTCCCCACTTAATCAAAAAGAAAAACCTTCAACATCATCGGCAAATATTTCAACACTTACCGAGAATTTGGTAAAAAATAAAGAGACTCCTGGATTAACACTTCAAAATTGCTCAAAACTTACCATAAATTATAATTTCAAATAAAAATGTTTATTGTTTTTATCTTAAATGTAACTTTAGTATAATCATTTAAATTGGGTTAAATTAAGGGCCGGTTTTTCAATCTCCAGCTAAGCAAATTTAGCTATCAGTTAACCCTTAACAAGGAGTCAAAGTGTTTCTTTAACTAACTGTTTGGATTTGTAACTAGTAGTTAGTAAGTTGTTTAACGGAAAAATGGAGATATTTGATTTTTGTATCAGTAATGATGATGAAGAAATATTGGAATACCTTGAATATGAAAGGAGACCAAATATTGTTAAAGAAAGGTCGAACCCTTTTGAAGAGTTTGATGATTTAGATTTTCGCGTAAGATTTCGACTTTCAAAGGAAACTGTTATGTTATTATTAGAACAAATCGAAAATCAAATTGAAACACCCACAGACAGGTAAGCTTTTATTTCAATTCTCTTTTAAAACTAAAAATATTTTTCTCTCCAAGTAACGGTATCCGTCTTTTTGCATTCAATAGTTGTTTTAAAATGATATGTTGATTTTAATAACAAGGATTTATCAGATAGTGAAAAATTAGATATCCTGTTTTTCTTTGGTGTTTCCATTTGAAAATATAAAATTTTTAAAATAATACTCAACAAAATAAATAAAACTAATAAAAACAAAGATCTTCTTTTTCTATTAAAAACCATAAAAACTTAGGTTAACTCAACTAAATTGAACACAAAACAATATCTTTATTTACCGTTCTAAGAAATTAACAAACCAAACCAAAAAATCAATTTTACCAACCTAGCAAATTTAATGATAGCTGGCAGTTAGATAGTGCATTGATAAACGCCATAACCTTTAACAGAAACTTTAGCTGTTGGTCACGGTTAACTTTTGGTCAAGTAACAGAAGCTTTTAACAAGCGATTGAAAAACCGGCTCTGTTATAATTATTATTTTGCATTCCTGTAATATATATAATAATAATAAAAACGGTTACAGATTTCAAATAAGTTTCTTATTTTAATTACTATAAATCGTGATCGAAGAAAAAGTATTGTGTGCAACATATGCGCTAAGTACTTTTCCCACTCGTTCGATTTCACTCGTGGGAAAAAGTATCACTTTGCGCACTTGTTGCACAAACTACTATTAACCTTTATTTTTATTTTCAAGGATTTATCATGGAAGAAAGATGCGATGCAAAAGTGGCTAAGTGAAAGAAACAGTTTTTATAATATAACAGAATTGTACAATTTAATTCTAATGCAAAAACCTCTAAATAAAATATATGTAATCGACGAAATATTAGCAGAAAATGACATGCTACCATTGCGTTTGCCACCTTACCATCCGGAACTGAATCCAATAGAAAAGATTTGGGCGTAGCTTCCTGTAACGTCACTTTCAAGTTAGACGATGTGTGGAAGTTAACGGAAGAAAAATTTGCCAATGTAAAATTAGAACATTGGGAGAATATTTCCATTATATACGATCTAAATCAAATTTTTATTAAATTCTTAACTCAAGCGCTTACCTGTAAACTCGCAGAACATATGCTGTAAACTAAGTTACAAAGTAATGGATTATTTTAGTTATAGATGTCAGTCAGTTTGATCATTTTTAGGTTAGATTCTTCTTTTTCTTTGAGTGTGAACTGAATGTGAACCATTGTGTTTAAATTTGATATTGTTATAAGTGAAGCACTGCGTGCCGAGCGAAGCGAGGTTCGCAGCACCAAATTAATGATAACTAGTGATTTTTAAATAAGTTGCTTCGCTCGGCACGCAGTTATTCATTTATTATAACTCAATTACGTTTTAATTTGATATTATAAGTGAATTGAAGATTGATTTGGTGCTGCGAACCTCGCTTCGCTCGGCACGCAGTTGGTAAAGTTGAAAACGAATACATGGAAAGAGAGCAAATTATGGATGATGTACGCAATTTAGTAATAAATATAGGAAACGAAAGTAGCGAGAGCGAATCGGAATATGAAGAATGATTTGGGTTGTCAACCATTGTTGTAATTTGTATTTTTGTGTATTTTAATTTGTCACAAACTTTTGTATTTATTTGTAATGTGATTAAATAAATCTATTTATCTATATAATGTAAAATTTTTATTAAATAAAAAATTCCAAGCTTTCTGAGTATTTGGTGCTAGGTCAGAAAACTCCTGTTCCCTCTTCTAGCTTGAAACTGTCAATTTAAATATTTAACATGTATTATAAAATCTTAATTAAAGACTTTAGTTACCTCATTATGTCTTATTAATTTTTGAGATAAATAAATAATTGAAATATGCTATATCAATATGGAGTTTAGTTCTTTTTTTTAACTCTTTCAGGGGCACTGGTAGACTATATGTACCACCAAAAATGACCCCCCAAACGCGCGTTGGTCCACAAAATGTTAGGAAAACTGAACATGTCATAACGTTTACTTGTTTTCAGGTTTTGAATATGGATAGTCTCCCGTTTAAACTTGTGGGAATCACTCGAACTGGATACTGCCATAAGTTTGATATATACACGGGTAAAAAAGATAAAGTGAGAGACAGAAAAGAAAATTTAGGTGAAAAAGCCGTCAAACATTTGATGACTAACATGGAAAATAAAAATCACATATTTTATATATCGACAACTTTTTTACCTCTGTCATTTTATTAGAAAAATTAAAAAAAGATGGCATACACACTTGTGGAATACCAAGAAGAAGAATGCTTTAGTTTAGAACCTAACTTCTTGTGTATTCAAAAACAGTTAATTCCTTTGAAAGAAAATTCAGACTGTATAATGTCACTATTATCTAAGTACCTGTAAAAATTAGTAGTCAAATCATAGAAGAAATTAACAGTGGCCATTATATTGGTGTTTTTCATTAAAACAAGAAAATTCTGGTCGACAAAAGCGGAACTGAAATTGGCCAATAATCGAAGAATTGGCTCATCTGATGAAATTGCGGAAGTACGCGAAGAGGATCCTTTGCAAAAAACATCTAAAAAGCGACAAAAAAAGGAAACAAAAACGTACTCTTGGGCAAAAGGCGACCTTCAAAGTAGGGAAAATGAGTTCAAAATTCCAGATTTTTCGAAGTTTAGTGAGTTGTCTCCTACTGAAGTATTCGAACTATTTTGGACTGAAGACATTTACAGCTACCTCCTAGACGAAACAAGAAAATATGCATTATTCAAAAATTATCAAGATCCTCAAATAACTCTGGATGAGATAAAATGTGCATTTGGAATTTTTATTCTTAGTGGCTATAACACCAAACCAGGACGTCGATATTATTGGGACTCCAAAACGCCATGAGTAGAAATAGATTTGAACAAGTTTTACAATTTATTCATTTAGCGGACAACAACAATCCAGATCAAATGGACAAAGCCTGGAAAGTTCGTCCATTGATGGACAAATTGAAGTACATTTTACACCAGAAGAAGAAATCAATTATGATGAGTCTATGGTGAAATACTTTGGCAGGCATAGCTGCAAACAATTTATACTGGGCAACTCGTGGTGGATATTTGATAAATTTTGATATTTATCAAGGCAAAAATCAACGAAGCAAGGAAGACGCTGAAATTCGTTATGGAAAATCCACAGCTCCGTTAGTGATGATGATTGAAGAAATTTGTCAAATCAAGAAAAACCTTCCTTATATGTTGTACACAGATAATTTCTTTACAAGTGCTAATTTGTTGCAAGGAATGCGCGAAATTGGTATTTGGTGTACAGGAACTATGAGGGAAAATCGTTTACCTAAAGAAATCCCTTTGCCTTCAAAGAATGAATTGTCAAAAAATGCAAATCGAGGTGACTACCATTATGTATTGGACCGAGAGAGTGTACATATGTCAAATGGATGGACAATAACGTGGTATCTATGGCGTCAACTTGCTATGGTACTGAACCCATCACCCACGTAAAAAGATTCTCGCAAAAAGAAAAAAAAATCGTGCATGTGCCACGACCACATTTGATTGGTAGATATAACAATTCAATGGGAGGGACAGACCTAATGGATCAAAACATAGCTAGATATAGGATTGCTATCCGCTCTAAAAAGTGGTGGTGGTGCCTGTTTACTTGGACGGTGGACGTGTCCATATCGAAGTCATTCCATAATTAGAACCATGTGTAAAAAATGTGGTGTAGGCGTATGCGTTGATTGTAATGTAGATTTTCACAAAAAATAATTGTTTTTACCATGTCATTTACTAATAATAAAAACTTCAAAATAGTGTGTTGCTATTATAATTTCCGACCCTTAAGTGCCTAGCGTTGCATATATGCAACATGGTTTTTCTCAAAAAAAACACAATATTTTCAAAAATGGTTTTAGAATTAAGCTTTTAGACTAATTCTGACCATGTTTCAACAAAAAAAAAACATTTTTCTTGAAAAAATTGAAATTCGGACAGTAAAGGGTTAATGGACACCTTATAGCTTTTTAAGATATTGCAGAAATAACTATTCATGAAATTCCCGTAGAAAAAAAACAAGTACGAACCGAATGGATGAAACCTGTAATGTACTACTTTGTCTCGGAAAAACAAAAGACTGCTTTCAAAATGATTAAAGATAGATTTTGCCCTAGATGGGCATTGGTACATTATATGTACTATCGGCTTCAGAATAGCATATACATTTTCAAACTCAAATCGCTTACAATGAATTAATTTTAAGGACGGCCTGTATATGTGTATAACCAATCACGGTTTAAATAATAATAAATTTGAAATCAGTTAAACAGTTGTCCACGCCCACATCTTTAATGTTTGCAGCATAAGGTATTTTATTGACAAATTGCATGTCCCTCTGTCCCTTGTAAATAAACTTAATCCTCAAAAACCATTTAATGTAGGCGTTTGAAGGGCGTTTTTATAACTTCGGTAGGTAAACGAAATTCACATTTAACATGTATATGCTATTCTAAAGCCGACTGTACCACCCTATTCCTAAAAATTGAGCAATTTAAAAAAAAATTGTTGTTAGTTTTATATCTAGGAATTCTGTTTTAGTTATGTTATGAAATAAAACCTATATTTTTTTAACTTTTATTTTCCTTGCTCCAGTAGGTGTTTTCTTTAAAGAAATGTTCTGCCCCTAAAAGAGTTAAATCGGGATAAAACCAAAGAAAATGTTGTCAAATTGAGGTCTAAATAAATTTGGCCAGCCGCGTATATTTTCTGTATTGCATTATTTCAGCGAACATGTTTACAAATATTCTAATACTGTAATAAACATTCAAGAATAAAAAATACATAAAAAGTTATTCATACATACTCAGATCGTTCAACTGAACAGGAAGAGTTGTATGTTGTAATATTGTCTGATGGCTTGGCAGTGGAGCCTGGAAGTATGGTATTAGAAGACCCACAGAGTTACTTGTATTTGCTGAAACACGAAATGATTTGTTAATTTTATAAACAAACATGAAACATGTAGGTATACGTTTATTTTGATACTTAAATACGGTATGATTCTATAATTATAGGTTTTATTTTAAATGTAAAAATAAGTATTATTATTATTATTCTAGATATTCCATCCATGGTTCTTTTCAGCTATAAATCGATTTAAACGAAGTAAACCATCCATATCTCAAATGTGACAAAAGTCTATGTCACAGAATTTTATTGTTAATGGAAAAACAATACTCGCGACTAATTTCGGCCTAACATTGAGGCCATCATCAGGCTATAAAAAAGGCTATTTTAGTGTTACAAATGAAGAAAGAGAACAATAAGCCTACCTTAGTGTAAAGATTAATAAATAAAAATAAGTATAAGGACCACAATTAAAACATAAAAAATAAAATTACAAACATTTACAAACGAACTAACAGATAAAAAATAAACAATAAATATAAGAACATATAAGATGAAATGTATAAAATTAACTTTTTATATGTTTAAAAAAGATGGGGGAGGGCCAGTTCAACATAGACATATAGATTGAGAAAGTGTAACTGTAGTCCGACAAAACAGAGGACAAGAAGAATAAATCACAAGAAGAAGAACAAAAGGTTTGTGAGGTTATGTTGACAGTAACAATTAAGATCAATGGATGAGTTCTATAAAAGGGAAATGTTGCCAAATTAACGAGCAAAAAAATACTGAAAAAGGTTAGTCGCATAAGGAAGCAGTTTTTCCAATATATTTTTGGTTTTTCTTATGTATTTTGGGCCCCTTTATCACCCGTGTTGTACCCGAAAGATATGGAGGTCTTTTAACATATTTTTAGTTTGTAGTATTTTACTTCTTACAGTTGACGAAAAACTAAATGTCAGCTGTCAACACATACACGTATCATTAGATATTGTCCTGTTATTATTTAGCATTGTTTGGCTTCGTGTTTTTGTATTACTGATTTTTATTCTAACTTTATCTGTTCGTGATTTGTGTTACTCTGATCTGCTTTTATGATTGCAAATACCATCGAGAAGAGTAATTCTACCCGGATTTGTATCTTCCTTGTGATTGCGATGAAGCATTGTGCATATCAAAATTGTAGAAATAATACAAGAACTTTAGTTAAAGGACGAAGAAGGAATTCTATTAAGTTTATTCCGTTTCCTAAACCCAGAAAATGTCCGAGCAGATGCCTCAAATAGATTGATTTATGTGGCAACCAAAATCTGAATTTTGCCAGAATCAACAAAACCACCTATATTTGTAGTGAACATTTCGTTCATAATTGCGTAGATCCAAAACCTTATTGTAATAATGAATCTACTGAAGTTGAGAAAAAGGCAGAAATAACTCAAGTTGATGTACAAGAACATGCTAGTGTCTCAGACAATCAAATAGATGTTGACAATCAATCTAAGAATTTCCCAATTAAACCCACTACAAATATGTTGGAACACAATTATAGCTCTACTAATTTTATAAGGCAAAGAAAAACTGAACCAAAAAAAAAATTACAAAAATTGAAACAAAAGATAGTACAAGTATATTCAAATCTTCACCGTGGACGGAAATACTCGTACAGGAAACACTATTTTTCATATAAAAACCTAAAAACGACAAATATCATGTTTAAATACTTTACTGGACTTAATCCTCCACATTTTGAAGCATTTTATTCATTCCTAGATGAAAATTTTATGAAGGACTTAAGATACCAATTTAAATATAAAAGGCAGCTTAAAGTTAAAAAGAATTTCTACTCAAAATTTTCTAATAAAGACAAGTTATGTTTGGTGTTTCATTCAATCGACATATCTCTTAATTGGTTCATCCTTAGACCCAGTTTGTTTAAGGGATCTGCACTCCAACCAACGTTTTAATTCGTTGACAGAATGGTCCTCTAAACTTAAATTTTCTTTTAACATTGCCCCGGGTACATCTCTAGGTAAAAGCACTATAGAATCCATGTCTAACTGATACTAGACTAGAGAGATTGTAAAATGTTTAACTCTTCTCGAGGATATTTGCAATAATAAAAGCAGATCAGAGTAACACAAATCACTAACAGATAAAGTTAGAATAAAAAATCAGTAATACAAAAACACGAAGCCAAACAATGCTAAATAATAACAGGACAATATCTAATGATACGTGTATGTGTTGACAGCTGACATTTAGTTTTTCGTCAACTGTAAGAAGTAAAATACTACAAACTAAAAATATGTAAAAAGACCTCCGTATCTTTCGGGTACAACACGGGTGATAAAGGGACCCAAAATACATAAGAAAAACCAAAAATATATTGGAAAAACTGCTTCCTTATGCGACTAACCTTTTTCAGTATTTTTTTGCTCGTTAATTTGGCAACATTTCCCTTTTATAGAACTCATCCATTTAAAATGCTGATAAACAACCTAGTAAAATGTAAAAAGCTAATTAGTCACATTAGAAAGAAAGAAAACCAGTTATTGAAGAAAGTGGACAACAGAAACAAACAAAGGAAATATGAAAGCCATAGTAAAATATGTTACAAGCAGATACCATTAAAAGGGAAGGAAATTTTCGTTTATTTATTCAAATTTCTTCATTTTGAGATGAGTTTTCAATGTGAATTCCTTTATAAAAACGCTTAAAAATTTTTTTTACAAGTTTCCGGGGGAGAGAATGGCTTGCACAACCTTCATAATTTTGATAAAATGGTTCGGAGCATTCTGGGAGAAGTTTTTCACATTAAATATTAGATAGTACTTGAATATTTTTTTTAATACGTGGAGTTATCAACTGTTTTATGTTTTAGATAGTAAGAATTAAATTTTTTTACCAGTAAGAAAGTCCATCTGCTGACCAAATAAAATCTTATCATCTAACATAGGAAAGTTGAATAAGCCCTGCTGTAAAAGAAACTCATCTGTTTTCGTTAAGTTTACATCTGCTAGGGCTGAACCAATATCAGTATGTTCATCAGAGGTATTGGTAACCGGCACAGGCTGAAAAATAAATCAATATGACATTTATTTACAACCACAATTTTAATAAAGTAGTTAACGAATATTATTATTCCTAGTCTACTACATAAATAAAAAAGTTCTTATAGAAAAGATTTTATAATTATTTAACCAACGTTTTTATATTTTGCGTTATAGCCTAAAATATTTGCCAATTTAATAGAAAAATCTCATCAAAGATTTTTATTCTTACAAAAATTCAAATCCTACTTCATACAAGACAAAGACATGCTTTGGAAAAATTTAGAATTTAGATTAATTTCATAAACAACCGTAATTAATTCTATTAACATTTAACTTAATATCACCTCTTGGGTAGTAGATAGTATCGTCGATGCAGTCGGAGTTGAAATAGATGTGGGTGATGTTGTGGACGCAGTAGTTACCAAAGGAGTTGAAGAAACTTCTTCCTTAACATTAGATGGTTGTAATTCGGCTCCCGTTTTGTGATCCACTTTGTGTCTTCTTCTTGTGTGTTTCAACCAATTGGGATAATTGGTAAAAGTGCGTTCGCAATATTTGCACTTATATGGGCGTTCTCCCGTGTGTATATTGTAATGTTGCTAAAAAATTGCTTACATTTAAAAACTACTACACTACGTGCAGTTAAAATAAAATTAATAATTAACGGTTACATTATTTATACAATGTTTAAAGCTATTACTTATTCTGCATGAAACAAAAGTACTTGAGGATTATTTGGATTGTTTAGATTCAAAAATGTTTACTAATAAATACGTAAAAACATTCTGAAAAGAGTCCATTTTATTAACAAAGAAGGACCCAATTAAACTTTACATAAAAAATATCAAGAATATATTTCTTAATTCTACACTAGTAATATCGTAGGTATTTTCAGTTTTTTTTAAATGAATCTTTCTTTTTTGTTAGTCACCACGATATTTCATTTGAGATTCTGATTGACCAAACTGTTTCTATAATACGTAAGCACCCATTAACAATGGATTGTATTCTTTTAAGAGTTTTTTTATCGTGTTTCCATGTTTCAGCTTTGTTATGTATTTGCCATCTGTCAAATAGTTGTCAATTGCTTAAGCTTTTGTCAGTTACGTCAGAGACAACCAAGAGACACCCAAGTACATGTTAAATTTTTGTTCTACAGTAATGAATTGGTCCACCAGAACCGGAAAGTGAGTTGAGATGGCGCTCGCGCTTCTCAGGAAATTTAAAAAAGCGCGGGCAAACCCTTTTTCGTTTATTTTCTTATTTCTTTCATTAAAAATTGAATACAAAACTAAAAAAACATACTTTATTGAAAAATACAAAAAGTGGTTTTATATGAAACATAAATGATGTAAACATTGTAAACAATATATTAAACTTATCATATACATAAACATTATTGCGGTCCTCGACATAATATATGGTCTATTGGACAAATTACAGGAGCAATGAAAACATACCGAACGTGGAATATGGAAGTGGTTCTTAACTTTTCAAAGAAATGACAAGATATAGACTAAAAGAATGCATACAAAAATACATCGTTTTTTAACTATTGTTACACACAAACTAATCACCAAACAAAAGTCTAAAATAATTGTTCTACAACCCACTGTTACACAGTTAATACAACTCGTCAAAACAATAATGGCGACTGAATACTTTGGCAGTTGGCACGTCACATTTCACATTTACCACAGAATATCAAACAAACTTTATGTTCTAAGGTTTGCCGTTGTGTCAAAAATTCCATGCTTCTAGTGCCATCTGCGCTTACTTACAAAAATAAGACAGAGATGTGAAATTTCATAAACTTGTGAACTTAACAAGGATAGAGCTAGCAGGACTATTTTATTGGACAATCGAACAAAAATGCTCATGTACTTGACCGTCTCTTTGGTTGTCTCTGGTTACGTCTTGTAATTCCTATTTTAATTTTTACATTAATAATGTTGTAAAACTGTATTTAAGATCTATTAACCAATAGATTTGCACCAAAAGCATCAGAAATTGTACAGATTTATTTTTCACAAAAGAGACCAATCAGAAGATGAAGACCTAATTACATACATTGCTGAAATAAAAAATCTGAGAAGTGTAATTTTAGTGACCGAGACAACATGCTCAGAGATCGATTTGTTTGCGGTATAAAAAAATTGGGAATACAAAGGCAATTACTTGCCGAATCAAAACATACGTGGTAATCAGCTACAAAAATAGCTATCGCTATAGAAACTGCCTCTAAAAATGTAGAAAAGTTACAAACCTTTGATTCCGTAAGTAGTGGAAACTTGGATAGCGTTAGAAAAGTTAATTTACAAAAGAGGAACGAAAATTTAAAGGAACACAATGAAAGAACAAGAGAAAAGAGAAAAAAAAGTGACAAAATTGTTTGGGAAAAATTTCGGTATAGGGGAATAACTCCGATTTTAACGAATTTTTTTTTGGACACTCCCTAAACATCCCTGAGCACTACTGTGAAGTTTTTTTTTCCGGAAATGAAAACTAAAATTTTGAAATTTTTTTCCAAAAAAATTTTTTGGCTCCAATTTGCACAAAATTTTTTTTGGAAAACCCGATAAAATGTAAGTTGAAACCTAACCTAACCTAACGTAACCTAATCTAACCTAACCTAACGTAACTTAACGTAACCTAACGTAACTTAACGTAACCTAACGTAACGTAACCTAACCTAACCTAACCTAACCTGTGCAAATTGGAGCAAAAAATTTTTTTCAAAATTTTAGTTTTCATTTCCGGAAAAAAAACTTCACAGTAGTGCTCAGGAATGTTTGGGGAGTGTCCAAAATAAAATTCATTAAAATCGGAGCTATTCCCCTATACCGAAATTTTGCCATTGTTTGTTTTCGTTGCGTTTTTACATTAATAATGTTGTAAAACTGTATTTAAGATTAATAAAATAAAGTTATATAATAAGCTTCATATTATACAATACAGACTTAACTGTAGTTTCAAATAACCGTACTTTGTTCTTCTGTTGGTTTTTTTCGAGACTCATAACTTACAAAGTAAGTTGAAGGCGTATTGTTTCAAGCCTATTCTTTATTAGTCCGGGAGCCAGGTGCAAATTTGGTTAATTATTTTCTCTCGAGACATAATTCGTCAGACGCATCAGAGTATAGTATTATAAGGCTCGTGAACGTCAGCGGGCGCTCGGGGTGAGCGATTGTAGCCTCCCACGCACGTAGGAAAAAAAATACATTCATTCATTGCCTCTCAGCTAAAAATTTGTCAAATTGTGGCTAACTCAATATCTCAACGAAAAAAAATTATCAGCTGGTTACAACATGGTGTTTCGAACATGAAAAAAAAATTATTTTCCGTGATTTCCTCTCAAACAAAAATTTACCTGTGGATAAATATATAGGTCAGCTGGCTGTATCTTGGTGGAAAAACCGTCAGCTGATACTTTGAAAGTTATTACATAGGAGTTAGGCAAAAGCATCTATTGCCAATTTATATGCATCAGCTGACTAGGTTTTACTCGACTTATTGCTAGCTGATTTTTTTTTTATTTATCGCATCAATATATTAACAATCAGCTTACAAATTTTCATTTTTCATGGAAGATGGCGAAGTCACTGTGGCGAAGTTCCTACCACTTTGTTTTACCGGAGATTGATGACGTGGTTGATGTCAAAAAAGAGAATAAAGTACTCAAACTACCTCCACCTCAAGATAATGCGGGGACTGCAAGAGTGATGGTTTTTTTTTTTCATTTAATATTGATTTATCACACCTACTTTAAATGTTTTTCTATGTGTCCCTTTCGGTCCCAAATGTGTCCCTTTCAATCCAGTGAGATGTGTTGAAAGGGACAAATACAGTGGTTCATGGTTTTCTAATTTTTTTAATAACAACTAACTTTTTTATGTTTTTTATACTCAAATATAATTATTTTCCAAATGTTGTACCGTTAATAACATCAGATTTAATAAATGTAAAAGTTAGTGATATTTGCTGATTTACCTTAAAAATGTCCCTTTCATGCCACCTCTCCCCTAATTTTACTAGTAATATAAAATAATCAATTTGGTAATTTGAAACATCAAGACTTACTTTCAATTTTGTACTGCTCAGAAATCCTTTATTACAATAACCGCACACGAACGGTCTAGCTGCGGCGTGGACCAAACTATGGACCTTTAAACATCTTTCAGTCTTATACATTTTTTGGCAAACTTCACACTTAAATGGTCGCACTTCGCTGTGAAAACTGTAGTGACGAACCAAGTGTGATTTTTCGGCAAACCTACAGTAATAAAATATTATTAAATATGATGAACCACTGTTATACAGTTATTAAAAGACTGTAGACTTTGTACACACTTTCTAAAAATGTAGGCGAATGGGAAAATGTATTTTGAATAAAAAACTTTAAAGTTTTTTAATAAGTAAACTGTAAATATTAAAACTAAGCGCTTTCGGCTTACAAAGCCATCATCAGAGTTTCTCCTAAAATAGATTTTAATGATAAGAAAAATAAAGTAAGTATATTGTTGTTAAAACTTACGTCAAAAAAGATAAAAACCACTAAGAAGAAATGTATAAAACGTACAAAACATCATAGAAACCAGACAAACCAACACAAATAAATAAGTAAAAACTAACAAATTACATAAAAAGGTGGACACAAGAACAATGTAAAAATTAAAATTAACCACCCTAAATAGGATGTATAAACAATAAAATCAAACCGGAATTATAACTAAAACTACACCTAAAGTACTTCAAATAAAAAACATATAAAAGAAAGAAATTGGAAGTGACTGTTGAAACACACAATTGATAAAATAAGATTAAAGTTGTGAAATAGATTGTAAAATAAAATTAAATCAAAGCTAAAAATTGGTATTAAAAAACTTTAACGTTTTTTATTCAAAATACATTTTCCCATTCACCTACATTCTTACACATTTGCAAACAAATAATTCTAAGTAATTAGAGACTATAGCATTAATCACATTGACCCAACGATCACAAACATAATTTTTAATAAGTTAATAGAATAATCTTGAAGACAGTTGTGAAATAGGAAATAGTATTTTTAATGGTGTTAGGTGTGTAGTGAACTGAGTACCTTTATACTTGATGTAGCCGGTCCTAAACATAGAAAAAAAGAGGATAGAGATGCAGCACCTCTATAGAAAACCTGAGTTCAACTGATCCTGCTGACAGAACTATGTGATATCCCCTATTAGAGAGAATCCTGTTAACAGAGGAAGGATTTACAGAAATGGAAAGTGAATATCAAACATTAATTTGGGAGATAGATAATAGAAATAAGTGAAGTCAGAATAAATGGAGAAACTTTGAACAGTATCAAAAACAAAGCCTCAAAATTATTAATAACACTAATAAATATAATATAAAGCAAGTTTAAAGCCTTCAGTATAAGAAAAGATAACGAAAATTTAACGCTATTAAGGCCAGAAAGGACCTGCGATTGGTCACAGGTATACTTACTGGCGATTGTCACCTACGAAAACATCTGAACAGGTTGTTATCTGACAGCCCACTATGTAGAGGATGTGAACAAGAGGATGAGACAGTTGAGCACGTCCTTTGTGACTGTCCGGCACTCTCTCTAATAAGACTTTCTGTATTCGGCGAGAACTGGCTAACACATGCCAATTTGAGGGAGCTGCCTACAGGCGACGTTATCACCTACTTTAAACAGGTAGGATGGTTGACGAGCCAATAGGTTAGGCTCAATCTCAAAAGGAAGCACAATGGGCCAAATGTGGCCTAAGTGCAGTGGGGCGACCTAACCTAACCTAACCTAACCTAACCTAACCTAACCTAACCTAACCTAACCTAACCTAACCTAACCCTTCCAGAATTACAGATACAGAAGGTGGTTTTGAGGAGGAATCCATTAAGACACGTTTATTAAAGTTTGATTTAGAAGGTACAGATTTATGATTTACAAAGAACAATAAGATATATTTAAACCACGAACTAACGAAAACAAATTTTGACATATACATGGCTGCAAGAGTTTATAAAAAGAAAAAAAAAACCATAAATGTTTGTGGATTGCCAATGGAAGTATTTTTTTGAGAAAGTCAATTAATTAGAGTACCTAATATTTATTAAGTAAAAAATTTTTTTTTGTTAATTTTATTTATTTTATTTTATTAATTGTTGTTACTCGAGGCCAGTGTTTCAATCACTGATTAGAGATTTTGTTATGTTTTGTGAATAAACTGCATAATTTTGTTAAAATAAAGATTTAAAAAGAAATATGAAGAATTCAATCAGTAACAATAAATGACAAGATTAGAAAAAAAGGCCTATAAAACAGAACCACTGTTATAAATGGAATGAGGACATGTAAGTTAACCAAATAGAGACCAACTTATATGTTAATTGTTGGAGATTCAAAAATAAATATTTTTATATTTTACATTTCATTTTATAAAATGTTATTTATTATTTTTAGGTACTTACTAAAAGAAGGAAATAAAAAATAAAGATGTTTTGAAAAGGGATTTTAATCCCAAACAAACATTTATTATGGAGGGTTCCAAACTAAGTGATATTTTATAACACTCTTGGAATTAAGGATTATATCATCTGTTTTACAGATGACCAACCACCAAACATTCTTTGTTTAATACCAAACAAAAATTGAAATGGAAAACAAGAATATTTTTCAAAACAGTTCTTCAATAACCTTAATAGAGAGAGTAAAGATCTTTCGTCTAATAAAGTAAAATAAAATATATTAAATATACAAAAAGACATTTTTATGTAAACGAGTTTTTCCCATTTCCCAACATTAATGTTTTACCAGAGACTATATAAACAAAATAAATTAATTCCATAAATGGATTTATAAAAAAATAAATAATGTTTAAAAAATTAAGAGGCGACAAAACAATAACTGTTACAATATATTTAAATCCAGAGCTTAAGCTAAATGATTTAATAAGTGCATTTGTTTTGTAGACTTAAAAATTTATATCTTGATTCAATATAATTAAAATACTTACGTTTTACCACATTTGTTACAACTATGAGGCTTATCTCCTGTGTGCTGCTTGACATGTTGTTGCATGTTGACTTTTTGTGTAAATGTTTTTCCGCAAACATCACACATAAATCTTCTACCGAGTCGATGAACATTCATATGCGATGTCAAGCCACCTCTGGTGTGCAACCTAAATTAAAATAAAAAAATTCTTTACTTGGGTTTTTCTTAAACAAATTAAGAACTAAAATGTTACAAGTTTATTTTCTTGAGACGATTTTATTTGACAATATGACATACTTACACTTTGCCACAAACCACACAAGGATAATCTTCCTTTGCTTCAGTCTTGTGTTTCTTTAGATGAATTTTTAGCCCTGGTTTGGTAACAAAAGTTTTACCACATTCTTCGCAATTATAAGGTTTAACTTTAGTATGTTTTGCTAATATGTGTACATGTAGCATACTCTGCAAGCTAAAGCCTTTTGGGCAAAACTGGCATCTATGTAAAGAATATACAATAAAAAATTGACTTTCTCAATAATACAAAATAAATAAAAAAATTTGTTAAGCATCACAACTCAGTAAAATGATAATAAAGTGTATTTTACAGTGAAAAATTATTAATTTTAAAAAATTTTAGTTGATTTAAAATTATTAATGTACAAAAATATGAACATATGAATGAATATAATGGGCGGGGTCACAGATGCCTGGCAAGTAGGCAAGTGGCGATAAAAATAAGCAAATAGCTATATTATGCAGCTAGGATTTTCTTAAACTTACTTATAGCGGCCTTCAGTTATATGTCTATAACAATGTGATCGAAACGTTGAGTATTTTTCTGCAGATTTGTTACAAAACGTGCAAGTATATACTGGAAAAAGATTGTAACTGGAGACATAATGTTTATCAAATTCCGTTCGGAAAGGAAAAACTTGCTCACACATATTGCACTTAACACCCCAGTGTGCTCTCCATTCTTCTTTAACATTTACTATCATCTCATCATCAATAGCCTCACCATCTTAAAAATATGTTAGTAACTTGAAAAATAGCAATAAATACATACTTATATGTATAAATAAGTAAAAATGTGTAAAGATGGATAAAACAAAAATATAACTGCAATCAATGCACTAAAAGTACATAAAACAATATATATAATGAAAGACCATACTACACATGCAAATTACTGGATTTTTGATCAAGGATGTTATTCTGGCATAATTTGTTATCAAATGCAATATGAAAAGACCAACAAAAAAATATAAATTGCACAATTGTACTATATTTATTTTACCTGCTTCATCTCGTAAATCCTTAAATATATCCTCTTCATTAATATTCTGTAACAGATCTTCACACAAGTCATCAGCTTCTCCAAAATCCAACAAAGATTCATCTTTCAGTTTTAGACTTAAATTTTGAATATTTGTAAAAGTTAAACTATCAGTATTATCCTGAGAAGACTCAGAACTATTTTCCATGGACCCTGATTGGCTGGTTTCAATTTGTACTGCTCTTTGTGGGGCTGATGCTTTTCTCCGATTCTTTCTTACATTCTTAGTAAAAGAATCCAATTCTTCTGAACTATCACTATCATTGTTGAGGTTGAAAGTTAAATGTGTTTCACTGGAACAATCCTCATCACTTAGAAAATCGTTTTTCATTAGATTATCATCGAGAATAAACTTTGGAAATTCCATTTTTATATCAGGAAGTACATCTAAGTTATTATCTCTTCCTTGAGAATTAGTTTGGCAGGCAGGTGAATTCATATTCATTTTTTCCAGATGCCTCATTTTGAGAAAGTACTAAAAATATTTTATTATTCACATGTTATGTAAAACAATGTTTAGTGATGAAAAATAAAAACACTTTAAAAACAAGTTTAGAAATTTAATACAGCTAATTCAAAAACAAAATATTACCATAGTATCCAACAGGTTTCAATTATTAGAAACATAGTTTGGTAAGTAATATAAAAAACAATTTTTACATTTATTTAATATTTATGGAATATTTCAATTATTAAACAATAAAAACTACTCACTGTAAGAGGTGTTAGAACTAGCACCTCAATTTACTTAAGCTATATGTGCCAACTATAATACTAATTATTTTAAAGGCTACTTCATTTAAACTGATCTTCTGAAGCAAACAAATACTTTCAAAAACCAAACTACAACTAGCTCACTAAGGCAGTAATAATTATAATTTATTAGTCAAAAATTCTTGAAAACTTTATTCATAAATAGACATAATATTGATATCTTAAATTCATATACTGCCTTATTCATAAAAATCATCTATTCCAAAGATAAACTGATGTTACTCTTGGACTAGTTAAACCCAGTGTAACACGAGTATTAACAAAGGAATAGATGATTTTCATTAATAATGCAAAGGAGTGTAAAAAATTTAAAATACGCTACAGTTTATTTGTATAATTAATTATAGCAATAATTATTTATTTAGATTACCCCTTCCTTACTCCATTTTTATTAATACTGAATTTGATTACTCTTAGCTTAAGCTAAAGGAGTAAAGTTATTCTTGCTATGGTCTGTGTTTATCAATAATAAGGCGGATAAAGTATAAAATATTCATTTAACAATGTATTACACCAACTAACTTTATGGCAGAGCACAGAGGATGAGCTATAATAATTAGAAAATCCATTAAACACAATGAAAAATACCATGTATAATAGATAAGAAGTGTGCAAAACTGGCAGTAATTTTATAACTATAGTTGATACAATTCACATTATGTCCTATAAGTTAAATGAAAAATGTATTTTTGTAGGTATGTATATAATCCACTTATGCTTATTATCCTTAGATAATAATTAAAAAACTATAAACAATTAATTATCAATCAAAAATTATAAAATATAAATAAATATATAAAATAAATAATAATAAAATCGCCATAGGTACCTACTTGTTTTTGTATTTTAAAAATTACAGTAGAAATAAATTAATTCGCAAATTAAAATTACATTCCAAACTTTAATTACCTAACTGATAAATTTAAAGAGTTTTGATTTTAAATTTGCGGTTTCCGATGTATTTTTAGAGGCATCACTATTATTGTTTACATACTTTTATGAGGTTATGTTTTATTATTTTCTATCATAATTTGCAAAAATAGTATTTTGATCTAGTTTTGGTAATCATCCATATAAATATATAAGATATACAACTTACTTATTGTAAAAGATCATGGTTCCCTTATTGATTTTAATTAAAAAGCCCTTTAATTAAAAAATCTAATTAAAGCCCATTTTAAAAATATTAATTGTCACAGGCTCACTATTTTATAGAAACAATAACATTCACACTTTAGATTAACGAAAAAACGCATCACTTAGTTAAAATTTTGATTTTAAAAAGATTAAGTTGATAACGGAAGCCATTTTACATGTTTTGGATTTTATAATTTGATTAGATCAAAATCCCTAATCTACCCTAAGCTGTCAGCGGTCAAAAACCATTATCCATAATGATCACTATATTTATTTGGTTCTCCCGATTAATTCAATAACTAAGTACTGCTATTATTTTGTAGATGTCACTACGAGATACCATTATATACAATAATGTTTATCCAAAAACATACAAAATTTTATCAAACTAATAAATACCACCAAACATTAAATGAGAGAAAATTTAGTGACAACTAAACTTAAATCAAACTTAGTAATAAAAATCTATAATAAATATATTTTTTCATAGAGATATAAATGGAAGTTTATCTATGTCTGATTATTAAAAAGGAGAATATCTAATTTTGGGCTTTTCACACAGAGACTAGATGAAAGGAGGTTTCCTCAGATAGTGGGTCTGGTAAACTAAGGATACATTACCTTATTCTATTCTATGAGTAGAAGGAAGGAGGACCAAATTGTATAGGAATAATGTGGGAGAACTGTCCAGTGAAACAATGAAACAGTGAAAATGTAAATAAAATATAATAATAATATAAATAAAATTTTTTTAATAAATTTTATGGCTTTGGCTTAACCAATTAGCCAGATCCTATCTGTAATGAATTGGACGTCCAAACTCACAAATGTATTAGTGTGTTAATATTATGGTTCTATGTGTATTTCTTTGTGTGTGTATTTTTTTTTATTTTTAATTGTTATAATTTTTCTTTTATTCTTTTTTTTTATTTATATATACATTTTTTTAATTGTTATCAGTTTTTTTTTTGGCACACATTTACAATTTTTATTTAGTTGTCTAGTTGTCGCTTTATAGCTTACAATTCAGTGGTTACTTTTTTTATAATTTTATTTTGCATCTAGTCAGATGCTGATACAATTCTTGTAAAATACCAACATCCTCACTAAATACAATACAATTTAAGTTAGTGGGTAATGTTACATTATGTTTTATTAATTCTGCGTATAATTTATTGATGCTCTCCCAGAGGTTTGTACATTCCATAATTATATGTGTTAAACTTCCATATTTCCCGCATGTGCAGTCTGGACTATCAAGTATTCCTATCTTAAATTGGTAAGATGGAGATAATGCATGGAGGGACCTTATTCTATTTATGGTTGTAATAAAATGCCTTTTGGAAACTTTTGGAAATACTTCACACACTGCATGTATACTATATGGGATTTTTATATTTTAACCTTTATGTTCCTCAATCAAGCAAAAATCCAAGAAATCATTTATTTATTAATGTATAACAATAATTATTAAGGCTTTCAAATTGTGAGAAAATTTAAAACCAGGTACATAATTTTATTTCTCACACTACTTCGCGCACGGTGTCATAGTAACAAAGAAAAATGAAAAAAAGGCCACTTCGCATATTCTTGCCAATGCTCGAACCTTGTCATTTTTTGACGTTTGTAGAAAAAAGCTATTTAACTGAATCCTGGCAACTTTGTCTTGTGAAACAGAAATTTATGTATTATTTTGCCACTGTTATGTAACCTATTTAAGAAGACTAAACAAATAACTCAGTAAAAAAGCTTCATTTAAAAAATAACTATTTATCTCAATAAATAAAAATATAAAATGAAGGCTAAAAGTTATTTGTACAGTGTTCTTAATATGATAAACTTCCATAAAGTAAAGGGTGGTACAAAAAATTTTACTAAAATCATGCTTTGCCTTAATAATATAAATTTCCTTTTCTGAATTTTATGAGAGATGTTACCTACTCTGCTTAGCAAACTTCCATCTTGCGGTATTGTTTTCAACATCTAATATTAGATTCTAAGTTCATCCCGCATACAAACTGCCATAAGTTTGGCATTATTGTAGTTTGTAACCATAGATTTATTTTACCTAATTTTTTAAAGATTAATATGATCGTTAGATCGTTAATTATTTTGTCTAAATAAAACGTTTTCTTGGAACTTAACATTTTTTATTTGTTCTCAAGTTTATTTACAGCAAGTTGTTAGTTCTTTGTAAAGGTATGGTTATTTAAAGATACGGATAAAATTATGCTATAAAGATGTTTGTTTTTAAATTGAAATATTTTTAACTCGCGTTTACAGCACGGAAATAATGTTCATCCGCAGGAAACATCTTCGTGTGCGAGTGTGCGAGATTTCCATAATTTTTCTAAAAATAACCAGCTATTTAGGTTCATTAAATTAAAATTGTTACGCCCATTTGTTTGAGTTGATCAATGTTTACCGCAAAAAAATGTCGTGTAGTGAAAATTGAAAAGTTATTAGGTGTTTGTTGCGTCATCGTTCAACCATAGAATGCTTTTTAAAAGTTTATTGTTTTTAAGTGTCGTTTGTTATTATGTGAAAATGACGGGTTGTCTCGATAAGGAAATTCTTAAGATTGGTAAGAAAACATTAAGTTATCAGAAAATGTACTAACAATTATCTATAGGTAGATGTTCATTGAACGGAAGAATTGACGGAGTAGTATGCATAGTTACATCTACTTATTAATAGTTTATACACGTGGCATAATTATAAACGTAAGCCTATATATGTAAGTGTTTCAAAGTAAACATATTCTCTTTGATAAAGTTGATTTTTTTATCACTTTGATGTAAAAATACACAACATTCGTACACACATATAAATATCTAATGAATTATAATTTTAAACATTGATATTATAAAAACAGACATGCCAACTGATCGTAACAATAAGGGTCCAGATTATTTTCAAACGTGGTTATAACTTAAATCAGTCATTCGATTTTTATGATTTTTTAGGAACTTTAAAACTTTACTGTAAAGGTGTGATTAAAATTTTGTTATATTGTAAAATATACGTGAGGTGCACAAATGTGGAAATATTTTTTACTAGAAATTTGGATAAATCCATGAAACGCAGCAATTACAATATACAGAGTCAATAGGTTTAAAAAAGCAATGATTGACCCATTTATTCTTCAGAAAGATATATGGGACAACACAGAAGGCTGTAAAAGCAAATAAACTGCTAAGATACCCGAACAAGAAAGTCAAAAGATTCTAGAAACTAGTCAGACTAGTGATGTGGATTTTTATTTTAACATATTGGATTCTGTAAGAATGGTCAGATTTAACAGGAGCTACATTTTTCGCTAATAGAATCAAAGATCAAATTCAACTGCCATTCAACAGATTTTCGAATACGAGGGTTGTCTGAAAAGTTTCCGACCTCAACATGAAGATGGCAGCACTCGTAAACAAAATTTGGGGAATGTGTTTGCGCATGCTTTGAAAGGTACCCACTAATATTTGTTTTTGAAAGGCAATACGCCTACGCAAATCAAAGACGAGTTGGACGCTGTGTACGGGGACTCTGCACCATCATTTACCACCGTGAAATTTTGGGCTGCTGAATTTAAACGTAGCCGTACCAGCTAGGGTGACGTTGAACGTTCGGGACGTCCAAAAACTGCAACCACTGACGATAATATCGCTCAAGTTCACCAAATGGTGCTAGACAACCGTCGAATTAAAATTAGAGAGATAGCAGAGGCTATAAACATGTCCAAAGAACGTGTTTGTCACATATTGAATCAAGATTTAGGCATGAGAAAGCTGTCCGCGCGTTGGGTGCCACGTTGGCTCACTTTGGACCAAAAACGTGATCGAATGAACATTTCCAACTCTCTGTTGACGCAGTTTTGGCGCTTGGATACACCATTATACTCCAGAAACAAAAACACAGTCAAAACAATGGACTGCGAAGGGGGTATGTTGGTTACAATGGGACTGAGAATTTATGAATGACTGACTGTCTCTATGTATTTTTAGATTCTATGGATAAACTTAAGAACAATGCTATGCACTCACAAATTATATTTTCCAACGTTTCTTTAGCGCTTTACAAGAAACGACATTCCTCACAAGTAGCAAGAGAAAACTGTTGAAAAAAATTAAATTTTTAATAGATGTTCTTAAGATGTTCCTGCTAATGGTTTTATTTTACTTTCATATGGCTGTACAGCTTTTATTAAAATCATTATTATTATAATATCTAATACAATATTTTTAGGTGGATTATTCACAGATACAACTCAGGAACTAACTTTTAAAATAGCAACACACAGGGTGAATAACGAATACCCACACTCTGACTTCAAACTGATACCCATTACACATAAAGTGTCACATGATGATATTCTGGAAACATACAAAGCAACATGTAAACTGTTTCAAATGGGAATAATTGGACTGTTTGGTCCTAGTTCAACATTTACTTCGCGTTATGTTCAATCGTTATGTGATGTTAAGGAAATTCCTCACATTGAAACTCATGGAAATTACCATACAAAAAGAAATGAAACCATGGTAAATTTACATCCATGTCCTGAAGTACTTTCTAACTTGTTTAGTGATTTAATTCGAAATTATGGTTGGAGAACTATTGTAATATTGTACGATAATGATCTTAATTTGTTAAGCATTAAATCTTTACTGGAATTAAATCAACAGAAAGGTAAGATTTTGTTTAAGTTTCTAACTTGAGGCTTCATTCAAATCCAGCAAATTACAATTATAAGTAGTAATTTTAATTATAATATGCTCAGTCAAAATCACAAACTTTAAATTAGTGTTTCCACTTATAATTAAAATCATACTTATAATTAATACTTTGCAATATCCAAATTTTGACCAACAATTCTAATTGTAAAATGTCAATATTCTCAAATAACTTAACATAACCAAATGTAGTTAATGACTGTTTACAAAACACACAAATAACAAAAATAAAAGAAAATAGTAAAGCAAATAGCAATTTGTTGAAAATATTCGCAGTAAACAAAAGACAAAAACACATAACCTAAAAATCAGTACCATATTTACTATATTATTTAGATCTCTCACAAAAGGTATAATAATTTTCTCTCTATAACGTTCTTGGTTGACAGTAAGTGAATTCTGATTATCATCTTCAACGAAATAAGGACCAATCATTCCATTACCAGATACCGCGCACCAAACGGTAACTCGAAGACTGTGGAGTGGTTTCTCTACAATGACATCAGGACGCGTTCAAATCCAAGGAATCTGGTTGTTTGTCGATTAATATAGCGGCTAAGATGAACGTGACTATTGTCTGAAAACGATATGTTTTTCAAAAATTCGGGATCTTCGTAAATTAAACTCAACATGCGAGCACAGTAAATTTCTCTTTCACGTTTGTCCACAGCATTTAGTCGTTGTCCAACTTGAATACGGTATGGATAACAACCAATTGATTTGAACGTGCGACGTAAAGACGATTCACTAATGTTGAGTTTACATGCAGTTCTTACAAGACTTCTTTGAGGTGATTGCACAAGTTGGTTAAACACACGTCCTTCATTTTCGTAGTGCATACTGTTTTTCGACGACCTGAAGAACCTTTACGTTGACACAATACACTACCAGTGCGACGAAATTTTTCAACAACAGCTAACATCACACTTTTACTAGGAGCTGCTTTATTAAATTTTTGTTGATATTTTATTGACACCTGTTCTAAGCTTGGACCATCATTACGACCTTTTCCGTATGAACGAAAATAATGCTCTACCAAAAACACTTTTTCTTCCATTGTTAGAACCATTTTTAGATCAAATTTAACTGCAGCGTACTATTAATATATCAACTAATAACGATTAAGTCAAATATGACAAATCCATATTACATAAACAACTCCACAGCACTCTCTGTTTCGGTACTGTGTATTTTGGCGGATACTGGGCACCTTCCGGGCATTATCGTCCTTACAATGCCCTTGATACATAAATAGCTAAAATAAACCGGGCTTTAATAGCTTGACATGCTTAACGATCCAACACAACATAAAACCGTTCACAAATAGGTAATTTTTATTCGACCAGGGGGTCTATTCTCGAATGTCGAACAAAATATGTCGCATTCGACATTTGTCGATGAAAATTGTCGCACAACTTCAAATTGTGGTATTCTCGATTGGATTCGTCTTCCAATTCGCATGAGACATATTTAGTCGAATATCAGGAACTGGCAACACCGATTTAAAGATTCTCAAATATGTTCTATGCCAATGTAGGATGTGAGTTTTTGTTTTTTGATAGTTATATTTGTATCAATTTGTATTTGTGTGGTAGATTGGATTGTTTTTTGTTTGAGGCTCGTGTTTCAGGTGGATTTATGCAAACAAAAATTAAAAAGCTTCATTCAAAACCAGCAAATTACAATTACAATTATTAGTACTTAGAATTAGTAGTAAAAGCTTGGCATATGACTAACAATACTCATAACTTTTAAATGAGTGTTTCCACTTATACTTACAATTACACTTACTTTAGTATTATATTGGTTAGATTAATAATATCTATATACCTATTATGATACAATCTGAAAAAATACCTTTCTTAAGAGATGTAATGCACTTTCACGATTCCCTTGTTCTATTAAGGGTTCTAGATAAATTATTAGTCTCTACCTAATTCTTTAGTTAATTTGAACGTTTTAATAAACTTTCTATTAGATGAAAATAATGTAAAAACTTTTCTACATATTCCTCGTCTCTCTCGAGGCCGTTAATACATTTCTTGATTTTCTAAATTTTCAATAGCAATTAATAAAACTGCCATTTTCTCTCTACAAAAATATCTGAAAAAGTACCAAACAAATTTATTGATAGCTTCTGTATATTCCTTATGGTGTATTCATTTTATGTTTTTTTAACGTTGAAATAAAAACATAAAAAAGGATTGTGGTTTCATTTCCCATATAAATTAACAAAAATTAACATGTATAATGATAAGCTACAAATTTCGCAAGTAATGAAATTCTCGCATTCGACATAAATTGTCGGCTGCCTTTGACCATTCTACAATTTGTCTATCAAAAATTTGCAAAGGTGACTTTTGAGAATTTTCTTCGACAAAGAGGATTTCTCGCATGCGACAAAATATGTCACTGTTTGAGAATAGGGTCCCAGTTGTTTGTTTCTAATAGCCGTATTATATTATAAAACTTAAATAACTGAATGAATGGAAATGACGGATTTGTTTAAAGTTTCTTATTGTGTTGGAACAGATCTTTATAATTTTAGTCAAAAGAAGCTATCAAGGACATATCTTGAAGTCTAAAAAGGTGTGTGATTAAGTGCCACGTATCTACTTTTTCATATCTCCTGTAATAAAGTTGTTATCCAGTCTATTATTTAAATTACCTTCCAGTAATATCACGATTATCAAATTTAATGGAAAGTAAATCCACACCTATATAGATTAAAAATACTCTGTAAAATTATAACTAATTAAACGATTTTAATTAATTTTATATAGTTGTTGCATGATTTTAGGTATGAAAATCATTTTAAGACAATTAGAAATTACTGATGGTACTTATAGAAGCAATTTAACCAACATTAAAAGTTTAGGAAAAACAAATTTTGTCCTAGCTTGTTCTATTGGTATTCTTGAAGAAATTTTAAGACAGCTTCAACAAGTTGGTATGATGACCGATACCTATAGTTATATAATAGCTAATTTGGATACACAAACAATCGATTTGACACCTTTTCAGTATGCGGGAACCAACATAACTACAGTAAGTATTACCAAAGACCATCTCAACTAACAAGAAATGAAAGCGTGAAAAATTATGTGATATCCATGCATATGACCAACATTTATGACCTTGAATAACTGAAATTGATAGATAACTTGATAAATAAACTGAGAGAAATATGAAATTCTGGTTATATGAAGAGAAATATTACATAGTATAAGTGGATGTTAATGTCTTTAAAACGATTTTAATGTTTTAAATTTTCAAGATCAATTATCCATTAACACTTTACGATATTTTTATTGTCAGTACATTTTCAATACAGTATTCAAAGGGAAGTAAAGGATGACCAGAGAATATAAAATACTTTTTTGGTTCTGTGAGCATGATAGTACGTCATCAATGCTAATGCTCCATCTAAGGCTCCTAGTCCCCAATACAAGGACCTTTAATATTTTTGACACATACAAATTTCATATTTTGAAAGTGCTTTCTTCACGTCGAGTTCGACAAACTTTTCTTCTGCGAAAACTTTCTGGGCTCCTGCGTTTTTGAATGCCCGATTCTCGAAATTGTCGATATTACGTTACTATGACTCCCCGTACATACATATTTGATTTTTTTAAAATTGTTTCATGAAATTACGTTTAAAAATTGTGGTCAACTTGTCCGACAAAAATCATGCACATCTTTGATTTTTGATGTTTTGTTTGTGTTGTTTGTTCCATCAATCACCTACTCTGTCAATTGACTAGGGAAGGCATACCATGTCAAGGGTATTCCGACGACATGGTTATCCTGGCAAAAGGGAAGTATGAAAATGTCCTCTGTGATATTGTTCAAAAAGGACTGAACATTGCGAAACAATGGTGTGACTCGGTGGGACTCAGCATCAACCCCACCAAAACCACACTAGTAGCCTTTACAAGGAAAAAGAACCTAATCTAAAAATCATAAAAATAGGGAAGAACATCGTCGACTGGAAAACAGAGGTAAAATATCTAGGGCTAATCCTAGATAGCAGGTTACTCTGGAATAAATACGAAGACGAAGTAATACATAAAGCAACCAAGGTCCTCATGGTGTGTAGGAACATTGCAGGGAAGAACTGGGGATGTAACCCACGTATCCTGCAATGGATGTACACAGCAATAGTGATACCATTAATCACATATGGGGCAGTGGCTTGGGGCGCAAGGGATAATCTGAGTACGACGAGGAAAAATCTCTCGAAGATTCAGAGACTAGCCTGTTCATGTATCACTGGAGCAATGGGAACTTGCCCCACTGCTGCAATGGAGGTGATTTTAAACTTGACCCCACTGCACATTCTGCTAGAAAGTGTAAGGAAGAAAACAATATATAGAATGATCAAAGAAGGAATTATCAGGGAAAACCTCGATCACTTCAATTTGATCAAACTTGAGAAATGCCCCAAGATGATATGCCAAAGAAATTCAACTTTGTGAGAAAATTCATCACAAAGTTAAGTAATAAATCTGAATGGGATGAAGACACCATACAGAATTTAAACCAGAATACCATAAAGTGGTATAAGGACGGTTCCAAGCTAGACGAGGGAACTGGGATAGGAGTTTTTGGACCGAGAGTCAAATACTCAGAAAGCTTGGGCACATACCCGAGCATCTTTCAAGCAGAAGTCCGCGCCATCGAAAGATGTGTGGAATTCAATATTGGAAGAAACTACCGCAGACAAGAGATTGTGATCATGTCGGATAGTCAAGCAGCCATCAAAGCGCTGAGCTCAAATATAATCAGTTCGAAGATGGTTTGGGAATGCCTAGGCAAACTAAATGAACTGGGCCAGAAGAACACTGTCACCCTCCTATGGGTCCCGGGACACATAGGAATTGAGGAAAACGAAACAGCAGATAAGCTGGCAAAAAAAGGAGCTGAGACCCCACATTTGGGACCAGAACCATCTTGTGGAATCAGCAGTAGAGTAATCTTAAGAAAACTAAGGGAAGAAATGGAGAAGGAAAAATCCAAGTACTGGAATCAGCTGGAAGGACTGAGGCAATCTAAGATACTACTGGGGAACTATGACCAGAAGAGATCTCTTAGCTGCCTCAACCTCAGTAAAAAAAGGCTTATTTCGAAACAATTCACAAAAAAGTGTGATTTATAACAAAATACAATACATATAATTGGAGAGGTCTGGCGAGCTAACTGAATTTCCAATACGTCCTTGGGACATTTAAATGTTACCAAAATATCCGATACTTTTTTGGTAAAAATATAGCTTATAGACTAGTACAATCGTGACAGGTATTTTCTCCGACGAAAATTTGTAACAAAATGAATGAAATTTCAAAATTCTTTTGACTAAATAGGGAATTAAAATCAATTTTAAATGGTATATCATATCCCTTTTCATTTAAAATTTTTAATAGAGGAACTTTAACCCTTTAGGGGGTTGCTAGCTCGCTGAAGATTAGTCGGGCAACTCAAAATGTACGATCTGATATTTA
This sequence comes from Ophraella communa, assembly GCA_035357415.1. Taxonomy (NCBI): domain Eukaryota; kingdom Metazoa; phylum Arthropoda; class Insecta; order Coleoptera; family Chrysomelidae; genus Ophraella; species Ophraella communa. The sequence goes on from CM068984.1 coordinate 13,118,267, forward strand.
CATATTTTTTAATAAAATAGGTGGTCGTGCGTACTTGTGCGAAAATTATTTTTAACACTAGTGTGATTTCGCCCCACTCGTATGAAAAATGTCACTTTCCGCCCTAGCAATGTAATATTTGTAATATACTATTTTTCAATAAGATTTTAGAGACCTTCATCCTCCGGAATAATTACTTTTCATACATTGACTCTTTCCTACAAGAATTTTGACGTTTGTAACTGTCAGTAGAGACAGCGTTATGATTTTCAATTTTTTATTGTCTTGAATTTCCATAACCTCTTTGAAAAAGTGCCATAATCAAAACCTATTTATATTATTCCAAAGCTAATACAATCATTTCATGTATTGTGTGACCTTTGACATTTTATGATTTAAATCTACCTGTAGCTCAGTGGACGGACATTTATTTCCCATCATAAAAACATAAATACTTGTAAAATTTCTTTAAATAATATTTTATCTAAGATGATTCATTATTGGAATATACCTGGAAGGAAATTCATTATTAAATTCTCCTTACTAAACTACTAGACTTTTAGTCGGTCATTGCTATGAAACCTTTCAAGTAATATTTTTTATAATAGTCACAATCAAACCTAAAAAAATGCACACAAATTATAACATACTTTAGCTAACAGGAAAAAGTATAACAATGCAGAAGAAACAACAATAGTCCAGTCAATCTAGACATTGGAAGCTGGAAAAATTCCCATCCAGTTAAAACGGAAGCAGCTCTATGCATAAAAAATAGTTATCATATGATTTATTATATTTTTTCTAAATTTCTTTAAAATTTTCGATATATTATTATAACTTTTTAAATTACAGATTAGGATGTTGGATCCAGAGATGAGCGAAGTATTACAAATAGCAGATAATATCAAAAAATTGAGTAGTGGACCAGTTACCAACATACCAACTTTGTTTCAAGCATGGAGTACAAAATTAGAAACAGCCTTAATATTCGACGCCGTAAAATTATTTTATAAAACAATATACAACTTGACCAAAGATAAAAGAAAATTTATTAGAGGTATTCCACTTTCCTGTGAAGAACAAAGCAATTGGAACGAAGGATATACCATCATTAATTTAATGAAATCAGTTGGTATTACATACTTTGACATTATTTTAGTATAATTTTATCGTTAAATACATAAAATATTTAACTATGTATGGAATATGTACATAAAATAATACCTAAAATAATTTTATTTTCAAGAAAAGGTACAACACATCTACTTTTAATTGCTGACAACAAAAAACACTTTTATTTGGAAACTCAAAGTGCGAAGTTGTTTAAGCTCTCGTATTTGGTTTAATATATTTTATTTCATACTGTACCCTAAAACCTACCTTTGGGGGAGAGGCGGGCATAATGACATACTTAGTTATTTACTCAGGCAATTTCTTAAAAAAATAGACAAATTAAATATTTATTTTATAAGTAGATAGCCAAAGATCTTCGTTACAACCTCATATAATAAAATTAGTTTTTATTTGAAAGGTTTTATTAACATCGAACCAAACATATCTTTTACAAAAATAATACACAAAATAACTTATTTAAAACATAAATGTAAAAAATGCAGAACAGAATACTAAAGTTAATCCTTGTAAAGCTCACAAACATACTTTTTGGCTAATATCACAGCTTCCTTATTTGTTACCATTAGAAGCACAACTGGATATGGTCTATGGTCTTTTAACTCGAAGGATTCTGAAAAGATTGGTCAGAAGTGACCAATACAAAAAGGAAAATAATTAATATTTAATAAAATACCGTAATATTGTATCATTTTTTTTCTTCAACGTACAATAAGATACAGAGCTATGATTTACCTACGATTTTCACACAAACGTGTTCATAACTTCTGAATGACTCTGTATAATGTATATCAAAATCTTCAAAAAAATGTGAGCAGTCCGAATTCGGTATAATATACAGGGGTTCCCATTTAAAAAATCATATGTTTGGTTTGGAACGGAGTTATACAACACTCTGTATAGTTTAATGTAATTTCAAAATATGGACCCTAAAGACATCTACTATTTTTGTTAATAACATTTTTTGATATCTTCTAAAACAACCCATATACCGAGCTTTGTCGTAAGGTAACAATTAAAAATAAAAATTCTATTCTAGTACTGTTAAAATTTGTGAACTTCCCTTAAATTTTGTGTAGTGGCTTTAATGAGCATTTCTCCAGTTCTTATAAAGTAAAAATATTTATCTCATTTTCTTATTAAGTGAGTTTTTTTAGAAAACGTTTGATGGCCTATCCGGACGAATTAGTTTTGATACGGAAGGATTTCGTACAGATTTTGTGGTAGATATATTGGAGTTGACCTTTGGTGGATTAATGAAAATTGCAAATTGGAATTCAACAACAAGGATTTTCGACATTAAAAGATCAATTAATAATCAACCAGATAAAGCAGATAATATGTTTAATAAAACCTTGATTGTTATTATTAGTACAGTAAGTAAATTTGAATATATTATAATGTTTCAAAATTAAAATCAAAATAATCTTACCTTATTTGTCTAAACAGTCCATGTTTTATTAAAAAAAAGGATATGTTATGATAGTAAACTCTTCAAAAATATGAATTTGAAAGCTTCTTTAATTTGAATTGATACACATTTAACTAGGAACACTGAATAAATTTGATTTCAGCAATAATTTGACTAAGAAACACTATATCTCAGTAGTATGGTTGAATTATCTTCTTGTTAGATGTCGAATTTTGCATCAATTTGTTCAAATACCTAAAAAACAGTAGAAAAATAAAACATATTATTTGAGACAATTAATGTTAAAATATTATCATTAGAATGATGTTTTATTAAGAAATATTAAATGAACGTAACCTAACCTAACCTAACCTAACCTAACCTAACCAACAATAACAAGTGACAATGTGCCCGAACTTATAAAATGAAAAGACACTAGGAATCAAACTATATAGAATAAATAATGTATTAAATGAATCATTAAGGTGAAAGGACACTTTAGACTCTGAGTATAAAAATACAAGAACAACATATAATTTGTTGTTACTAATATGTTTTGGATCAAGTTTGTATATGTGTATTGTAGAAATAAGTTGTTAATTTTGATCAAAAATGGCGGAATTTAAACAATTTAAAAGGTAATTTATGAAAAAGTTATAGACTTTCAGCCACAGAAAAAGTTATCCAGTAATATTTGGAGTATTAAGGAATATGTTTATATAAGAATTATTTAGGTATAAAGTATATTTGCTCATAATTTTTTTTAAATCTCATTATAGATCTGTAAGAGGTAGCCATTAAATCGCTCCATTTCATTTAAAAATTTAACATGGAAAAAGTTAAATTTAATTAGTTAAAGTTATTTTATTAACAATTATAATAGTTTAAGTTAAATTATCACTCAATTAATGAAACAATTAAATAGAATTAATTAAATAGATTTATTGAAACATTTCGAAAAATTGACTATATAAACAATTGAATTTAAATAATTTATGTTATTTATGTCATTTCTGGAAAAAGTATAAATACCGAGAAATCATTCCTCGTCGAAAAACAAAAGACATACGTTAAAATTGAATGGACGCCTACTTTTAAATTATTTGAAGTTGTTACCCCCACTTATTTAACTGTCAATATTGAAAAAATAAGTTTAAACCATGAAATGTTGGAGAAATTAAAAATAAATTGGAATATCTAATGAATGGTAGTATATTAAATAACCACCTACCTAAAAATTTTACGTTACTTTATGATATGTTTTTCAATGGAGCCTCTTGTTATTGGTACTAGTAACAATTAAAATATTATAAAAGTTAAAAACTTCATGATTATAAAAAATATTGGGGTACACCGGTAAACCGGGTACACAACGCGTTGGAAAGTGCATTTCTTGCACTCGTTACGTGTGCATTACATTTTTATTTAACAAACAAATGTTTAAATTACTTCTTTAAATATCTAAAAAGAACCGTGGAAATTGTGTTAAAAAGTTCTTTGTTTAATGTTATTAATGTTATTAAATCATTTAATTACTTTGTAGACTCCTCCCTATCAGATGTTAAAGGATACAACAACTCCTTTATATGGAAATGACAGATACGAAGGCTATGGTATTGATGTTATAGAACAACTATCCAAACTACTTGGGTTTAATTATACTTTTGTGCTTCAAGAAGATGGGCAGTATGGTATTTTAAATAAATCAACTGGGAAGTGGAACGGAATGATGGGAGAAATTATTGATGGAGTGAGTAATGTTGAAATTATTATTCTACTTAATTCATAGTTTTGCGAACATCTAATTGAACTTTTACGCACGCAAATGTTTGTTTTAAATGGTTGGCAACATGAGCGAAGCATCTAACGACAAGACTATTATGGCGTGCCGTTTTGTTATTTAATATCAACATTTAAAAAGCAAGAATAAAAAGTAATCTTTAGTTTCAAAATTTTAATTTCGCAATTATTTTTTTATAAAATTAAAATTATGTATTTCATAATTTAAATACACGTATTTCGTATTTCCATTATGAAAAACAATAGAAATTCAATTTCCATTATGTATTAAGGTTGCCTAACTATGTAAGTGACATAACCTAGAAATGCATTACAGCAAGATAGGCAACCGCAATACATAATAGAAATTGAATTTCTATTATGTATTCCATAATTTTAAATCGGCAAGTTTCTATTACTGATAACATTTAAATTATTGTTAAATAAATTGCTTAAATATAAAATATATGAATATATTTTCATACATTTAACATTTTTTACAATCACTTTAGTGATTTTATTTTCAAGAGAGCTGATTTGGCGATAACCGATTTGACTATAACTTCAGAAAGAGAGAGTGCTGTTGATTTCTCTGAACCTTTTATGAATTTAGGTAAGTAGCTAAGCAATAACCATGTATTTATAAAAAAAATAATTCGAACAAAATGATCAGTTGTAATTTAACTAGTGTAATGAAAATTATTAATTCATTTTCATTGCAAAAGTTAATTTTTTATAAGAACATTTTATGAATCAATCAAATTATAAGAAAATTTTTTGAATCAATATTTAATTTTTAAGGTATAACCATATTATATAAGAAACCAGAACCGGTACCCCCTAGTTTATTTATGTTTGTTTCTCCGTTTTCCACCAACGTATGGATAATGCTTGGTCTGTCGTACATACTCGTATCTACAGCTATATTTATAATGGGTAGATTGTCACCGAGTGAATGGCAGAATCCATATCCTTGCGTAGAAGAACCTCAATATCTTATTAACCAATTTTCTATCAGAAATTCCCTTTGGTTCACCATTGGTGCACTTATGCAACAAGGATCTGAGTTGGCTCCAATGTAAGTAGGTATAAATTAAATAAACTCCTGGACAAAATTAACGCACCACTCAAGTTTTTTTTAAATTAGGACATTCTATGCGCTATGTTGCGAATTTGTTAGGAAGAAATCATTCGACTATAAGTCGCATGGTTCAACGCTTCAATCAGACAGGATCTTACAATCGCAGACCAGGACAAGGGCGCAAACGGTCTACGAATGCAAGAGATGACCGCTTTCTGAGGCTATCTGCTCTTAGAATCAAGACAGTTACTGGTACAATGTTAAAAAATGAGTTGGCAATTGCTTCCAATGTCCTAATATCATCTCGAACTGCGAGGAGACGTCTAAAGGAAGCTGGACTAGAATCAACTTAAAATCTTCGAACGGGCGTGAGCGTGTCTGGCGAAGGCCAGGAGAGAGATTTTCAAGATGCAATATTACTTCAAAAATTCCATTTGGTGGAGGCACTGTTATGTTTTGGGGAGGAATTTGTTTTAACGGTCGTACAGAGTTGGTGCCTATTCGTATGAGATCCCTGAATGCGGATTATTATCTCGAACATGTCATAGTTGAACATGTGATGCCGTTTGCCCCCTTCGTGGAGCCTAATTTTGTATTCATGCAAGATAATGCCCGTCCCTACGTGGCTAGGCAAGTGATTGACTACTTAAATGCAGTTGATATTCAGTTAATGGAATGGCCAGCCAACAGCCCTGACTAAAATCCCATAGAGCATCTATGGGACGCTCTTAAAAAGAAAGTTCGCAGTCATAGGCCCACACCTGTCAACCATAATCAACTGGTAGATGGAGTAATAGCAGAATGAGAGAATATCCCCCAAGATGTTATCGAAAATCTGATCTCCAGTATGCCGAGGCGAATGAATGCAGTAATAAGAAGTAGAGGAGGCCATACACGGTACTAGAATCGGTGGAAACACGCTAATTTATGTGTTTACGTGTTTTATGTGTAGTTCATGTTTTGCGAATTTGTAGCATTAGTAATAAAAAATTACAAAATTACTAAAAATAGGGTCTTTTCTTCCCAATTTCAGTTAAAAACAATTGCTTAATTGCTGCTTAATTAATAAGGCAGTGCGTTAATTTTGTCCATGAGTATATTATAAGAACATAGGTTAATGTTTAGAAATTTGTGTCTTTTATGAAGTTTCGGTACTTTAAGTTATTATCCTTGGTTATGAGAAATTCTGATAAACAAATGTGTTTGACAAAACTGTATAAAAGATGAATGGATATACAGGTGTGGAAAAGCCAAATGGATTAAATTCATTATTTTAGTTACTGTATATATTTACAGAATATCTCGAAACACGTGCCTACAATCAACCCTTTTTGAGTGACAGTTACAACCCCCAATTTTTTAATTCTCTATACAAAAATGTTATTGTTTTTAAATTTATTACAAAAATTAAGACATAAAGAAATATTTTCTTTTTATCAAAATTCGCTAGAGTACCTACACTACTAATTTATTTCCTGTTTCAGTCTTTATAATAAGACAGTACCTAAGCAAAAACCATATATTCCTGGGACCTCTAATTATTTTGACACATACAAATTTTATACGTTGTGAGTGCTTTTTTCGCGTCGAGTCCGACAAACTTTGAGGATCAATAAAATGGCCAGCAAGATCACCAGATCACACTTCATTAGACGGTTTTTTATGGGGCTATGTCAAAAATTTTGTTTATAAAACTAAACCACATGATTTAGACGACTTGGGTCCGGTTGTACAATTATTTGTTCAACGTCAGTTCTCCTCGGAGATCCTCATAGAACTATTAAAGTTCTAAGAAATAAATACGAAAATATAAAGAAGCGCACCAAGCAAAATTTGCTGACAATAAGGTATATATTTCTGGAACTGGAGGAGGGTCATATAAGGATGTTATTTTAACTAACACAGACAATGACCTACATGAGATTTTAGGCTCCCAGAAGAAGAAGAATTCACCTAAAGAGGGTGCTGATGATCCAGAAGAAATTCCTTTAAATAAAAAAAATGGATAATATGCCAGTCACCAAGAGTTTCAGATTATTTTGTAGGACAAAATGACACCCCCACAACATCCTAGAAGAAGCCCATGAAAAGAAGAAACAGTAATTTGGAAAACTGTAGAATTCTGTCTTCTAATTTTTGTGCAAAATCTTCCAGCATTGACTGGGCTGCACATACTCCAGCCACGTTAAAAAAGCCATTGTCTGTTCCATTACAGCAGTAAGTAAATAATGTGAAGAATGCAAAGTCTTCATCTCAAAAGCTTAGCGCTAAATTGGAGGATTGCGTTAAAAATAAAACAAAGTATGGAGAAAAAATTTTCAATGAAAAACATGAACTAACAATTAAGCATATGCAGGAAAAACATGAGTTAAAGATGGTCATTTTAAAAGAAGAGTCCTAAACAAGACTCAAGTTTCTTGAAGAAGAACATATCCTAAAAATTAAGATATTAGAAAAAGAATATAGTACAAAATAACTAACTTATATTACTTGTGCAATACTTAGTATGTAGTTTTTTTTTTCAATAAACACTAGAGTTGTTTTAAGGTATGGTTTTAGGAAATACGGTTTATTAATTTAATATATCTATAACACATTTTGAAAATAACTGTTTATCAATGTGGAACGAACTCCTCCTTGTGCATGTCCAATAACAAGGTCATTAACATTTTCTGTTAATTCATAATGACAGCAATGATTTCTTCATTGACTTCTGGTGGATCCACATCTCCCATAGATATTGCAATGTTGTGAAGAACAATTGCTGCCATAACCACAGCTTCTACTTTTTCTTGTTTTAATCGGATTCCCAAGAGGCAAGAATTGGGAATCTCCTTTTTAAAACTCCAAATGCTCTCTCTATGGGATTCCTTGTTCTAATTTGTGCTTCATTGAATAGATTTTCAGCTGGAGTTTGGGGATTTAAGAGAGGAGTTATAATGTAGTTTTTTATGGCATAACCACTATCTGCTACAAGAAAATTGTCACCATATAGTCTATTTTCAAAATTATTTCTGATTCTGCTATTTCTAAATATATTGGAGTCATGAGCAGATCCCGGCCATCGGCACACAATATCCTGAAATTTGAGTTTGCATCACAAATTGCTTGTAGGTACATTAAATGAGAAAAAACCTTTTCGGTTTCTGTAAATTTCAGCGTCTGCTCCCCCAGGAGACAGTAATTTTACATGGGTACAGTCCAATGCTCCAATAAATCTTGGCAGCCTGGCGATATTGAAAAAACCTTGTCTAACACTACATAATTCATCTTCATTTCTTGGCTTTTTTATAAATTCTCTTCTCAATTGAGCCAAAGCTTATAAAACCATATAAATTGTTCGGCTTGCTGTGGATTTGTCGATACCACCAAAATCTCCAACAACTTGCAGAAAACTCCCAGTAGCCAAAAAATGCACAGTAATACAGACCATTTCAGGAGGTGATACTGCATGATTTCTAAAAAATGAGGGATTTAAAACCAAGATTTTATGTAACAATACAAATCTTACTTGTCTGTATCAGATGAAATATTTTCAGAAATTTCATATATAATAAATCTAACAGCGTGTTTTCCTAACCTAAACCTGTGTTTAAATTCATTATCCTTCCAGATGCTAAAATGATCTGGTCTCTCTCTGTAAACCTTCGGAGCTCGAGGGTGTGCAATAATTTCCATCATTTCCAAAAAGTCATCATCGCCCATGAACGTTTTCAATGAAAATCAACAAAACAAGAAAATGAGGTTAAAACAACTGGGTAGGCTCAAAATCACTCTTGAACTTTTGTTTGAACGGCCAAATTTAGTCGTTCAAGTTGAACCGCTTATTCGTTGAACCAGAGATCTGCGTGATCTAACCGTGAACTCGGAATGAACCCAGATTGTACAACCGGCCCTTAAGGGAACGAACTTAGACCATATACAAATAGACTGGCTGTGACGTCATTTTTCTGAACAACATACTGAAGCCAATATTATCTCTCTTTGTCGCATGAAGTTCGTGGAGCTACGGGATGAGGTGTGTGGGCAGTACTGTTTACAAACAACAAATACCAGCGGCGCAAAGGTCTTTTAATAGGTACCTAACAAGGTTTAAACTCTAATCAAAATTCTTAAATCATAACTTTGACCCAAAATTAATACAACGAAAACAATAACACAAATAGTTTATGAACAGGGTAAGATTAATGTTTACATATGATTCGCAATGTTCCATGCTATAAGAGACAGTGCAGTCGAAGATATACGAAAACAACCGAAGAAGTTTTATTCAAACGTGGATTTGTTTGTAAACATATAGTTATAGAACACAACATAAAGTTATTTTGGCTTCACAACAAGGACAGAAAATTGACGTCTATTTGTATATGGTCTAAGGGAACGAATAACGCTTGCGATTAGATCGGTCACGCCTGATATGTTAATTAAAGTTAGAAGACATTTTTATTTAAGATTAGGATGTTTCCAAGATGCTCGCGGTGAGCATTTTGAACATCTACTTCATTGACATTCATACTTTTTACGTTATGAACAAATAAATATGACATATCAGATATTTTACTTTTTGTATGTTAATTTTTGCAATAAATATCAAAACAAAACATTTTTGGACGGAGAATGAATTAAGAAACCTTTCAAACGATATATCGCAAGCCCATAATTCCCATTTTAAAAATTTGGGGTTGTCACTGTTACTAAAAGGGGGTTGATGGTAGAGATGATAATTTATAATTTAAATTTGATGTGTTTCGGGATTTTCTATAAATATGTACAGTAATCGAAATAATGAATTTATTCCATTTGGCTTTCTAACACTGTATATAAATATATTTTCGGTTATAATTGCACAAGTGCATAAAAATTACCGATAATTTTGCAAGAAAGCGTGTTATCTAAAAATTGCACGAGATTTTTTTCATATTTTGGCGAAAGAGCCCGACTCCGAAGGAGGAGGGCTCTTTTACAAAATGTGAAAAAAACGGAGTGCAATTTTTATAGATAACACGCTTGAATGTAAAATTATCTGGTCATTTTTATGCACGAGTGTAATTCAATGGAATATTTCACGAATAAACATTTTTTCACTTTTTGAAGTATATCTGACATTTATCAGTATTGTCAGTCAGTGTTGTTGTTATTGGTGTCATGACGACGGGATGTTTTCGGAGTGCAATTACCGCTGTAATTTTTCGGTGTCATGACGACGGGATGTTTTCGCTTGGTGTCATGACGACGGGATGTTTTCGCAGTGCAATTACCGTTGTAATTTTTCGATAATTGCATTCCTCTTATGACATATATTATACATGAGGGAAATATTCATTAAAATTAGGCCTGCTATTATTATAATCTCTTTTTATGAAAGAAAGAGAAATAAAATACAATTTTTAATGCAAAACGTAGAGCAATTATTTTTATTATTATTACTATTTTCCCAATCTCGGTCCCTGCATTTTATCTTCCATTCTTTGGAACATAAGTGTATTCCCTTATTAAGATAGATAGATAGATTATAACTACGTTTACTTACCATTTACACTTAGAGGTGATAAATTGACAACAAAATGACATTGTTTTAGATCGATCTCAACAAGAGCTGCCTCTGGATTTTGGTGGTTTTTCATTTTAACTATGGTATCCTCTTATACAGCAAATTTAGCAGCCTTTCTCACAGTTACCACTCTTGTTACCCCATTTAATGACATAGATGAGTTAGCCGAACTGGCTCAGAAGAAACAAATTTCATTTGGGGCTAAAAGTTCTGGAGCAACTGCTAATTATTTTAGAGTAAGAAAAAAATTGTTTTCTTTTTTATAGTTTCACATTACCATCAATTTTTATCGTTTAATTTATAACTTTTTTTATTTATAGGATTCCAATTTAACAAAATATAAAGAGATATGGAATTATATGTTAAAACATCCAGATATGATGATGGGTGACAATGATGCGGGAGTAGAAAAGGCAGAAAAAGAAAATTATGCATTTTTAATGGAATCTACATCAATTGATTACGTTATTGAACGACATTGTGGTCTAGCAAAAGTGGGACCACTGTTGGATGACAAAGGATATGGAATTGCTATGAAAAAATGTAAGCAACACCCTTTACAAGTTAAAAATTAGCCAGGCCTCACAGCCTGACTGCGGCCTTTGCAGTTTTTTCCTCTGCCCTCTGTATTTTAAAGCACCTCATCACCATTTCATATAGCCTACTGCTAGATAAACTTAACTATTTCCATGTCTTTGGAATGAATCATGTCAGACTGGGGGTCAATTCTCAAATGTCTATCAAAAATGTCGAATTCGAGAAATTGTCGGTTACTAATGTCTTTACTAATTACTTTTTATAAAAGGTATTCCCAATCTCCATTCGACTTAGAAAAATGGTCGACATATTATTTCGAATAATAAAACCTGACAACAATGTACAAATGTCTTAAATAATTAAAAGAGAAGTAGAAAATAAAGGTTAAGATTATTTTAGGGCAGGGTAAAAGGATGTATATATAATATCAGACTTGTCTCTGACAATATATAATATAAAGGGTTCCATTGAATACTAATTAGAAACATGGATAAAAAAAGTTATTGTTCGAAAAAAACAAAAAGACGCTATAATTGAAATTTTAAGTTTAAAAGAAAATGCAGATTTAATGTCTGGCAAATTTGGGCCACAGTTTAGGTCAACACCTCAAAACAATCTTGATAATAATGTCTCGGTCTTTCAAAATTCGCTTGTTCTTGGTTTTATAAGTTTTCTATTGCGGCGACTATATCCAACCCTTCGTTCATGATTATGAAAATATTTCCACAATCCAATACAATAAACTAAATATCAACAAAAGAAATTTTTAAAAGAGTAGGTAGGTACAGCAAATACAGGGTGTTTCTTAAGTAATCTAAAATATTATATGGGGCGCTTCGTTACTCAATTTTAAGACGAAAAGTTCATATAAACATGTGTGATAGGTGTTGTCGTTTATGAGATACGTTCGAAGATACCAGGATTGTTACGAATAACATTACAGCCGTCTATGATACGATTTTGAAGATCTTGTACGTATATCAGTGTTGTGTAAACAAGCGATTTCAAATATCCCCACACACAAAAATCCAGCCACCTAGAATAAGCATGTTTTTGCGTATTACTTCCAAAAACCAGTAGCGTCACCGGGAAAAATTAATTTCACGTACAATCAGAACTGACTTATTACAATAAATTCAACAGTACCGAAACAGAGAGTGCTGTGGAGTTGTTTATATAATATGGATTTGTCATATTTGACTTAATTATCATTAGTTGATATATAATAGTACGTTGCAGTTAAATTTGATTTAAAAATGGTTCTAACAACGGAAGAAAAAGTGTTTTTGGTAGAGCATTATTTTCGTTCATACGGAAAAGGTTGTAATGATGGTCCAAGCTTAGAACAGGTGTCAATAAAATATCAACAAAAATTTAATAAAGCAGCTCCTAGTAAAAGTGTGATGTTAGCTGTTGTTGAAAAATTTCGTCGCACTGGTAGTGTATTGTGTCAACGTAAAGGTTCTTCAGGTCGTCGAAAAACAGTATGCACTAACGAAAATGAAGGACGTGTTTTTAATCAAGTTGTGCAATCACCTCAAAGAAGTCTTGTAAGAACTGCATGTAAACTCAACATTAGTGAAACGTCTTTACGTCGCATGTTCAAATCAATTGGTGGTTATCCATACCGTATTCAAGTTGGACAACGACTAAATGCTGCGGACAAACGTTCAAGAGAAATTTACTGTGGTCGCATGTTGAGTTTAATTTACGAAGATCCCGAATTTTTGAAAAACATATGGTTTTCAGACGAGAGTCACGTTCATCTTAGCGGCTATATTAATCGACAAACAACCAGGTTCCTTGGATTTGAACGTCCTGATGTCATTGTAGAGAAACCACTCCACAGTCTTCGAGTTACCGTTTGGTGCGCGGTATCTGGTAATGGAATGATTGGTCCTTATTTCGTTGAAGATGGTAAACAGAATCCACTTACTGTCAACCAAGAACGTTATAGAGGGGGCATAATGAAGGAAAAAATATTTCATTCGGAAAATCCGCCGGCGAATATTGCCGAACTACGGGAAAGAATACAAAATATTTTTCGGCAGTTCCATCAACCATTTTTTATAAATATGTTTGTTGACTTACAAAATCGATATGAAGCTTGTTTGCGTCGAAATGGTGAACATTTTGAACACTTACATTACAGAAATTAAAAATTAATTTTTATTTTCGGTAGGTACTGTTTATTTTGGCGGATTTTAAATTACTTAGGTATGAGCAGGGTAAATTCTTTCTGACCAGTTAAATTTAAGGACTGGGTTTCAATCTCCCACCTATCCTTTTGTAGTGTCGTTAAATACGGGATATTTATTCTTATTCCATCTCCTTTTATAGATCAAACCAATCTGATGAACTTTCTCTCATAACAAGACATTTCACAATGTTCCATTTGGAATCTTTTTGGGAACTAATTCACATCTAGAGTGTTGCAAATACAGAATCAGTTTTCTAATTCAAATCTTAAATCATAAGAAGAGTATTTATTTAACAAAGTATAATATCAACTAACAACGTAAAATTTTAAATTTACTTAATATTTTCTAATTGTGGAATACCTTTTGACTTGATTGCAAAGATTAATTTTTTTTTTTTTTTTTTTAAATTAATGTGTCTCAGCTTCAGAGGCCATTGACACAGTTACAATGTAAAATATAAATATATAAATATATAAATTAGATTCTCTCTCTCTTATTTGTTGTCATTAAAAAGAGATAAACATATCGATATTTTTGTTCTCTGATTGACACTTTATCAAATAAGGAGTAAAATACTAAATAAAATATTCTGTCATTTTCGTTAGTTTAATTTGTTGTTTGGTTGTGTTTGGTTTATGAAAGAAATTACTTCTGTACTATTTTTGGTTCGAAAATAAAAATCCCTAACACCTTCTCTTGGTGTTATAGCGGTTCCTTCAAAAATAACCAATAGAAGTAATTGTTCTTTCGGGGAGCAACCCTTCTATCGGTACAGTGAGAGAACGAATTTCAAGAATACCGTTTTGGCATTTTCAATAGAACCACGTCCACTTTCTATTGGCTGTTCTATTCTGTCATATATCTTGTCAACTTGTACAATCAGTTAGTCACAGAACACGGTGTTTTGTGCCGCCAGTTCTTTGAGAATACTTGAAACGAACGTAGCTAAAATGTGACAACGTTGACTTTTAAACACACTTCATTATTGGTTATTAGTTGGCGCCACGTTTAAAACTTACTAATTATTTATTGCTAAATTTTACGAAATGAGAAACATTAATTGCAAAATGAATACCAATATAAGTAAGTAGGTATCTTATCCTAAATATACATTACTATCATTTTGATCCTACTAAACTAGTCCATTTCGATACTTTCAAATGCATCCAACAATCTATTGGTTTTCAACAATTTTAAACTATCTACATTTATCAAAAGGTTTTGACGCATAATGAACGTGTGGGAAGGTATTGTTGGTAACCATATTTTTTGGTGATGATCCTTATGTCACTGCTGAGGTGTTAGTCTTCAAGGAAACTTGCTAGTTTCCTACTTAGTGAAGAAATTTGAGGTCTACATTTAGCTAATTAAAAATAAAACCATTATTTAAAGTGTGAAACATTATTATTTTCACCATTTTATGTTATTTACTACCTTGAACAAAATTATAAATAATTTTAAAATTTCACGCTGTACAATTCATAAAAGACTCTACATGGTATAGTTCGTTGAGATCGTATTAAGGACCTTTTAAAATCATAAAAATATACAGGGTGTTTCATTAAAAATATAGATCAGATATATAACAGTTATTCTAAGAAATCGAATAGACAATGTTTGAACTTTCAGATATACTTAATGGTGTTTTAGTTTTAGTACCTTTTTAAATTAAATTCTTTAAAAATTTTAAGTTTAACATACTAGAAGTTGGTATAAAAGGAAGAGAATCAGTGGAATATTAACCCCTTTGTTTCATAATTATCTTATTTTTGAATACTTAAATTTCTTTGTATTGTAACTATATATATTTATATATACTGATTTTAGTTTCACCGTATAGAAACGACATCAGTACTGCAATTCTTCAATTACAAGAAAAAGGAATTTTAACTAATCTTAAAATAAAATGGTGGAAGGAAAAAAGAGGCGGCGGCAAGTGTATGGTACGTACATTGACTAAAAAAATCTGGGTAATTATATTATTATATTCCCGAATGGGACAAAAACTGATCTATTCCATTTCCAATGCACTTTAATATGGAGTAGAAAAAATTATCCCCTAAATATTCATCCCTTAGTTACAACCCCTAATTTTAAATTTATTAATAGCACCCTGTACATTTTTTTATAATTTTGTATTTGGTCTTCCATCGTCTATTCAACAAATTTTTCAAAAATAAAATGAGTTCGTAGGTAATCAAGAAAATATCTGTTTATTTTTTATTTTTGTTAAATTAATCAGGAAAGCCTTAAAGCTTAAATTAACAATAAAAATAAATGTAGTAAAAATAACAATTACCTAATTAATATAATATTAATAACAATTAACTAATCTTGATAGATTCGAAATGTGTGTTGCAGCAGGTGGACTACAATTGGTACCTACATCTAATGTAAATAATATTAATTAGTTAATTTTTATTTTTATTACATGTTTTTTTATTGTTCCTTTAAGCTTTAAGGTTTTTTTGATTAATTTAACAAAAATAAAAAATAAACTAATAAACTCCGCCAAAAAAGTATCGCATCAACTATAAAACTACAAATATTGTATTAAAAATAATTTAAAATATGATTTTTTTTTACTGTTGTTTCTTTTGGTTTTTTAAGTAAGCAATAAGTATCTAAAGAAAAATGCAGAATGTACGAAAAATGTTTTTCATAAATTAGAAGTAAGCGCATAAACAGCATTGATTTAAAATAAATAAAAATCAAAAGTAATGGTAATTTAGTAAGACGTATTGCCTCTTCTAGCTCTTATAACATCTAGACAACGTTGTGGCATACATCCAATTAATCTTCTCAGATAATCTTGATCAATATTATCCCATTCTATGGTTAACAACCGTTGCAGGTCCTGAAGATTAGCTGGCGTCACATTACCGGATCTCACCCTTCTGTAAAGATAGTCCCAAACATGTTCTATTGGATTTAAGTCCGGGCTGCTCGCTGGCCAATCTAAAACTTGTAAATTTACCTCTTGAAGGTACTCTGTAACGATTCTTGCGACGTGTGGGCGTGCATTGTCATGTTTTAGAACGAAGTCATCACCAATAAATGGGGCGTAAGAACCAACATGCATCTCCAAAATTTCTCTTATGTACCTATCAGCAGTTAAGGATCCTCCATCTAGCTGTACCAATTCGGTTCGACCCCTTAAAGATATTCCGCCCCAGAGCATAATAGATCCTCTTCCAAAGTTTGTCGCCGGTCTTAGGTTGCATTGAAAATAACGCTCGCCATCTCGTCTATAAACTGGTATTCTTCGATCCGAAGTGTATAAACAAAATCTTGACTCATCCGTAAAGAGTATGTTACCCCAATCGTCGATATTCCAGTTTACGTGCTCTCTTGCAAATGTTAGTCGTGCTATACGGTGTTCCCTTGTACGTCTCGGGGCAGTGGCAGCTACTCTGGCCCTAATTCCAGACTGTCTTAAGATGTGCCTAACAGTTTCTGAAAACACACGTACATTTCGAGTCTCGGCTAAGTCATGTTGAAGTTGACTTGCAGTCACATGTCTTCGACGCAAAGCCTGAAGGACTAAAAATCTATTGTCTGCATGCGTAGTTGCTCTTGGCCGACCTGTTACAGCTCGTCTTTCATAAAGACCAGTCTCTCGGTACCTTACTACCACTCGTGATACTGTCGACTGATTTACACCCACTAAATTTGCCACATATCTCTGACTCCTTCCATCTTCAATGAGGGAAATTATTCTAACCACTTGATCCCTCGTTAAATTTAAATTTATATTGTCACGACCTTCCATACTCGATATTTAATACAAAATTTTAATTTAAACGCAAACTGTATACTCTTTACCAAAGTAAAATAAAGACTGATAATATAAAAACCAGACAAAATAGAAATTATCACTTTTTTTTCTTAAACAGTAAGCTGTATTTACAAATTTTATTTTAATATTTATTCTAGCCTTAATATTCTTAAGGGCCATAAAGAAATAATTTAAATTAACCAAATGCGGTAATAAATATTTGTAATTTTATAAGTGATGCGATACTTTTTTGGCGGAGTGTATGTTTTTGATTAACTAAGAACTCATTTTATTTTTGAAAAATTTTTTAAATAGAGGATAGAAGACCAAAATTATAAAAAAATGTAGTTAGGGGTTGTAACTAAGGGATGCATATGTAGGAGATAATTTTTTCTACGCCATATTAAAGTGTATTGGAAATGAAATAGATGAGTTTATGTCCCATTCGGGAATCTTTATTCGTTTAAAAGATATAGGCTGGTTAAATTAGTCTGGGACATCCGGTATAATTTTCTAGAAATGTTTAGCCCTAAATTTTACATACTAAAAATTGTTGTAGGCAAAAGAAGAAAATAGCGAAGCCACTCCGCTGGATCTGCAAAATGTTGGTGGTGTTTTTTTGGTTATGTTCCTGGGTTCAATTCTAGCAGCTGTTGGTTCGCTATCTGAGTTAGCGTGGTATATTTACAAAAAAGCTGAAAAAGAAAATATATCCTTTAAAGAGGAATTCAAAAAAGAACTGAAATTTGTAGTAAAATTTAAACAGAATGTTCGTGAGATCGATACTATATCTAACAAGACTAATAGTGATAAAAATCTGATAGGTCATATTAAATATTAGTTAGTTCAATTTTAGAAGTGTAAGAAAAATTGATGGTTCACCAATGCATGACATGCAGTGCATATTTAGCTATCACAACAAATCATATTATGTGTTTAATAGAATAATTGGTATGGATATTTTTGATGACAAATAAATATTTGGTTATTTTATATTAAATGAAAGTAAATAGTCTCATTAATTTTTTTATTCCCAAAAAAATATCACGACATTTTTACATATGAAGGCAAGTGTTTAGTTTGTTTCTAAACAGAACAATCCTTAGAATTTTGAAGTTTTTTGAGTTATAGAAAGAAGGTAATTATGTGTTGTACTTTAGTTCAGAACTGGAAGGCCTGCCCAGGACGGTTATATTACTTAATCAGTATAAAATTACAATCCAACTTAGATATTCTATATAACTTTTGCTCTGTAATATACAGTGCGTCCATAAAGTAACGTATAAATTCATTATTGGTTGAATGAACAATAAAATTAGAAATTCCCGAAACAGGTCAAGTTTTGTTTTCAATTTACTATTGTTTCAAATCATAATCTAATATACAGGGTGAACCACTTTCTTGTAATGACGTCATCACCATTTTTTTCAAATGGAACCCCCCTTTTTTTTCAATTTCCAAATTCGGTGTTTTCATTAGAAATAAATCAATGAAATTCCTTTGTAATCATATAGTAAATTATAAATATTTAATCCTAAACTCATTACAACGCAACAATTCTGGTTATTTTTTTATAATATCAAATTGAAAGTAAGTTAAAATCGATAAATTCAAATAGAAGTCGAAACGCACCTTCATTGGTCGTGACGTCAAAACTCATATCGATGACAGTTTGTTTACATTTAATGTGTGGTAATTGAGAGAGTTGGACTTTTATTTTTGATTTTATTGTGAATTATTGGTTTTATTTGTGCTATGCAATCATAAAATGTCGTCAGTAGGGTTTGTGAAAGCATTGTCAAACAATTTACCATCCTTAGACATTTTCATGGTTAGGTTAGGTTGGGTTAGGTTAGGTTTCAATGCAGCCAGAGACAACCAACGAGACGGGTAACTTAATAGACAAAAAGGTTCGGTCGTTCAGATAAATATTATGTATCTTCTGTTTCACTTATATTAATCGCACTATCTCTCTTAAGCTAGGGAGGGTGGCGCCAGATGGCGCCAGCAAAACAAAATTCAATGTTGTCACTAATTTTTCTTAAAAGGAGGGTAGAAACCTGTAATGTGAAAAGTAGAAAGTAGAAAAGTAGGCAACGCTGCAATTGTCATATGTCATTTTAAGGAGCTGTCAAGCTACTTCCTGAAAAACCGCCATTATTTTTCTTGTGTTTACGCTTGAAAGGTGTTTGTTGTGAGCTATTCAAATAAATTAACAACCATTATTTTATTATGCCTTCTACTCGTTGTTTAATTTGTGGGTGCGACGAAATTGAGGTGGCCAGAATGCATTATTTTCCACAAAATGCTTTAAAGTAAGTGGCTAACTAAAATGTGCTATTGGCTTTTTAACAAATATATTAATTTCCAGAAGTAAATCTTGGCTAGAGAGTTTGGGAGTCCAACATTTTCCACATATTAAACGTAACTCTAGAATTTGCAGTAATCATTTCAGAGAGGAGGATTATGTTTGTGGAAAGTTGAAGAATAACTGTTTGCCTTTGAAATTTTTTAACAAATGCATGTTAGAGGTAGGTTAATGTTTTTATTTGTATGATTTGTTTTAAGCTGCAAGGTTAGATGTTTTAAATACTACCAAAACAATTAACATTATATGATTGTGTATTTTGTTTTAGGTTCCCATTACTACTGAAGAAATTTGCAGTTCAATGCCAGGAACATCAAATAATGATGTATGTATATGTCATTTGTGTGTGAATATTTTCTAACTAAACATTTTTTTTGTTTTAGGTGCCCACAATTGCTGAAAAAATACCTCCAGTACCTCGAACAAGTGGATGAGCTGTTTGATAGTTTTAATGGCAGCTCTAAACGTCCACCATCTGGAAAAAAATTAAAATGTTATATCTCTAATGAATCTTCCCATGTTATTTATTGGCCAAAGGCATACAATATGGTAAATTTATGGAAGTTTTTAAGGAAAACAAAAAGTGGTGGTTTCAAATCAAGTAAACCACCATCACAGATTGGATGGCTTACCACAATAAAAGGTATTGAGGGATTGTGGAATTATCTCCAAAGCAAAGAGCATTTTCAATCGCTGAAGCCCCGAATATTGAATCAAGATGCAATTGAAAATTTATTTGGGGCAATCAGGTCTGGTTTAGGGTGTAATGACAATCCCACAACTTTGCAATTTGTGGGAAGCTTTTAAAAGGATTAATAAACTTTGGAGCTGGTACTAATTATTGTGAGGAAGATGATGGCATTCTGTTGTCAAATCTAAGACAATACCTCACAATAGATCTGGTCCAACCAGAGATATTAAATGAGAAAGTTGTATATGAAGGATAGCAGAATGTAGAATTGTTGACAAGCAATTAGGACCTGCTCCGCAGGCTCACTATCAGTTGCATATGTGGGAGGATTCATAATAAAACATATTCTACAATCATTTGTTTGCCAAACTTGTAAAAATGATCTTCTAGGAGATTCACAAGCTCCCCAAAATGTATTTATTGCTTTTAAAGAGTGGGCTGAAAATGAAAGCCATTTGATATATCCAGCAGAGGCTCCAATAGTTGCACTTGGGACTGGAATAAGCCTGCTTGAGAATTTTCTTAAAGCCCACTCTACTATGGCAAATTTAAGTAAACATATAGAAAGTATGCTAGAGCAAAAAATACATTTTGGTTGGATTACATGTTCAGTACATAGGGAGTTGATAATAAAATCCTTTATTAAGGGAGTTTGGAAGATCGGTATACCTTAGTGGTGTAAAAGAAAAAATAGAGAGTTTGTCAAAGAGAAGCAATTAACAATAAATAAAAAAATAAAAAAATTTAAACATATATAAATTTTCATCACCAAGTATACAAATTTTT
The DNA here is from genome assembly GCA_035357415.1 of Ophraella communa. Taxonomy (NCBI): domain Eukaryota; kingdom Metazoa; phylum Arthropoda; class Insecta; order Coleoptera; family Chrysomelidae; genus Ophraella; species Ophraella communa. The sequence continues at coordinate 13,139,560 of CM068984.1, forward strand.
AAATTTAGTGTATTTAGGCCCAATAATAATTATAAAATAATAAATAAACACTTTTTTTAAAATGTAATATATTTGTTATTGACAAAATAAATTTTTTATATTATCTAACTTTTTTTATTGATCATTATCGTCACCATATTTACTGTGAACATACAGCTTGTTTGCATCTTGTCGGTACAATCTTTTTTCTCCAGTATTGAGAAAACTGACGGTTGTAAAACAAGTATGTAAATATACACAGTAAATATTGTAAAATTTGATTCATATTTTTTCTCATTTGAATAGCACCCTACCCTAGTGCATTTTAAATTTCCCGCACAAATGTACATTTAAATTTCCCGCTCAAATATACATTTAAACCTAACTGTTTTATTAGATGTAAAAAGACCATTTAGTATTAGAAGAAGACAATACTAGCGACATCTATACGTTACCCTCCCACACAGTAGGTCAGTTAAGTTGTAAAGAAAACTAAAAATTAACATTGAGTTACCCGTCTCGTTGGTTGTCTCTGATGCAGCTGAATTTCGAAATGCAAAAGCAACAGCGTAAATACTTATTTTGTGTTTTTTGCATTAAAAAATGTCTGACTTATTTTTATGAAAATCAACAAAAAATAAAGAAAAGAGATGAATAAATATAAATAAAAAACTTCGCACAATCTCGCAGATACACTGTTTACAATAAAATGATGGTGCTTTCAATGACACATATGAGTAGTGACGTAGGCCACCCGCCAACTAAACGTTTTTTTAGGCGGCAAATTTCTGAATTTGAATTTGACGATGGAATAACTATGCTACAAAATTTTTTTAAATTAAGTTTTTTTTTGTTTTTGGGGTAATTGAATACTGCTCTGTCTTCCTGCATGATTTTGAAAAAAATGGAAAACGCCGAATTGCCTTTGCTGAGCTGGTTCCAAAAATGTATAATATATTGCTTCAAATTGATCCAAGGTAGGCAAAAATGCAAAACAAATATGAAAATTGTTTTTGGAAAGTAATACCTTACTGAATGTAATAAACAAATTTAATGGAATTATGTAGTTATGCAATTAATGTGATACACTTCCAAAAACAAACAAACGAAAATTTACAATAAATGTTCAAATTGTACTCCATTGACCGTTAGACAATGACTGAACCGGGCATTACTTTCGTCCCTAACATTCTGTAGCATAGCGGGTGTTATTATCTGTATTTCTTGTCTGGTTCGGTCTTGTAGTTGAGGGATATTTCCAGGTCTGTTTAATTTGACATTAGATTTTAAATAATCCCATAAAAAGAAGTCTAATGGGCTCAGATCAGGTGATCTAGCAACCATTGTTTTGATGCATCTGTTAGACGTTTGTTAGTTTTATTTAAAACGCAGTTAAGGTTGTAGATTGTTCTTAAAATGGAAGAAAATAATGAAAATGATCCATTTGAAGACATAGAGGCGGCGGCCAATAGAGCAACCCTCGATTTGTTGCGAGAAAATCCAGGGTTCAATACGATATAGCCTATAATAAGTTTCAGAAATGATGTGAAGCGAAAAGCGTTTCTGGAAAATATACTGAAAATGTATTTCTGGCCTATTTTGAGGAGAAAGCAAAGGTATGGAAAGCATCATCTCTGTAGTCAAACAATTCGATGCTCAAATCTATGCTACGTATAAATAGCGACGTAGATATTATAAAATATTTTAAGCTTATCGTGTATTTGAAGCGTCAAGCAGAAGGTTACCTGCCAAAGAAATCAAAAATCTTGACTAGAGTCAAATAACAGCAGTGCAAGAAATTAATTTGTCAAATTGCACAAATTGTACTATTAATATTAATGTTAATAAATAAAATCTAAATATTTTAACGTTTGCTTTCAAAACCTGACAATTCACTTTTGACAGCAGTGCCATAAACATTTTAAGGCACTCAGGGCTTTAAAGTGACATTTTTAAGGCTTCTATGGAGTGCTAAAAATGGTATTTTTAACACGTTTGTAGAAAAAATACGTCCAGAACATAAAGATGAACCTTATTTCAAAATGACGAATGTAATAATGGCCGTGTAACATACACACAATATTGAAAATAAGTAGGACATTTATGATATCAATATCTGACGTGTTACCGTAGTGATAAGTAAGAAAAATAACAACTTTTATTTAGATTAAAACTAACTGGCATCAACTGTCAACTTATTATCTTACACACGAGGGTTGTCTGAAAAGTTTCCTACCTCAACATGAAGATGGCAGCACTCGTAAACAAAAGTCGGGGAAGGTACCCACTCAAATTTCGGCCATTTTGGACGCGCAGTTGTTTGACAATCATTTGAGTGAGTCGATGTGAGTTTTTTTATAAAAATGGAAAAATCGAGTATCGAGTTGTCATTAAATATTTGTTTTTGAAAGGCAATACGCCTACGCAAATCAAAGACGAGTTGGACGCTGTGTACGGGGACTCTGCTCCATCATTTACCTCCGTGAAATTTTGGGCTGCTGAATTTCAAAATGGCCGTACCAGCTTGGGTGACGATGAACGTTCAAGACGTCCAAAAACTGCAACCACTGACGATAATATCGCTCAAGTTCACCAAATGGTGCTAGACAACCGTCGAATTAAAATTAGAGAGATAGCAGAGGCTATAATCATGTACAAAGAAAAACGGCCACATTTGCAGAAAAAAATAATTTTGTTTCATCAAGACAAAGCGCCATCTCACACCTCAGCGGTTAACATGGCGAAAATCCACGAATTACGGTTTGAACTGCTTGATCACCCTCCTTATTCACCAGATCTAGCCCCAAGCGACTTTTTTTGTTCTCTAAGCTAAAAGTTGCGTTCGGAGAACAGAGATTTTCGTCGAATGAAGAGGCCATCACCTTCGTAAACAACTATTTTGCAGAGAAAGACGCCGAGTACTATTTGGAAGGGTTGAAGCGATGGGAGCATCGCTGGGAGAAGTGTATAGACCTACAAGGAGACTATGTAGAAAAATAAAAATTAATTTGTTTGGTCGGAAACTTTTCAGACAACCCTCGTAAGTGCCGTGGCGATAACTAATTTCCTAACATGCAGTATTAAGTTTTTGTCTTATTAAATTAAGGAAAAGTATAACCCTAAGCAAGTGTGTGTGCTCCCTATTCATTGGAAATTTGTAAGATAACTATGATATGGTCATAAAAATAACATTTAAATATCCTTTATAGTAACTTCTTTACAATATTTGATGTAATAAAATGAATCATTGTGTCCATTCACGTTTTTCTACCAGAATTGTCTATTTATTGTTGTTGGCGCCACTCGTCTGCATCTTGTTTACCGCAAGCCAACGTAAAATATGGGAAAGTTACTTTTACATTTAACAAGAAGCGACAATAATATTTTTCAAAATACTATAAATACTTTAATTTATAATATTTTTATGATAGATTTAACATTTTTGTCACCGGTGACACTACAAAAGAGGAAGTGTGGTTAGTGTCCATATAATTTTTGCCACCGACAAAAGCTGAGCATTACAGGTATATAACAAAACGTGATATTGTTGGTTGAATTGTTACAACTTGTAACACTCGAATAATAGCTTTGTATCTTTGTTAAACTGGAAAAAATAAAAAAGCTTTGTGTACTGGATCAATAAACTAGATAAGCGTAGAAGTGATCTGAAATACATTTAATTATCGGATGTCGTAAAGTTGGACAAAAAGATGAATGTACATCTATCACCCCAACAATGAATATTTATTATAAAGCTTTAACCACCGCATAGTTGGAAATTATAATAATATTTTTAAACTATTTAATCAAAAGTATATTTAAGTTTATTGTAAGAAAACTCCTGCAAATTAAATTAAATAAAATATTCTGGTTTTTGTTTTAAATTTCTATAGAATTTACATTAATGAAACGATGTAAACAGATAGTCCCCAGTACAAGAACCTGTAATTTTTTTGACACATACAAATTCATACTCAAAATGTCAATGTGACGTCACTATGACTCTCCGTACATATAAGTTTGATTTTATTAAAATTGTTTAATGAAATTACGTTAAAAATTATTGTGGTCAACTTGTCCGACAAAAATCATGCAGCGTATAGAGTGTCCACCGCTCCGAAAATGTCGATATGACGTCGTTACATTTCCCCGTACATGCATGTGGGACAAAAATAACAATGATAGATAATAGTATTCTAATTACAAATATCGATTTGTCCGACAAATATATTGAGTTATACAGTGTGTAAAAGCCAAATGGAATAAATTCATTATTTCGGTTACTGTACATATTTATGAAAAATCCCGAAACACGTCAAATTTAAATTATAACTTGACATTCTTTAACGCGAAAATGCAACCCCTACCTTCAACCCCCTTAGAATGACAGGTAGGTACAACTCCCAATTTTTTAAATGGGAAGTATAGGCTTGTAATATATCATTTGAAAGGTCTCTTCATTCTCTATTCAAAAATGTTATTGTTTTTAAATTTAATGCAAAAATTAACATAAAAAAAATTAATATCATGTTATTACCGAAATTCGCTAAAATATATTCGAAATTTATTACAATATACTTAAAACTTATTGGTAACCATTAAAAAACTTTAAAGAATTTCCGTGGCAACGCTATTGTAACAAGCAGTAGTAAATTGTTTTATTTAAGTTGTCATTGTTGTAATTTTAGTATAAAGTTTGTTCAATTCAATTCTGAAAAATGGTTAGATTAACGGAAATGCATAAAACAACAGTTTTACAAATGATTGGTTGCGGAGATAACATCCGAACACAACAGGAAGTAACTCGCCTATTTCACGAGAAATTTCCTAATTTACTGCCTATATCCCAAGGAACAATAAGTAAAATAGAAAATCAGTTTCGCGAGTTTGGTCATGTAAGGCAGATAAAAAAAGCAGCTGCCAATGCACTGAGTGATGAACTCAAATTAGATGTGTTGCTTGAGTTTCAGGAAAACCCACATACATCGAGTAGACAGGCATCCACTACATTCAATGCTAGCCATACATCGATAACAAACATATTAAAAGAAAATAAATTGCATCCGTATAAGATGATACCTACTCAGGAGCTCATGGAAGACGATTTTGATAGGAGAACTTTTTTTGTGAGCAAATGATGGACATGTTGGATAACAATATTATCCAATTAGAAGCCGTTATGTTTTCTGATGAGTGTACTTTTTTACTTAACGGTCATGCTAATCGGCAAAATTGCCGCTACTGGTCCACGGAAAATCCTCACTGGATGAGAGAAGAACACACTCAATACCCTCAAAAGGTTAATGTTTGGGCAGGGATTGTAGGGAATAATATCATTGGTCCCTTTTTGAGGGCAACTTGAATGGCAACAGTTATTTGGCACTACTTCAAAATGATATCATTCCAACGTTGGCAAATTTATATCCTGATCCAGGTAACCCTCAAGTTCTAGCGAATACGATATGGTTTCAGCAGGATGGAGCACCACCACATTACCAACTTAATGTCCGGCAGTACCTCGATACAATATTCCCCAATCGGTGGATAGGGAGGCGAGGATCGATTGAATGGCCAGCGCGATCACCTAATCTTACATTATTAGATTTCATTTTATGGGGATATGTGAAGAGACATGTGTACAAAACTAAACCTTCTGATTTAAATGACTTAAAAGAACGAATAACGCTTGCGATTAGGTCGATCACGCCTGATATGTTAAATAATGTTAGAAGACAGTTTTATTTGAGATTAGGATGTTGCCAAGACGTTCGCAGAGAACATTTTGAACATCTACTTCATTAACATTCATAGTTCTTTTTCGTGTTCTACATTTTATTACGTTTTGCATTACATTTTAGTTTTTGATTGTATTGTAGCGAATTTCGGTATAAACATGATATTAATTTTTTTAATGTTAATTTTTGCATTAAATTTAAAACCAATAACATTTTTGAATAGAGAATGAAGAGACCTTTCAAATGATATATCACAAGCCTATACTTCCCATTTAAAAAATTGGGGGTTGTGCCTGTCATTCTAAGGTGGTTGAAGGTAGGGGTTGCATTTTCACGTTAAAGAATGTCAAGTTATAATTTAAATTTGACGTGTTTCGGGATTTTTTATAAATATGTACAGTAACCGAAATAATGAATTTATTCCATTTGGCTTTTACACACTGTATAGTCAGTCAGTATTTATTTGAAAACGTCAGTGCAACAGCCACATTCTCAATACATTCAAATTTGTCGTGTTTTACTATTAAAATTTCTTGTTCATAAATTGCTTGAAATGTTACTCATTTTTTTGCAGCCTAAAACCTATTAATTCAAATATCGAATGCTGATATAATTTAAAAGTTTTTGTTTTTATTACGAAAGTAATTCTATTTCTGTTGTTCTAAAATCTAAACGCACTAAGCAATTAGAATTATTTTTTGGAAGAAGAAGCAGTTTCTTAAAAAATCCAGCTGTACTATTAACCTTTTTAAAACGAATATAAATATGCGAAAATCTACTTTTTCAATCGCCACTTTCGCATGGACTATACGAGTATCCACCATTCTTTTCAAAATTTTTGCAGTAATTCCAATTTGCATTTTAATAACTGAACCTTTCCATAGCTTGGTTGAGGACTTTTCTCCATCCCTATCTTTTGTCTTTCCAGTTTCTGACATTAAGTCTTTGTAGATACTATTTTTCATCTTGTTCTGGGTCTGCCTCTTCTCTGTCTTCCTCGTATGGAACTATCTAACAATACTTTCGGCAGCCTTCCTGTTCCCATTCTTTCTATATGCCCTAACGATCTAAGACTTTAATCATTATAGTAATACTATAGAGCGGGTTTATGGACGACGGCGTTGCCATATCTTCGAATTTGGTTCCAACTGGCGCGGGAATATAACTTGCCATTGTGTTACTATTATGATTTAAATGTTGACTAAATTATTCATTTGAAAATCGTTTAGTGAGTAATTAAGAACATTTATAATTATGATTTTAGATAAATTTTACGCGTTTAAAGGAAAATATTGTAAATCCGCTAAAATATTCAAATTTTATACGTTTAATTATCACGTATAAAGAAATAAATACAGCGGCCTTACAAAAGACCTTTGTCAAATTATGAAATAATAATATAATAATATAATTAATAATAAAAATATGTCAATAATAATAATATATACATAAATTACAAGACGAGTGGTAAAAAAGTCAGCTGTCATCTAAATTTTAAGGGAGAACGATTAACAGAGAAAAGCTAATGAAATCTTGCCGACGTTTCGATGATTTTTCCGAGGATTTTTCTTCTTCTGGCGGGTTGTTGTAACAAACAAAATATAGAATAAGTAAATGAATTAATAATTACGTATTTTAACTTGAAATAAAATTAAACTTTAAAAATGACAATGATTAGCAGGTAATAACTAAAATAAATGAAAATTGAATGGAACATTTGAGGGTTAAGAAATATATTACTGATCTTCATCGTCATCCAAGTCTTATCAGCAGAAACAGATAGGTACCTGCATATGTTATTACTTACCTGTACATTTACTTACCTCTACATTCCAGGAATATTACATAACGGTTTACGAGGATTAAGGGATCATACAGGTAAAAATAATTAGCATCTTTGTAATTAAAAAATATTTTCACTGGCAATAGGATTAGGATTTGTCTGAAAGATTTAGTAGAGACCTAAATAATCCATCAAGTGATCAGGTATATACTGATTACAATCTACATAAATAGATTTGAATTCTATTTTTTGATAATATTTATTATATAGAATACATCTGTTTTGCAAAATTCATAATAAAACGTTTCTACGAAAATAAATTGGCTGAGTTACCGTAACCAAAGCGGCAATAGTGTCGAATATTCGCCCATAAGAATTAAATTGGTCTATGCCGGCCACGCTGCATAATAACTGTGACCCGCTCTATAGGACCTTTATATAATTCTTCGAGCTCTTTGTTAGTTCTTCTTATCCAAATTCCATTTTGCAGTAACTAAAGGCTTAATCACATATTTTTTTCGTTGTTTATTGCTCTTAGTTACAATGTTATGATTTTTGCAGGGAGAGCAATTTCGTACAGTTTTGCTGAAGTAATAAATGTAACGAAAGGAATGCTGTGATAATTTTATGTCATTTTTTACTCTGTAGTTAGATGCTAACTGACAAGTATGACAATGAAAATGAATTCAACAAGAATTTCATTAAAATGGGAACGGATGTAGCGAAAAAAATTAAAGTAGATACCAATTTTAGACCCAAAGAGCCATCTCCAATACTTTCGTTTATGGAAGAAAAATAACCAGCCGAACCTATAAAATTAATCTCATCTTACTTTTCTCACCCTTTAAATTACGTAATAAACCAGTGTATCAATCAAGAAATATACCCTTCTGCTTTTAAAAATTCCATTATTGTTCCACTGTATAAAACAGGCGATGTATATGAAATAACGAACTACCGACCTATTTCTTTAATAACTCACCTACTTTTTATTTCAATTAAGTGAATAAAGTTATTATTATTATTCTCATTACATAGCTAGTAAGATGTAACCCTGTATATAAAAATATTATATTCACTATAAGATGTTATTTCGGGAATTTCCAGAGGAACTGTAGTTATTCTGCATAAAGCCATTTATGTTGCAATAAAAGCAATAAAAGGCCACCGAGGTTCTAAAAGTAACAAGTAGCATTAGCTTGAGAACGGATTACACCATCTCAAAAGATTTGAAAATCTTGATTGTTAAATATGCTGGTAGTAATGAGGGTATTGAGAATTTTTAATATGTAAAAATAAGTTAAAAGGAATTATAGTTTTACAATGAACATGTTAGTTTAAAGGGTTTAATTAAACCTATATTTTGTCTCTAAATCATTTGCAAATATCTTTTGTCCACGACCGTGCTATAAAATCTTAATTATACATGTGCTTGCTCAAGTATAATGTTACCCATTATACACTAGTGAATGATGAACCATTATACACTGTATCACGTCAAAACAGCTCGTATGTCTAAACTTGGTATGAGAATATTCTTTGTTCATAACACGGTAGCATACACTCCAATCCACACACGCGTAATAAGTGTTGCCTATACAGAATGAACTTTGGTATATGGTATACTTTATACACAGATACACACGAATATTATTCAATACGAGTATTTTATATGAACTTTTATTTACATGCTATTCTGCAATTTTCTTTGTCTTTGCAGTCTTTTTTATTTGTAATTTTGCTGAATAGTGCTAAATAAGAAGTATTTAACAAAATAAAAATATAGTTTTGTCCTAAAATATGTTTTAGTTACATAAAAACTTAAAAATCAAACAATATTGTGTAAAAAAAATTGTTGATCTGCTAGATGTCTTTTTATTTCAAGTTCTTCGAGGAAATCTAAATTCTGTTTTTTATCACAAATATGTGTAGGGTTTAAGATTTTTCTTTATAACCGTTAGAAAGTAGGTCGTCTCTAATAGCAGATAGTTTAACGTTTACTCTTTGTGAGAAGTACAAGCGTACAAGGACCGATAGTTGAATTTTCAAAAGTAAATACAACTTACTACTTGGGAGAACCTATTAGTTTTTACATTTACAACTACAACCATGTATGTAAGTATTTATGAAGTGATATTTACACTGCGACCTATGACATCTATTGTGTCCCCCCTTACTTGCTATGGGTCTGAAGTTTTTTAAGACTTAGCAGCTCTTATAGTCCTATCTTCCTAAGAAAGTTAAGGACATTGTCGGGCATCAAATCAGGCAGGTAGCTCGTCTATCGCTGCCCTCAGGAGCTGCTCTACTGCCTCCTCCTTCATGCTCAGAACCTTCCATCTGCTTGTCCTCAAGCCTTCGTTTTTAACTTCTATCAGCTGAAATGATTCCTCGGCCCTTTGCGTCTGGGAAGAAAGGCTGTCACCACGTGTGGTTTGGGGATGTCATCTTCCCTGCATATTGTGGGTTCCCTCATTTTTTGGAGGTGGTATCTCAAAGAGCAGTGTCCAGTGAGTAGCTGCGATCAGATTTATATATTTTTTGATTATTTCGAGTAGGCTCGTTGCTCTTTTAGCTTATCTCAATCCTGGTGTTTTCATCTAGCGAGATCGTAGCCGATTCTGGCATGGATAAAATGTAAACTCATTCAATGTAAACAGTTTAATAGTGGGGAACTTCCAAGATTTATTTGTTCATTAACAACTTTAAATTGTGGATCTGCTAGATGTCTTTTTATTTCAAGTTCTTCAAGGAAATCTAAATTTTGTTTTTTATCACAAGTGTGTAGTATTTGGATGTCATTGGTGTGTAAGAGTGAGGTTGGATGTTCAAGTAGGTGGTTTAGTTTTTTCCTGGTTTTTCTATATCATTGCACAGTTATACTGATCTTAGAGGGAAGTACATCCAGGATAATCCCTTCGGGCTTCCATACTGGGTCTAGCCTTAATACTACGTAAACAACATCAGGTACCTAGCTACAAACAAACAAAATGTAACTTAAATGTCAATCTGATGATGCTAATCAGCGAAACGGCCGCCATTGTAATTTAAAACATAATTTTTTCAAAATAAACTTGGAAGTTACGTTCAAACGAATTGTATCCAGAAATCTGGATACAATTATTTTTTGTACTCTCAATTATTTAACGAAGATTTATGGAAATGTAACTAGCTGGTGTGTAGTGATTTTAATTTGTTCATTCGGGACTTAAGCAATTGAAATATTGATACATAAGGTAGGTATCAATATTGACTAAGCTTTACTAGTAAAATATTTTGAAAGTAAATATAAATTACAAAAACTTTACCTGCTTCTGTTATCCTTCTTGAATAGATAATCCCTTTTGTTAATGTAGAAAAACTGAAATAAAGCAATTGGTAAAAATCTTTATTACTTAAGCTTTAATAGTCAAATATTATTTTAAAAATGAATGCTACCTGTTTCGGTGATCCATAATAAATAGATAATCCTTTTTTTTGTAATATGTTTGCACATTAAAACATTTTATGAGGAAATCAATATTTGGGATTTATGGAAAAAGTACTTCCTTCCCATCATAAATGTCTTACTATTTCATTCAGGTACTTCTTAAATCGGATATTTTAATAATTTAGTAGACTTTACAGTACACAAATTTTATTACTGCGACCGAGAATTCATTTTCTTAGAACTACAAGGAGTAAAATACAGGTGGGGTTGAACCTCCCTATTTTTATTAAATAAAGATAGACTTTTTGCAACTATATATAATTTGACTCACTAATGGAAGAGATTCATTCATGATATTCGGTTAACTGTAGAAAGAACTGAAAATCGACAGTTTTTAGTGATTTTTTTTAATTTATCAAAATGAAGTTTTCGTATATTTATACCCATTTTGTACTAACAGTGATTTTTTTGATTTGTGAATTTAGTGTGACTACAAGCAATGAAATATTTAGAGCTAGAAGTTTGTTCCCGTTACAAGTAAGTAAATGTTAATCTTTTATTCTGTTTATAAACTACAATATGCAAAAAAAGAATTTTTAAATATAATAAACGACAATAAGACTATACACAGCTATTTTCTAAATCGATAATTCTCTAACAAAGTTCTTTTTTTTATGTAATTATTATTGTTGTTATATTTTTTTGCATATGTTATTAAAGTACAGTTTTTTTCTAAAATTATGAAATTTTACCGTTAGGAAAGTTGAACTTTATAATAAAGTGACTTGGGTTACTATGAAAACATATTAACGAAAAACACGAATACGCATATTAATGTATTATACTAAGAAATATAATTTCTTTGCAATGATGAAGTGAATAGGAAATATTGACTTTTCTTCTTAAGAAATTATATCTTAAACATCAAAATTTCCTAGCAATTTGTGGAATATACTGTATTTTTTATACATTCAATACTTAAAGATTGAAATTATAATTCTATTTTTTAAAAATCTGTCAAAAAAACAATTATTTTTATTGTTATTATCCAATATATAAATAAAATTGTTAAAAATACTGAACTGTCACAATAAAACTCTCTTTTCTGCTGCGTGGTTAAAAAGATCAAATAAAATGTTGTCAGACTGCGTGGAGTCATCCGGCAACCTTACAAACTTAAAGTCTTGGATTCTTTATTCAACTGTCCGGTAATTTGACTTTTTTACAAACTATAATTTAAGGATTGATTTAATTGATTTATACAATGGATGTAAAGTAACCGTAATTCGTAACATAAGGTTTTAATTATGACTAAGTACATTAGATTTTTATCCGCCAAATATGTCACCGCAGCTAATCGTAATCTTGGCGGTATTTTACAGTCGACTTAACCTTTAAAAACAAATATTTTCTGTGTTTTGTATTGTAAGTCGAAAATAAAATTCAATAATGGACTAATATAAAATTTTTATATCATTTTTTTCATTACCTATGCTTTTGTTAATTAACAACTTTTTCTGCAGTAAATTTTAAAAGAAAAGCAGATACTATTATTGAACTAAAGTCGTAAGATTTTTGTTTACTTCGTCGAGTTATTTAACAAGTTGGAAAAAGTTTTTATCAACAATTGAAAATAAAAATTATAAATACATTTTTTTTCGATATCTCGAATGTTTCGATTTTTAAATATTAAATGGTATATACATTTTTTTAAATTTTTTTAACACCATTGTTTTAAAAAATTATTATAAACAAATGCATTTTTTATGAGCCAATGAAATATTTTTTGTTTTAAGCAAGTTTCATTTTAAGTTTAAGTAGATAATATTGCTCAGCTAAAAACAAAATTAAACTATTTTAGATATAACTCAAACTATTACTAAACGATAATAATGTCTCGCAACTTCACAAAAACATGAAAATAAACAATACAAAATCTTCAATGCAAACTATTAGAAGGCCAAAGCTTGTTTGGATAAAATGCAATGGAATATTTAAAGCAATAGCGACAATGACGTCACAAAAATGTGGCATATTTAAATATTTTATAGGATCATGTAATAACTAACTGGAATCATAGAATGTGCACTTAAATATAGTTCTATGGTTTTATATAATATTTATTTCATAATGCTTTAGTCTACATTTCACATTCGATTTAATCGAAAAATTTATAAAGATAATTTTTGAGAATTAATTCTTCATTAAGGTTAGTTAAGAGCAGTTTTATCTAAAATCAAAATATGCAGATACAGGTCATTCAACAAAAGTAATTACAGTTGTTGATATTTTTATTAAATATAAATAATAGTGCATACAAACATTTCATAAAATTGGTATTTATAGCGTATTTTTGTTATTTTTATTAAAGAGTATTAAACAGTCTTCTTTAGTTCGATAAATTATGCTCCTTTGAGGTTTAGAATCGTTTCCAAAACAGGCTTGATCGTGTCCTAAAGAAAAAACAACTATTTCCTGCTATACTAGACCGGTTTCAATATTGTGTCGTTCAGTACAAGATTACTCATTCCACAGAGCAGGATGCAAAATGACTCTTTTACCCCAGTATCTAGGTAATGAATACAAGATTCCAATATACGAATATATACGAGTAGTATAACTTCCCTTTCATTTGCAAAACAACAGAGAGATCAATCGCCATCACGTTTTTTACATTAATATGTAATTGTATTGCCCCTCGTTTTTTGAAATTTATTTTCAATAAGTTTTCTGTCTTCTACAATCTTTTGCTATTCCTTTTAAATCATTTTGGAATCCTGAAGATTTAACATAATATAGGATATTAATGTTATTTCTCCTGCCTCTTTACATTCACGAAACAAATACCAAATTGTAAAAAATCAAATAAGCGAAGCGTACATTAATCCACAAGAGCAGAAAGTTAAACTTATGGTTCAAGCGTTCATCATCACACGCAATATCTTGATTTCAACTTATGGCCCAGAAATGATTTGAGACAAACTTGTAATTGTGATCATTTTTGTAATTGTACCAGTGACGCAGAATTTCATAAATAATACAATTTTTTTATTTTAGCTAAAGTATCCTAAGGTACCGGAAAGCATTGCTAATGGAGTTGATATTGCTAAGAGACAGTGTCAAGAGACATTTGAGTGGGAAAGATGGAACTGTCCAGAAGCGGCATTTAATAGGTAAATATTTACAATTAATACTCGTAGATCTATTTCTTAAGTGGAACGAGCCGGATAATTTTCTTATTTGTAAAAAGCAGATAGCAGATAAAACTGACTTTGTTAAATCTTAAAATATATATTGGTAAATAAATAACAGTAGTGTGTAATTATTAATGAGTGTCTTAACACTTGTATGTGCTGTTCCTATCAAATACATTTCATATAAAATAACAGCTATTAAATCGCCTTGCAATAAATAATATATAATATCCGAAATTAAATAAAGATAACATAATTTGCTACTACATACTATAATAGTCCATCTACTCTCTATTGACAAATGTTTTATATTTGGTTGCTGCTTTTGTTGGATTTGATAAGGTATTGAAAATTTTTGTTGCCAATATAGTAGCAAACCTTTTTTTTGCTTTAAAAACTAAGACTATCATCTGAATACGAAATGGAAACTCCACTTATTTCCAATTTCAATAGGGAGTTAATATATATAATAAAGAGTAGTGGACCAAGGACTGTACCCTGTGTCCCAGATGATTTTCAAAAACATCCAACACAACACCTCTGACACCATGGTGCTTGAGGACATCAATAAGCTGCCGATGAGGTACCGTGTCGAAAGCCTTAGCAAGGTCCAGAAAAACTGCAATAACTTTTTCATTATTGTCAAGTCCATTTTTACATTATTTATTAGTTGATACATAGCATCTGCAGAACTGACCCCTTTTAGATTTAGATTTTCTTGAAGAACTTGAAATAAAAAGACATCTAGCAGATCCACAATTTAAAGTTGTTAATGAACAAATAAATCCTGGAAGTTCTCCACTTTTAAACTGTTTACTTTGATTGAGTTTACATTTTATACATAGATAAGGCGTAATTGTAAAACACAAATATATTAAGTTATTGTAAAGATCAGCATGGTATAGTTTTTTCCTGGTTTTTCTATATAATTGCACAGTTATACTGATCTTAGAGGGAAATACATCCAGGATAATCCCTTAGGGCTATTAACGTCTAGGCTTTAATATTGTTATGTCTTATTGCTTCCATAGTTGGTCTAGCCTTAATACTACCTAAACATCAGGTACCTAGCTACAAACAAACAAAATGTAACTTAAATGTCAATCTGACGATGCTAATTTTAGCAAAACGGCCGTCTTTGTAATTTAAAACATAATTTTTTCAAATAAACTTGGAAATTACGTTCAAACGAAGGGTTTTTTAATATTATTAGCCAGTTTTGTTATCTTTTGTAAAAACAAGAATTCAGAATTGTTGAAAATGAACGTAGGTGAAAAGAGTTTGATGATTTTCTGTTCCAAAGGAGAAATATGATTCTTCCATACAGAAGTGGTGGAAATAGCAAATAGGTTCGTTTTGTAATGTTCGAAAGGCTGGAATCATCTATTAAAGAATTCATAATCTTTGTTATTATTGGAATTTATTTCTTAACATACAATTCATGTATCTTTCGACTAATTGTTCTTTTAAATTTCTCCGAATATTCTTGTTTTTCTCTTAAAAGAATAAGAACTCCCCAGTTTTTGTTTTTTCAGGAAGCATTTTTTATATAGATGTTTTTCCCAAAACTGTCTGTTAGCTCTCTTTTTACATATTTATAAACATTGTTCAAAATGGTTATTTTACTTGGAGATATAGTGGAATAATTTTCTAACGTTTTACAGGAATAAACTTTGAAATATCTGCTATCTTCACGTTATAAATTTCTAAAATATGAATGTATAGTACATTAAAAGTACTAATGATTAAGATTACTTTTGGTTTTTATGTCATCGCTGTAATAAAATAATTTACCTTCCCTTTCTAAATAATCATATTTATATTCTGGTGTTATTGTGAATTATGGGATTATAAACTACTACCTGACCCATACTTAGTACCTATAATTATAGGATTTATTTTAATTCATTCCACTTAAAATGAAAAGCCTTCAAAATAATTGATAATGCCTATTGATGTGTTTTTATGGCTAAAATTAGAATTACCAAGTTTATCGGTTTTATTTATATTTGGGTTTAAAAAAATATTTTTAAATTCTTAGTATACTAAGAATAATAAAAAACTTTTATTTTTAACGCATCTTCCCCATTTCATTAAAAAATAAGGTTTTTAATCACAATAGCCGTTTCAGTAAAATTAGCATCGTCAGATTGTTTGTTTGTAGCTAGGTAAAATGTGTTCAACAATATAGTGCCTACAATAAAAGATTGAGAGAAATAGAGGAAAAGGGATTGATAAATAGATAAAGAGATATTAAATAATAAATATAGATTCTTAAATAAACAAATTATAAATAAACTAAAAAATCAAGCCTGCGTTAAATAAGGAATTGTGAAAAAATGTTAAAAAATATTAACCCAAACAGAAAAACGTGCGTCCAAAATATTAAAGTTTTTTATAAAGGAATTCTGCGATTTTTCTGTTCAGCAAACTGATCTATCATCTCGTCTATAAAAACGTTTTCATCTAGTGATTTTATAAAACCTTTTTCAATTGATATCTTTGCCATATTACTAAGTAGCGACTGACCAGTAGTATTTCATAATTCTTTTTAGCACTGAGACACTTCTTTCTTTTGATGCGGTTGTCACTGGCAAAACAACAGCAATACATAATAATTTAAAAAGTTCTGGCATACAATTTTCTATTAGGTCGTTTCCGTATAAAACAATTAATTCGTTTTTTAGTTGGCCTATATCAAAAATATTATATTGCTCCGTCAAGCTCTTTAAAAGCCCACTGGGAAATTCTTTCGCAAAAATGGAAAATTTCGAAACATCCAGTAAATCAAAAAAAATTAATTTTTCAATGTCGCAAAATCTAACCTTTATTTCATTGGCTATAACGTCAAGAATTTAAAAAAAAATTGCCTTAACTATTGTTTTTTATCTGCCATTTCAACTCCCTTACGACGTTTTGATTGTAAAGCGCCGATGTCCAGTTTTTCATAAATTAAATCAAAATAAGTACTGTTAGTTCTAAATTCACGAATTTTAGTTAGAGTAGTTAGCAGTAAATTTCTTGATTTAACAACATCTTTTTTGTAAAATATAAAACACGATATCAGTTTGGTGGAAAATGTTTCTAAAAAAATATGTTTTGCGGATCCTCTTAAAAGCTTTTAAACCTACGGCTTCTCTAATTGATGTTTGATCAAAATCACGACTATAAATAATAAAATTAAAAGTTTCAATTAATTTATTTTTATTGTTGTTAACTGTCGAAACTGCGCGTGAAGTAAAATTTCAACGAGTTGCTACATTAGTAGGTATACGATTTCTTCCAATTTGTTCCAACACTTGAGTATGCTTTGTGGATTTAGAAAAATATGATGAAAAACCTGACAGGGTTGAGAAAAATACCTGATGAATTGAACTGCAAGCATTACTTAAAATTAAATTAAATACATGTGCATAGCAATGACCGAGGTGCTATAGATTTAATTTTTGTCTGTAAACCATTTACTTCTCCCGACATTACAGAAGCACAGTCAGTATGATTGAGTCAGTATGATTCGAACCCAAGTCAAATTTCTCGATTTCAAACTATCATAGAACCCCTTATAATTAATGCGTTTCTATTAAAAAATTATTTTTGCAAATTTAATCCTGACCTGCATTCTTTACCCAAACTTGCCAATACCTGAGGTAAAAGTACCTAAGAAGTTTATTATCACTATCCTTCCCCTTTTATTGTGGGCACTGTATTGTTGAACACACTATATAATATTGTTGTTATTAAATAGGTTGGTTAAACATCTGTTTTTACTATGATTTCAGGCATCGAATAGCTTTAACCAAAGAAACCGCTTATATCAAAGCCGTTACTGCAGCAGGCATAGTATTTTCTTTAACAAGAAATTGCTCAAATGGTGAAATCGAAGGATGTAATTGTAACAGAAAAGATAAAATTCCACTTAAAACACTTACTGATATTTATAAAAGTGCGAATGCTGAACTCTTGAAACCCAGTAATAAAAACGCTACAGTAAAAGTTTGGTTAGGTTGTTCTGACGATACAACTTTTGCCATTGACGTTACCAACCAGCTTTTAAAGGAAGTGGATAAGGGACTGGATGCACGCACGTTTGTAACAAGGCATAACCAAAATGTTGGCATTGAAGTAAGTTTATTTTATTTATATTTAGTTGAGACAGTTTAGGCATAGTCAGCCGCACTATTTCTGTTGTATTTTAGTTTAAATACCTAAATAATACTGAAACTGAAATTATTTTACAGGTAACCAAACATACAATGGTAAAAAAATGTAAGTGTCATGGAATGTCTGGATCTTGTTCTTTAAAGACCTGTTGGATGGAAGTAGCTCCGTTTGTAGAAATATCCAGAAAACTTAAACATCTACACAATACTGCCGTCAGAGTCACTTACGATGAGGTACAAAGATCTATTTTTATGGGAAACTCTGCTTCAAATCAACATGTAGAAATGAAAACAATAGAAGGAACCAAACATAAATTAATATATATCGATTCATCACCAGACTACTGTGTGCCCAATTTAAATGAAGGTAACTTATTACACCATTACAATATAATTACTTACAGCAGTTTATGTGAAAGTAATAATAAATCTAATTTTGACATGTAAAGTGACACTTTTCAAAACTCGTTGACGTTATGAACTGGTGATGAAATAGTAGGTAAAGTACGTTTCACAATAATTCGTTGACTCGGTACCTGACCTTAAGGGATTAGTAATGAAAGGTTATAAATTTCTCACTGTACAGTAAACATTAACAGATCCGTAATCCGGTTTTCAAAATAGATTTAAATAAAACTCAGTAACATTTACTAAAACTTAAATTTATTTTGTAAAAAAAATCACGAAATTTTTTAAAAACAAACAAACAAATTTTAAATACTTACGTATACGTATACGCTTTGGTCTATTTCATCTAATTGGCAGATGTTGTCAAAAAATGTTTCAAATAAAAAATATGTAGTTTAATCATGGCCACATTTTTAAAATATTTTGTACTACAGGGTATCCCAAAAAATTGATTTAAATAAAACTAAGTTAACATTTACTAAAACTTAAATTTATTTTGTAAAAAAAAATCACGAAATTTTTTAAAAACAAATGTTAACTTTATTTATTAATTGCGATTAAACAAATGAACTAATTCTACATTATTTACAACTATTTAATCTAAATGTAGTTCAGTATCACTATCGTCTTCATTTAAATTAATAACTAAGGGTGCTACAGTTACATTAACATTTCGATATGTACCTTCAACCTTAATAACATGCTGAATCGAATTTTTCCAGCTATCAATGGGAATATTACTTGTCACATTTCTGATTAACTTTATAACACTTGAGTTTTATGTGGGTGAAACGTTTTCCGATCTAACTTTGGATTTTAGCTGATGCCACATGTGTTCTATAGGATTGAACATGCAATAATATGGAGGAAGCCGTAACACTGTGTGGCCCATATTTTTAGCAATAGTATCACAAACGTATTCTTTTTCAATACCGAACGCTGCTACAACTTGTAAGAGATCACGCTTTGTGTACGATTCTTCAAAATAAAGGTCATTTTTTAACAAATACTCTTGAATTTCCCATTTATTGTTGTTGCTATTTGGTACTTTATTTAATTGACGGCTATGATAAGTTGCATTGTCCATTACAATTATACTTTTTTCCGGTATATTCGGCAATAAATAATTCTCAAACCAATCTTCAAAAAGTTCTGCTGTCGTATCTTCGTGATAATCTAAACTTGAATCTTTAATATTCTTTGCTGATAACAATAAAGCGTTTGGATCCCAACCTGTTTCTGATCCGGCATGTATAATTGTAATTCTTTGTCCTCTATTTGATGGAGCCTTTGTTTTGCAATTTCCCGATGAATCAACAAAACCCTTCGTTGGAGTATCATGGGTGTCATACCATGTCTCGTCGAGGTAGATAATTGAAAGGTTTTCACTTCTATATTTTTGAATAGCTTGTAAGTAATGACAACGCCACATTCGTAAACGATATGACTCCATTATCACTTGTCTTTTATTAATGGTACAATATTTAAATCCCATTTGAGAAATAATTCTCCACAAACATGTACGGCTACAAATAATTCCCGTGTCGTCTTTAAGTAACCGTTTTTTTTATACAATCTAGGGTTGGTATCATTTGTTCTTGGTATAGGACATATATCGTTCGTCGGATTATATCTTTTTGTATTTCATCAACACATTTGGTATTATTAACGTCACTTCGTTTTTTTCGTTTACTTATTGGCTTATTGATAATATCTTTTACTGTGGATATTGGGGTTTTGGTTAACTTACATGTTTCTTCTGCTGCATCGGTTACACTATAACCTCGACTATTCAATGTTTCAAACACATTTTTCACAATTTGTTTCGCATCCGGCGATAAATGCACTTTTTTTGCCCAAGAACGCCACATACTTAGTTATAAACACAAGATTACTTTCAGAGTATAATGTTTAGTACAAACTAAAATTCTAGGAGATAATTTTAAACACAAATTACCCCGAAATTCCCACTTTCTCTTCCAAGATGATTAAGAAAATCAAAAATCATTTACTAATGATTTACTATTGATAGTCAGTAATAATAATTTAAAATTTTACCTGAAAAATAAAAAATCCAAAATATATCTTCCTGGACAAAAATAAATAATACCTTTCTGTAAATGTTCGAAGAAATATTAACCACCTTTTATTAGTAATCCCTTAAGAGCAGTTAAGAGCAGGTACCAAGTCAACGAATTATTGTAAAACGTACTTTATATTACAAAACAAGTGCGGAAAGTGTAATACTACGCGGAAACCTGGCCCTCGGGCTACTATTTCCCCCTTCCGGGTATTATCGTCCTTACAATGCCCTTGATACATAAATAGCTATAATCAATTTTCATTATTTCAGGATACCAAGGGACCAGAGGACGTATATGTTCTAGGACCATTAAGAACGTTACCACACCGGAAAAAAACGGTTGCAAAAATGTATGTAAACAATGCGGCTACCGAGTTAGTGAGATACAAAAAACAATAACTAAACAATGCAATTGTACTTTTTCTTGGTGCTGCGCAGTAAAATGTCAAACATGTGAAGAAGTTGTTACTGAATCTTCTTGTGCATAGATTACTGATACTGACTACTGATTCATATACTTATTTTACTTTGGCTTTCATTATTTATCACTATTTTGTTAATCTTTTGAAATTACAAAACTTTATTTATTTTTGATATAGCTAAATTTGATTTATTATTAATATATATTTTATTTATATTTAATATATATCTGCAGTAAGCATTTTGCCAACAATCAGGTATCTTGGTGAGGGAATTAGAGATTTTTTTTAAAGCTTTGATGTGTTTTACGAGAATGGGATCAACATTTGAAGTAAATCAATCAAAATAGATCCTCTTGCTATTCCTTCATTGGCGGAATTTTAATACCGATTTATGCTTTATGAAGAACTACTGCCAAATTTAAAATTTGTTTCGGCTATGCGTTCATATGTCCGTTACCTAGTAGTTAAATATTTGTACATATGTATATATAAAATGATTATTGTAAATATAGAATAAATTTTTATACTAAAAGTCGTTATTTTATTTGCATGTAATTTACTCAAAGTTTACATAACTATTAGAATTGTTTAAGAAATTCTGCATTCGAAAATATAGGTTTTTAATATATTAAAATTTTGTCATCTTTATATCTACGGCAGGTAGTGACTAGTGACAGTTTAGGCAAATCTTTTGATAACGTTACTAGTGAGTTTGGTTTAGTAGTTTCTTATTTTGACATAAATTTAAACACTAACCATTCATGTTGTAACGTTTAATATGGAGCAAGTAATTAGTAACTTAAAGTACATTATTTTATATATAGTGTGTTCAACAATATAGTGCCTACAATAAAAGGGAACTGATGATGATAATAAACTTCTTAGATACTTTTATTTGAGGTACTGGCAAGTTTGGGTAAAGAATGCAGGTCAGGATTAAATTTGCAAAAATATTTTTTTAACAGAAACGCATATTAAAGGATATTCACAATAAAATTTAATAAAAATTTAAATATGTTAATATATCAATTCAGTTTCACTATCACTATCGTCGTCTACATTAATTATAAGGGGTTCTATGTTAGTATGATATGCCCTGTATGAATCCTCCACTTTTATAAAATGGTTTATTGTTCTATTCCAACAATCAGCGACTGGGTCATCTATATTTTGCCGGATTAATGCAATTACAGAAAGACATAATGTAGGTATAGTATTTTGGTTCCGCACTTTGTTCTTCAGTTTTCTCCACATATGCTCAATCGGGTTGAATACGCAGTAGTAAGGAGGAAGACGAAGAACTGTATGTCCTTTGTATGCTACAATTTTGCCACATACATATGTCTTCTGTATGTTAAATGTCCTTAGAACCTCTAAAAGAGCCTGGAACCTTCTTCAATTGGCGACATGGTAACTGGCATTGTCCATAACTATGACAATATGCGGAGGAATATTTGGCACTAAAGTGTTTTCGAACCAATATTCGAACAATTCGGCTGTAGTATCTTGGTGGTAATCCCACCACGAATCTTGAATGTTCTTCGCCGAAGGCCCAAACTGTTTGGAATCCAACCATCTTCTGATCCAGCATGAATAATCGTGATCCGTTTTCCTTTGTTGGATGGAGCTTTTGATTGGCATGGCCGGCGTATCATACCAGGGTCATCCAAATAGATTATTAGTCTTTGTAAAGACCTGTAATCACTTATGGCAGTCAAATATTCAAAACGCCATTGCCTAATCCGTTGGGTTTCCATAATAACTTGCCTTTTGTCAATTTTGCAGTATTTGAAACCCAGTTTGGATAAAAGTGTCCATAGGTTTCCAATTGATATGTCCAGCAAATGCTCTTTTTCGATTTGAGTATCTTCATATTTTTTAACATGCTTATATATATTAACTCACTCATCTGTTGACACTTCACTAAACTTCCTTCTTGTCAAATTTTCCTCGTCATTCAACACAAAGGTAGTATTCCGAGGCAACCAAATATAAATGCTCGGAGTAGCGTATTTAAATTAAAACAAATATATTTTTTCAACAAACTTATATAATCAAATTAGAGAAATTTAATATCTTGAAATTTTATTTAAAACGGGACAACCATCTGCAATAAATAATAAACCATTAAAAACATTTACCTAAAATTCGTTAAGGGTATTAGCACGCCTTTGTTCGCTTTATTTTCCACAAACTTAGCAACATTGTTTATAATTTCCTTTGCCTGACTGTGTAGTCCTAATTTTCTTTTTCCAATTTTTTTTGGAGCAATATCGTAGACAACACTTATATTTTACTATGCACTACGAATACTGGATGTATCGAGTTTAACCCCTAAATTTTTTCTACACTTTGTGTGCTCTATTTTATTACAGTTAATTTTGATATTAATATTTTCATGTAATCTGTCCCTATGTTTACCAAATATCATAATGAAAGATTTTTCAGGATTAATTTCCAAACCCTGACGATGAGAAAATACCATGAGATTATTATTTATGACCCTGTCCGCCTCAAGTCAGTCGTCGGACATAAATGAGTATAAGACCTGAGTATCATCAGCATAGAAGTAGAGTGAAACATTGTTAATACATGACACAAAGTTATTAGTGTAAATAGAAAAGAGTAAGGGCCCTAATATAGAACCTTGTGGCACCCCGCAAGTGATTAACTCTTTTGGCGACTGGTCGACAGCAGTTTTGACATATTGAAACCTGTTATCAAGGTAGAAATGAAGTATTTCTATGGCAGTTCCTCCAAATCCTATAAAATGTATAATATTGACAAAAGTAAATCGTGATTGATTTTATCGAAAGCTTTGGAGTAGTACAAGAGTACTAAAATAAATTATTTTCTTGAATCAGAAGCCCTGATAATGTCATCCTTGATATTTAAAAGTGTTGTCATACAACTGTACCCCTTTCTAAACCCTGTTTGGTTTACAGGTAGGATGGAATTATTATTTATATCCATTGGTTTATTAAAGTAGTCTGACATGGGTGTTACTAAGGGTTTATTTACTACATTTAAATTTTTTAATCTTTTCCAAAGTACTTTACTGTTACTGTTCAACACAAAATTGTTAATACTTACCTACTTTTTTCCCTTGGTATAGCAATATTTGTTTGATTTCTTAATTGTTTATAAAAACCCTAGTGATTTAGATTTTTTGTTCGTTTATATTTCGAAGTCGTATCATTATTTGTATTGTATATGTTAACCTAACTGGCTTATGCTTTTTTACTAATACAGATTTGGAGCCTAAGTATCAAACAGATTCAATAGGAGTTCGTTAAAATATTCAAGTTTTTGATTTATGTCAACAATGTTAATTATATTATGAAAAGGGGGTTTTTCAACAAAGTAACCAGTAGGTCCGTATCTATTTGTTTAAAATTTCTAAATGTACACTTTTTTATTTTCTGGTATAAAAATAGTACTAAGGGAACATACTACCTAAAGTACGTTTCACAATAATTTGTTGACTTTTTACCTGCTCTTAACTGCTCTTAAGGGATTACTAATAAAAGGTGGTTAATATTTTTTCGAACATTTACAGAAAGGTATTATTTATTTTTGTCCAGGAAGATATATTTTGGATTTTTTATTTTTCAGGTAAAATTTTAAATTATTACTGACCATCAATAGTAAATCATTAGTAAATGATTTTTGATTTTCTTAATCATCTTGAAAGAGAAAGTGGGAGTTTCGGGGTAATTTGTTTTTAAAATTCTCTCCTAGAATTTTAGTTTGTACTAAACATTATACTCTGAAAGTAATCTTGTGTTTATAACTAAGTATGTGGCGTCCTTGGGCAAAAAAGTGCATTTATCGCCGGATGCGAAACAAATTGTGAAAAATGTGTTTGAAACATTGAATAGTCGAGGTTATAGTGTAACCGATGCAGCAGAAGAAACATGTAAGTTAACCAAAACCCCAATATCCACAGTAAAACATATTATCAATAAGCCAATAAGTAAACGAAAAAAACGAAGTGACGTTAATAATACCAAATGTGTTGATGAAATACAAAAAGATATAATCCGACGAACGATATATGTCCTATACCAAGAACAAATGATACCAACCCTAGATTGTATAAAAAAACGGTTACTTAAAGACGACACGGGAATTATTTGTAGCCGTACAAGTTTGTGGAGAATTATTTCTCAAATGGGATTTAAATATTGTACCATTAATAAAAGACAAGTGATAATGGAGTCATATCGTTTACGAATGTGGCGTTGTCATTACTTACAAGCTATTCAAAAATATAGAAGTGAAAACCTTTCAATTATCTACCTCGACGAGACATGGTATGACACCCATGATACTCCAACGAAGGGTTTTGTTGATTCATCGGGAAATTCCAAAACAAGGGCTCCATCAAATAGAGGACAAAGAATTACAATAATATATGCCGGATCAGAAACAGGTTGGGTTCCAAACGCTTTATTGTTATCAGCAAAGAATATTAAAGATTCAAGTTTAGATTATCACGAAGATACGACAGCAGAACTTTTTGAAGATTGGTTTGAGAATTATTTATTGCTGAATATACCGGAAAAAAGTATAATTGTAATGGACAATGCAACCTATCATAGCCGTCAATTAAATAAAGTACCAAATAGCAACAACAATAAATGGGAAATTCAGGAGTATTTGTTAAAAAATGACCTTTATTTTGAAGAATCGTACACAAAACGTGATCTCTTACAAGTTGTAGCAGCGTTCGGTATTGAAAAAGAATACGTGTGTGATACTATTGCTAAAAATATGGGCCACATAGTGTTACGGCTTCCCCCATATTATTGCAACATGTGGCATCAGCTAAAATCCAAAGTTAGATCGGAAAACGTTTCACCCACATTAAACTTAAGTGTTATAGAGTTAATCAGAAATGTGACAAGTAATACTCCCATTGATAGCTGGAAAAATTCGATTCAGCATGTTATTAAGGTTGAAAGTACATATCGAAATGTTAATGTAACTGTAGCACCCTTAGTTATTAATTTAAATGAAGACGATAGTGATACTGAACTACATTTAGATTAAATAGTTGTAAATAGTGTAGAATTAGTTCATTTGTTTAATCGCAATTAATAAATAAAGTTAAAATTTGTTTTTAAAAAATTTCGTGATTTTTTTTACAAAATAAATTTAAGTTTTAGTAAATGTTAACTTAGTTTTATTTAAATCAATTTTTTGGGATACCCTGTAGTACAAAATATTTTTAAAATGTGGCCATGATTAAACTACATCTTTTTTATTTGAAACATTTTTTGACAACATCTGCCAATTAGATGAAATAGACCAAAGCGTATACGTATACGTAAGTTTCAACAGTTTTGGTTAATTTCAATTAATAAATAAACTTAAAATTTGTTTGTTTGTTTTTAAAAAATTTCGTGATTTTTTTTGCAAAATAAATTTAAGTTTTAGTAAATGTTACTGAGTTTTATTTAAATCTATTTTGAAAACTGGATTACGGATCTGTTAATGTTTACTGTAAGAAATGTTTACTGTGAGAAATTTATAACCTTTCATTACTAATCCCCTAAGGTCAGGTACCGAGTCAACGAATTATTGTGAAACGTACTTTACCAGAGAATGATCCGAAATTTGAGGAACATTCCTAATCAAAAAATTATAGGTTTCGCCATTGGTAATTATTAGAAAATCAAGCAAAGTGTTACTTGTTTTTGTAATTCTTATCGGTTTGTCAACAATCTGTTTCAAATTAAATGCCTCAATAGAAGATAAAAATTCCTGTACAT
Source organism: Ophraella communa (assembly GCA_035357415.1). Taxonomy (NCBI): domain Eukaryota; kingdom Metazoa; phylum Arthropoda; class Insecta; order Coleoptera; family Chrysomelidae; genus Ophraella; species Ophraella communa. The sequence goes on from CM068984.1 coordinate 13,166,531, forward strand.
TGTTATTATCCAAGTCCAGAACATTAAGATTAAAATCGCCTCCACAGAAAAGTTTAGTAACCTCCACAAGGAAATTTGACAGTGAATCTTCAAAATTATTTAGAAAGTCAGAAAAATGTCCCTTTGGTTGTCTGTATATTGAACCACAAATGTAAGTTACATTATTAAATGTAAATTTGATCCACAGTTGCTCTAAAAATCAGTCTGAACAGAATTTAAAATTTCGAATGAAAAGCTATCTCTAAAATACATATTAAGTATACTGTTGTATTGTTTTTCTCAATGGAAACAGTTAATTGAAGAGGGGGGGTAGAGAAAATAGTACACAAAATTTTAATATTTTCAATTGTACCCCATAATAGAGGGCAGTAGTAATGAAATTAAATACAGCTATAGCCGCCACTAAAAACCCTCCAATTTATAGCTCCCTACCAATTATTGGGGGACTAGGAAAATTAATCTACATTAAAATTGGATGACTAGATTAAATATTAAATATTTTATTCATTACTTTTTTCTTTTCTTGCTTCTGTTTACATATTCCTTATTTACTGGATACTTATAGTCTTCTTTGGGATACATGCCTTCTTCTTCCGGATCAGCTCCATGGTTTATATTGATTGCGTGGCTGTAAAGGGCCCCCTCAGGATTACGATAATTGTAAATAATATTTATAATCCATAGAAAAATGCCCAATTTTCCTATCAGCATACTCTTTAACAATGTTATCTTCATGAAACCCAAAACTAAAGGTAATATTATACTTTGAACTAAAAATGGCATGGCTAGATTTGGAAGAATTTTTTCAAAGAGACTACTTTGTTCAGTAATTTTCCTTTCTGAAAAAAAAATAATAAATTATTAATTAGACTAGATAAATATGTAAATAAAAGTTTTAAACGAAGAAAAATATCAAAATCAATGTCACAAAATTTTATTTGTTAAAACAGCAACTAGTTTCGGCCTATCAATAGGCCATCATCAGGCTAAAAATTAAAGAGAGAGTGAAAACATTACATATCAAAGAATCAGTATAAACCTACCTTAATAACCATAGTTGTAATTGAAAAAATAACTTCTACCATGCTTGCACATAGCAAAATTTATGTATATCAAAATTGTGTCATTGAAAAAAGGAAAAACATTAAATGAAGTGAATAATAATTAAAAATTGAAAATTAAAACTAAAAACTAGGTGAGTAGCAACTCATTAAACCTAGTTGAGTTATTGGTTAATAACCAGAAGAAAACTGGAATACAGTTTAGGATAAAGGTACCCAAGAGCTTGAAAAACCAAGGAGAGTGAATATGAGCGGTATTTGTAAAAACCGCAAGAAAGGAGAAAGGTCAAAGACCCATTGGCAAATTTATCATATCTGTCATTGTAAGTGAAGAAATGAATAAGAAAATAATATTCAAAAAGGTAAGAAGAGTTGGAAAAGTGTCGAATTAATTAATCTCAGGATGAGGGCAAGGATAAACCCGCAACAAATTATCAGTTGATGGGTCGTAACACGTGGTGTCGATCCTAAACCACCAGTATAAGAGCACCAGCAAGTAAATGAATCCAAATTCGACAAAAAGCAGCATCGTGTATCACCCAGGTAAAAATGTCCATAACACAAGTGATCACTACAATAAACTGTTAAGGCAAATAAAACACCGAAGATATGAGATAGCGTAAACTAAATGAGTATTCAGATTACATTGAAGTAAGTGACATACGGAAATACATAGACATAGAACATTAAAATACCATAATCACGTTTAAGGAGCACAGGACACCATTCAAAGATGGAACAAATATTGCAGATGTCAAAATATTAGAACGAAAATGCAAGCATAGTAGAAAAACATTAAGTAGTATTAACAAATGCATAGTGAAACTAGTTAATCCAAAGTAAACACAATAATCAAACATTAAAAAGTTAATACATTGGATTATTACAATATTCAAATTAAAAAGAAGAAGAAATAGGTTAAGGAATACAACAAAGTAGTGTATGACAACATAACCATTGAAATGTTAATAATAAATAAAATTGAACATATAAGGCAAATAAGATTTTGATATTTTTCTTCGTTTACCAATCAGTCACATTTGTGCTATGGATGATTTACTTCTATTAAAAATTTTAAAATATTTAGCAACAAAACCGGAAAACAAATCAGTTTGTTTTATTTATATTTAATAGTAATTTTTATTTCGTAGTAATATGATTTAAATATTTTTTTATTCCTTTAAAGTCGTCAGGAATATTTAACTTGCTGTCCCCATGTATTGTCTATTGTCACACATATTTTCAATTTTTGTCTCGAGCATAGGGTTTTCCCGGAAGCTTTAGTAATTCCTCTTTCAAAAAAGAACAATCCAGAAGAATATTCTGATCTTCACCCGATCAGCATCTTATGCACTCCCTTTAAGAGTCTTGAAAGAGTCATCGATTCTCAAATGCGAATTTTTTCTGATTACTATGGCATCATTCCTATATAATGCGCGTGTGTATTGTCAGTAAAAACCACTTATCTTATTTTAGAGATATTTAAAAAAAATTTTCAAATAGTCAGTGTTAATTTTTGGACAGATTCGTAAATTTCGTTAGCATGGCTTTAATCACAACCAAGTAGATGGAATATATTCGTCTTAAACAGAGGTACATTCAAACGGAGGTACTATCGGCTTCAGAATAGCATATACATTTCAAACTCAAATCGCTTACAATGAATTAATTTTAAGGACGGCCTATTTATTGTGTATAACCAATCACGGTTTAAATAATAATAAATTTAAGATCAGTTAACAGTTGTCCACGCCCACATCTTTAATGTTTGCAGCATAAGGTATTTTATTGACAAATTGCCTGTCCCTCCGTCCCTTGTAAATAAACTTCATCCCCAAAAACCATTTAATGTAGGCGTTTTAAAAATTGCCATTCCTATGTTGTTGAAGCAGGGCGTTTTTATAACTTCGGTAGGTAAACGAAATTCACATTTAACATGTATATGCTATTCTAAAGCCGACTGTACATTCCTACCAAACAAAATTCAGCTGATTATTCTATCTAGAGGTATGATGGCGCAAGAACTTATTTCTAATGACATGTGGTGGCAAGTTCTCTCATATTTCAACAATGTTGATTTTAATTTAAGCTCATTTCAGTCAAAAGATCTCTACTTTTGCTTTAATCAAAAAATTTTATGGAAATTTGCAAAACTATTTCAGTACAAAAACTTTGACCTAAGACTAAACACATACAGTTCTACTGTCTTCTTACTGAGAATTTAAATAACTTTTTCTGTAAACGTAAAAAATCGCACTGTCAACATTGCTTGTAAGTGACATTTAACAATAACATGCGCGTAATAAGATCTCATAACATACACATGCGTTTGGATAAGAAAACGTAAATATCCTAGTTTAGTCAAATTGCAATAAATTTTTTTTTGTCTACGTAATACTTTATTTGGTTAGATTTACATACTTTTAGTAAATAGAAAAACGTTAAAAAACTATTAACATTAGAGACATTCCATTTAAATTAAAAGAGTAATGCCCCTAAATTTCGGTAACACATACAATTTCTCAAAAATAAATCTCATTTTCTCATAAATAAACGTCATGTCATTTACACTGTCAAATTTTGTATGCGAATGAACATTTTCTCAACTTCACCTACAAAAATGTTTTTTAGTAGTGAAAATGATGACATTATGAGCACTCCGCCGGAGATATTAGAAAAAGCTCAAGCTGCCATACATAATTTGTTACCTTGAAAATACAAAGCAAGATACGAAATTACCTATCAAAAACTTATGGATCGGCGACACAAGCACAACGTAAAATCATTTTCGGGGAATATTTTCCTTGTGTACTTTGAAGAATTATCAAAAACTGTAAAATCATCTTCACTATGGGCCATTTATTCGATGCTGAGAACTACACTAAACATTAATAACATTAACATATCAAATTATCCAAAACTAATCACCCTACTGAAACGGCGATCGGATGAATTTAAAATTAAAAAATCGAAAATCTTGTCTACAGAACAAATTGATGCGTATCATGTGTAGTACCAGATACGTTTTATACCAAATGTCAAAAGTATATGATTTTGCGTCTAACTGGAGTGCAACTTCCTTTATTTGTTAATTACAGAATTGGAAAATGTACAAAACAGGTTTTGAGGATAAACATAATCGGTAGTACACCACGTAAAATTGCTGAAAGCTTCAGCTGCCGGAACCAAAGCAATATACTGGCCACTGTTTTAGGAGACCGACTGCCACTATATTAGTTGATGCAGGAGGTGATAGGCTATCATTAAAGCGACTAGTTGGCTGGCAATCTTCTACAGTGTTGGAAGGCCATGTGAATCAGTCACATAAAAATTTAAAAGACAACGTTTCACGAATATCGGAAGCGATTACCAATAATAATTACAATTATAGATAACCGTTCATCACGGTTAAGGCATAAGGCACCAACAACTTACAATAATTGTTTCTTTTTTATTAATAATTATTATAATAAAGTTTAAATAATTGCGATTTCCTTTATTACATAGAAGAAAATAGATGAGCGTAGAAAAAGTATAGTACGTTATACGAGTTGTAATCCCATTACGCACTCGTAAAATTTACGCAGTCGTCGCTGCGAGACTTCGTGCGTAAACTATTTTACTTCGTGCGTAATGGGTTACTTACAACTCTAGTTACGTAATATACTATTGAACCACAAAGTAATATGCAAGTTAAAAAATAGTACTATTAACAATAAACAACGAATCGTTTGAACAAAGTTTTTGTGAAAAAAATTTTAGATACAATTTATTACTTAAATGTAAGTTTTCATTACCAGACTTTTGTTATTTAAAAACAATATGTAAAATGCCATATTTTTCTATGTATGACTATGTTGATGCAAGGCCATTATATTCCATAAAAAATTCAGACTTAAAATGAAATTCGTAAATTATTATTTCACTTACCTTGCATATTATGATTATAATATACATTTTTATCCATACTAATACCTTCACACACCACTACCATAGACCATGATACCAACATTCTTGTTACAAAAGTTATAATACCGTTTATTTTTCTAATCATTTTAAAGTAGTGCGTTAATGTAGTGACTTTACACGAATGTTGAGTAGGGCAAAAACAAGAACAGCCAGATGGCTATCACTTGAAAATACATTAGTCCAATGGAATTATACATTATGTTAAAAAAAAGAATCTTTTAAACTACCTTTGTTAAGCATCATACTCTACTCTGTTTAATTTATAGTTTTATGATTTTTGAATACATTAACTATTTCTGATGTAGTAATTTTGTTTAAACATTAATTTTTAATGACTTTATTGATTACCAATTATTTTATAGGAAAAAGAGCATTTTTTATGTTCAACTGTATGATTTAGCATATTTGTTATGCTTTAACGGCCGATCTCACCGACAGGTCTTAGAATATAAGATTAGCTTAAATCAGTAGGCATGTCTTAATAGATTACACCACACATTTAAGTGCAGCTTTACCAATTAAGAATGACTTTAAAATAAGACGGCGATTTCGCAGGCTTAAAGAAAATCTTAACCTAAAAATAAGTTAACTTGATTGGAATAAAAAAATTTGAATGACAATATCATGGACCTTGATAAAAATGATTATTATCTTCATACTACAATATAGGAAATTATCCAAAATGGTTTTCCGAGCAAGTTTATAACAGAATAAAAAAAAGGAAAACATGAATTGTAAACAGCACAATTAAAATCAAGCAAATAAAAATAAAAGTTATTATTGATCACAATAAAAAAGTATTTTTTATAAAATATTTTAAACTTCCTACTGTCAAATTAACAAAAGGATAAGATAGGTTAGATTTGGAGCCATAACCTTTTAACAACATTTGTCTAAAGCGTACACATTACTTATATTATGCATACTGAATTAATTTGTGTCTGATTACACTTTGCCACTTTACTGTCAAAATTTTTACTAGTTTTACATTAAGTCACGGTTTAATTCTGTTGGTGAGCCGAGTTTACATTTTAAAAAGAGATTAATTTAAGCTTGTCTTAATTACTGTCAGATATAGCCAATACATACTCTACGATCAGGTCGTCCACCAGTAGCGACTTTTTGACCCGAATCTCTAGTTCCTAAGATTGCATTATTGTTAAATTTTTGTCTTAATATATTTTAGAGGTACTAAATTTATACGGCTTGTACTACTTTATTTGTCCGAAAGTCATTGAAGCAAGGAATTAAAATAATGGAATGGTTAAACTTAAAAATTATCTTGTGGGTTTAATTCACACAAAAAATGGAATTCTGACTTATTTATGAATTAATCCACCGAAAAATTTTTAAATAATAAATGGTTTTTTTGTAGGTATTGGTGATAGAAAGTTATTTTATGAAGATGATTTATATTAAATATTTAAAAATTATTAACGTAATCACGTGACTGTAATTTGGACAAGCACAAAAGAGAAATATACTATTAACTCGGTTAATTCTCTTTACAATGTTTTATTACTATAATTTTGTTTTAAACATGTTTTAAAAACGGTTAGTTGCTTTATATTTAAATTCAGTCTACATACATGACACGAATTGTTATATCAGGAATGTAAAGGTGTGGACGAAATGAAATCATTAAAATTTAGTCATTAATTATGATCCAAATAGTTCCTAAAATTTATTTGGATTTATTAATAGCATGTAAATTATTTCGTTCCATTAATTTGCAATCATTTTTATTAGTTTCGGATAGAAGAGGAAATATATTTTTACGAAAATATTCTTTCATTTATGTTTAGTTTTAATTTTATAAATTGAACAATATAATTGGGATATTTTATTACAATTTCAATTAGATTTAAATTTTTTGGCAGGAAGACTACGGTCGATAGCCTTTTGGGTAACCAATCTCTCTCTCTCTTTAAATTTTTTAAATATAAATGGGAATAATTTGTTACTTTAAGACTACAAAGAGCTTCATAAAGGTCATTTTGACCACATTCATAAAGTCGACAAAAAATTTACTCTAACATAATACATCTTCTTCAAACATAATAGAAAAAATATACTAAACTTGATTTAAAAAAAAACGAAAATGTTTTGCATACATACCTAATGGATAAGTAAAGACCAGTAAAACGAGACATAATAAAAAAAAACATAAATAAGGAACATACAGAAAAATGTAGATATGGAAATGTACCTTTCACACGGCCACCGAGAATTTCAAGAAAAGTGAAGAATATAATAACATAATGGGATTTATCTTACTAACCCTTACTCTGTGTTTTATTTTTTATGTTCTTTGTGAGTTGGACTTCCACATAAAAATACAAAAATATATACACTAGATTGTAGATTGTAGATTGCAGAAGGGGTCGATTGGCCCAGTTGACCTTACTACACTGCGACCTATAAGATCTTTTGTGTATACCCTACATTTATATTTTAGTCCAAAAGGTCTAGGCTTCTAAGAAAGTCCATTATCCGTTTTGGAGCTAGGTTTGTAATCTGATCAGGATCAAGGAATACCTGTTCCAGATATTTATGGCGTTGCCGAACAATTACTCTGCAATTGCAGATAATATGTTCTGACGTCTCATCTGCCTCATCGCAGAATCTGCATGTCCCACTGTCCAATATGCCCATTTTGCAGAGATGGTATCTGAGTGAGCAGTGTCCAGTGAGAATTCCTGTGATTACTCTGAGATCAGATTTCTGAAGCTCTAAGAGTAATTTCGCGTAGCGGGCAGAGGGTCGTAATAACCTTTTTGCCTGTCTTTGGCCTGGAACATTTTTCCAGTAGGCTGCACTGAGTTCCTTTTCATATTTTCGAACTTCTTCCATTATGCGGCTTTTTGATATGCCACAAAATGGTTCAGGTCCGATAAAAGGAGCACAAGCTCCTTCCTTTGCGAGACTATCGGCAATCTCATTTCCGACAATTCCTTTATGCCCTGGCACCCGTAGCAACTTTAATTTGTTGCGACTAGCCAGTTGTTTAAGGGATTGTTTACAATTCCAGGCTGTTTTTGACTCATAGGTTGTGGACTTCAGAGCCTTCAAAGCAGCCTGACTATCAGATGCAATAAATATTCTTGCTGTGTTGAGGCCTTTTCTTAGGCACTCTTGGGCACAGAATTCTATTGCTAATAGTTCTGCTTGAAATATTGTTGGAGCATTTCCAAGGGCTGCGGATATCCTAATATTAGGACCTGTGATCCCTATTCCTACTCCTTCGTTTGTTTTTGACCCATCAGTATAATAAGTGAGGGCACCTTTTGTGATTTGAGCGATTTCGTTTTCTGTCAACTCGCGGTCGTTAATAATAACATCTAACGCGAGTTCGAAATCTTGTTTTGCAGGCATTACGTCTGTAGGCATCTTCATGATTTGGGTTGTTACAGCCCTTAATACCTCAAGATGTCCTGTTAAGTCACCGGGTTTCAGAGATTTGGTCTGTGTCAGCCTATAGGCATTTTCCAGAGCGATCCTCTGTACATGTAAATGTAGTGGAGGAAGGTCTAGCATTGCCTCTAAGGCTGCGGTAGGACACGATCTCATAGCACCCGTGATCCCAATACAGGCAAGTCGTTGCACTTTCTGCAACTCGTTTATTGCCTTTTGCTGCTTTGTTTTGGTCCACCAAACCATCGCAGCATAAGTGATAATGGGTCTGACAACCGTTAAATATGACCAGTAGATCATTTTTGGCTTCAGACCCCAGGTTTTCCCAAAAGCCTACGGCACATCCAGAAAGCCCTTATTGCTTTTGTGGTAATATGAGTGAGGTGTGCATTCCACGTAAGTTTCCTATCAAGGATGACTCCTAGGTACTTAACCTCTTCTGAGAAAGAAAGGGTTACTCCATTCATGATCGGAGGCTGTAATGTTAGTTTCCTCCTGTTAGTGAACGGAATAAGTGTCGTTTTGTTGGGATTGACTGATAGCCCTTCCCTCGAACACCAAGTAGTTATAATGTTTAAGGCCTGCTGCATGCGTTCGGCAATAATACCGTCATGTTTGCCTCTAGCCACTATAACTAGGTCGTCAGCATAGCCCAGAGCACGAAATCCTTCTCTTTTGAGCTTTGTTAGGAGGTCGTCAACCACTAGCGACCACAGTAGAGGTGATAAAACTCCTCCTTGAGGACAACCTTTTACTGCTTTTATAGTAGTTGATTTGCCTCCTAGGTAGGTAATAATTTTCCTAGTATTTAGCATGGATTGAATCCATTTAGTTATGGAAGGTTCGATACCTTTTGCTGTTGCGGCGGCGCTGATTGATTCATATGAGGTGTTGTCAAACGCACCCTCTATGTCTATGAATGCACATAGCGCCACTTCCTTTGATCCTATTGCCTTTTCTATGTCTTTTACGAGACAGTGCAAGGCATCCACGGTGGATTTGCCTAATTGGTAGGCAAATTGTTCTTTGTGAAGCGGTATGTTTGTTAAATATTCGCTTCTTATATATGTATCAAGTATTTTTTCCATACTTTTAAGTAGAAAGGAGGTAAGGCTTATGGGTCTATATGACTTCGGCTCCTCTGGAGGGCGTTTGCCACTCTTAGGAATGAAGCATACCCTAACCTCTCTCCACCCTTTTGGAATGTAGCCCAAGATGAAGCTCATCTTGAATAATTTGACTAGATGAGGAGTTAATGTATCAACGCCCTGTTGTAGCAGGGCTGGGAAGACACCATCCTCTCCAGGAGATTTGTAGGGCTTAAAGCTATTTATTGCCCATTTAATTCTGTTTTTTGTGAAGATTTTTCCCGCTAGGCTTTTTGCAGCTCTTGATGTTCTGTAATTAGATTCATCAAGATTAACCCTTGGGTCATCTTCAATGAGTGTTGACCCGGGAAAGTGAGATTGTAGTAAGCAACTCATGCTTTCCTCTATGGTTGCAGTAAACTCTCCGTTTGGCTTTTTTAGAAGTCCAATACCGTTTGAGTGGTCCTTAGAAATTACTTTTTGGAGGCGTACTGCTGGGGCTAATTCAGTTATCCCCTCACAGAATTGCCTCCATGTTCTTCTCTTAGACCTTCTAAGTTCTTTGTTGTATTCTGTTAGAGCCTTTTTGTAGGCATCCCAGTTACCTATACTTTTGGCTCTATTAAAAGCTTTACGGGCTTGAGCTTTTAACTTACTGAGTTCCCTGTTCCACCATGGCACATCTTTTTTGACGGCTTTGGTCTTGATGGGACAGGCCCCCTCATAGCAGCTAATTATCGTGCGATTTAGCCATTGTGAGGCACCTTCCAGTTCCTCTATGGTTTCAATCGAATAAGTTACGCCTTCAACATCTGACCTTAGGGTATCCTTATAAGCACACCAGTCAGTCTGTTTCGGTATTCGACAGGACTGTATCTGCTCCCGCTCAGCCTCGACTTCGAATCTTATGGTTCTATGATCCGACATCGAAACCTCATCGGAGACATGCCAGTTCTGTATTAAATTTGTAGCAGAGCAACTAGTTAAGGTGATGTCAAGCACCTCTTTCCTATTTGCAGTGATAAAAGTTGGTTTGTTACCTCTATTGATAATGTCTATATTGGAGTTAGCCAAATATTCTAAAAGGTACTCACCACGTTTGTTCGTGTCTGTGCTGCCCCATACTATGTTGTGGGAGTTCGCATCACATCCAAGGATAAGTTGTCTGTTCTTTTTGTTGCACCAGCTGATGAGGCCTTTCACTTCCTCTGACGGAGGTTGGTCTTCATCACCCGGGAAGTAGGCAGAGGCAATTATAATTTGCCTTTTGCCCCTTTCCGTGGGGAGCTCCACTTCAGCTGTTGCTAAGTCTCTTGTGATAAACTCTGGAACAGAAACGAATTTTAGTTGTTTAGAGATGAGCAACGCTGCTCTTGGCAAGTCATGCATTTGTGAATAGATCAACTTACATGTATTATTTGGAAGTCCTTTGATAAGTCCTTTGTCAGCCCAGGGCTCTTGAATGAGCCCGATGTCAGTTAGGTTTCTGCTAAAACTCCTGTTAAGCACACTAGTTGCGGCTTTTGCATGATGGAGATTTAACTGCAAAAACCTAATATTTTTGTTGGAAGCCATTTTACTGGCTTTTGGGACCTTTATCCGATCCCTTTTTAAACTTCGCAGGACCCTTTTCCTGGAGCCCTTTTTTTGTGGCCATTTTTGCTGCTTCACTAGTTGAAGCAGCTTCTGGCGCACTAGGTTTTGGATGGCCTTTTTTTGGTAATATTCTTACCTGGCCAAATTTATAGTTGGCTTTATAGCCATTTTGTTTCACCCTTTCAGCGGATTTAGCGTCCATTGAAAGAGTGAGCTCTACAGTAGGGCCTTTGTCAACCCTTCTTACAACTCTCCAATTCTGTGAGTTGAGGTCTTCATTTTGGACCTCTAAGAATCGGAGAATTTTTGAATTTTCATTGCTCAGACTATCAGGAAGATATGTCACAAAGATCTCGGAGTGAGGAATATTGCTTTCCTCTTCCAGTCTCAGCGAGATACCCTCCTGTGGCTGCAGCTCCTGAACTATGCCTTTAAGCCACTCAACTGTGGCTTTGTCAGCACAAGACAGAAGCATCCAGCCCGGTCTGAATTGTAGGTTGCTGAATTTAGGCCTAATTGTTGCCTTTGGATCCAGCTCCACTATTTTTTCCAGAATCTTCTCTTTCGTTGCGGCTAGTTGTTCCGTTGTTAGTGAGGATTCTGGATGGTTTTTGGGCAATATTCCTACCCTAATTGCCGCTGCAACCTGTCCATAGGATGGTTTGTTTTCTTCGCCACTGCTGGTTATCCCAACGGTGCCAACTCCCTTTTTCCTAGGATTTTCTGGTGTGCTCTCTTCAGACCGGATCCTCTTGGACCCTTTGCCCTTGGATACATCCTCGGTTGGTTTTTGTATAGGCTTTTGTGCCTGTTGTCGAGCCTCTTCATATTTAAGGCCTTGTTTTAACAGGTACTTAAACCTTTTACGGGCAGCACCACTCAGTCTCTCTCTTTCGGCCTTTTTTGGCCCTTGAGAGATACTTTTCTCGTCTCCGCTGCTTTTTAGAAGCTCATCTTCCGATTTATGGCTTGGATCTGGATCCAATTCCATACCCTCGGGATGATTGAGGCTTTGTTCTTCCTCTTTGCCCTCATTGTTTTTTGTTTGTTTTATTTGGTCCATTTTAGTCCCACGAGTAGCTAGGGAAAAAAAATTTCACTCCCAGCAGAGCCCCGCATGCCGGGAGAAGGCTAATGAAACCTGGGTTTCGCCTGGTACCCGGAGTCCGCATAATCGTGACTAAGCAACCCCTTAGCCCCGCGACGCAATTCCTGCGCCACGCCAAGCCTTCGGCTTATGCTGTTCCACCTTGGCTTGGGGGGGATTTTTGTGGTTCCCTTCCACTTGGCCAGCCAATCAAGGCAAGCCCCCACATCGGTAAGCACATCCTCTACAGCCACCGGCTTACCAACACGGTATATACCGGGCAGGTTTCCACAAGTTTGCATTGTTTCCGGATGCCCGCAGAGGTTCCGAACGATTAGTCCAGTTACCTCCGCACCCACCCGTCCACAACACTCCCTCTCCACGCTGTTGTTCCCGGTATTTGCGTATATACACTAATAAGCGGTTGAATTTAAAAAAATATGTTATTTAATTAGCGAATCGTGTTTATAGGTAAATCTAAACCTATGCATGTGCAAATCAACTATAATAGTGCTGCTCTGATAACTGTAGGTATATATTGTAAGAAATAAAGTTAAATAACCGAATAACACACATTTTATGCATACAATTATTACTTATAAACAGAAATTGTTCATTAGATTAAATGTACATCTATCGTTAATCTTTAAATATACTGTATTTGGATAGTGGTAGTGAACAAAATAATGCACCTCTCAATTAAATAAGCAATAAGTTTTCTCGTATCAGACTGACATTATTGACAGCAAGGGCAATTGTTTTGAACAGAAATCGGAAGTAATACATACAAAAAATACATAAATTAACGTATTTTAACCGATTCTACCATCGTATATGGCCTCCTCTTATTTTTATAACTGAATAATTGGTCTTGGCATATTAGACATCTTTGACACTGCTAAATAGCTATTTTCCTCTAGAACGCTAAATTATCGCTACCCTGGAATCCTAATCTAACTTATATACGTTTCTAAAGTATTAATTTTAAAAAATTAGAAATTTATGTAATTGTATGGAGTGTGGCGGAAACATCAAATTCTACTGAAATTTATTGTAATAACCTTTACTCTGTAGAAATTAATCTAAGAACAATAAACAACGAAACGTTTAAACAAAACTTATCCCAACTTATCTAACTTAACTAACTTATCCCATATGATTTTTGTACAGTGGGTAATCAATATCTAGATTTAAATATTGCCGCCTTCATTTAGTTTTTACTCCAACCGCGCAATAATAGAGTCAGAATTTTCAACATTGAGTTTGTCGTCTATATCAGATATATAGTAGGTTTGTGAATTAAAATTTCAGTAGAAACATGTCATAAGTACCAAGCTGACAGTTGACGTCATACTTTTCCGGTCTAATAGATTATTTTTTTTATAGTATGGTATGGTATAATAGGTACAAAACACAAAACTTACATTTTTTAATAAAAATTTAAAAAAATATAGTCACATATCTTGTAAATTGTAAATTTAAGCTATATTTAACTTGAAAACTATTTTTTATCCCCCAAAAACGAACTTATTACACTATTTCTATGAGTAGTGATTTCCCGTTAATTTGCAAATCGATTAAGATGGTTTTAAGTATCGACGAAGTCGGTCGCCATCACGTTTTCTATTGGAATGTAATTCAATTTCCGTAAGTAGTTGTTTTTTTTATAGAAAACGGTCAAACTTGGTATAGAAACTGTTAAATTTCCTTACCCTGGGTGCAGGTGGAAACAATTGTCCATTTTTTCAGCTTATTACACTATTATTGATTATTATATTTGAAAGTAGCTAAATTCTTTGGATGGCGCGGAAGAAGACATAGTGATTTATTTTAAATATTAGTGAAGAATAAATAATAGCAAGGTATCACAAAAATTTTAATCAAATTAATGTTTTACCGAATCTCAACCGTTTTTTCATTCAGTAGTGCCGACTTCTTGTCGGTCAGTCGTTCCTCTTGACTTTCCACTAGACCACGCAACGTGATACGAATTGAGACTCATCGCAGAATAAAACAGTCATGCAATATTACCTATAGAAACAGTTGTAATGATTCTTAATATTCCGTTGGTTGTTTTAATTATGTTTATATCGTCTATTTTATGTGTATACTGTGCAAGTTTAAATGACAATAAGCAAGTTATAAAAAACAATACCAGTGATAATAGTTATTTTTCTAAAGGTAATTATTACAATATCTAGCATTGGTTATAGCATAGTTTATTGTTTTAAATATTAGTTAAAGTCCATGTCAAGTTATTTCATCTTGCCTCAGAACATGATTTTACTATAATAATCTCTTAGTAGGGGGTCAATAGTCCGAAATAATTACTATAGGAATGCAATTTAAACGCAGGTAGTTTTAGTTGTTTAGGAAACTTATGGGGCGTGCATGAATTCCGCACTTTTATCATCCCTTAATCCCGGTCTGTCTTACTACCTGAAAGTGAAGCATGAATTCCGCACTGATGCCTCAAAATTCTAAGAAACATTAAAATGTAATTATCCCCTTTTGACCTGCTACTTTAATTGTTATTAGGGTATTTTTATTATACTGTATGGGTTGGAAATTCCATTTACTAGAAAAACAAATGCTGCGAGGTAATTGGCTACGTTACAAATGACGTATGTAATGTAATGACGTTCCTCCTATATATAATACAAAAATTATTAATTTTGTCATTCGTTGTTTAAATTAACGTTAAGATACAAGTGGTAACAGTTTCACCATGAATCCAACTTTTTCTGTCAGTGAACGTGGCAAGGAGGTTTTAATTTTAAATGGGTGGAAATTTTGTTTCGCCAAAATTTTAAAAAATGGAGAATCGTTTTGGCGTTGCGTCTTTAATACATGCCGAGCAAAAGTTTGGACTGTGGGGCAAGAAGAAACTATATCTAGAACGTACCAGGACCATTCCCATGAAAAAAACGAGAAATTATTAAACAGACAAATAGGTAAGTAAAATTATTGTAATTTATTATTTATAACTATTTCATCACTAATATAAAAAACTATTGCAGTGAGCGCTAGTGCAAAAAGAAAGGCTACCGAAGAGCTTGTTGGGAAACCTGCAAAAATAGTGCACACCGTTTTAAAAGATCATCCAGAAGCCTTGAAGACGTTTTCAGTAAAAGATTTTAATTACATACGTAATAATATTTATTACGAACGAAAGAAAACTCAGCCAGCTATGCCTAAAAGTGCCGCGAATACCATTTGAAAAACTTGTCATATAATACCATTATGGGTGAAAATTTTGTGTCAATATGCAGTGAAGAAAGCAATATAATCGTATTTTCGTGCAAAACCAATTTCAAAGCTGCGTGTGAAGCTGAAAAAGTGTATCTGGATGGAACCTTCGATTAAGGTACTCGTACATTTCAGCCTTTTGCTCGCAATTCTATTGCTAGCTTTTTTTGTGAAACAACTGCGCATGCGTTTCAGACTTTTGACTGCAACAAAAAGGCGCACAAAATTATAGAACCATTTCTATTTATTCAAGGTCAAATCCGCGCAATCTCGCCTGTTTTTAGGGAATTTTGATGGAACAACCCAAAATCTATGTTGGCAGAAATGTCAGTTTACTTCAGCTGATTCTATCCTGTCATCCTATAAGCATAATAATCATTGAAGTATTTTATTATAATATTTATATGTTTATTCCGAAGTTCATGTGTACTTACAGTTTGTATTTGTATCAAAATCCATGTTTTAAATTAAAGGTAACGTAACCTAAAATATTTAGAAATTGACAACACTTGTCAAATGACGAAAAAAATCTCTCAAAAGTTGCGGCAATGTACGAAGGCATGGTAAAAAGTTGCTAGCAATTCAAAATGGACTTGCAGGAAAAAGGCTGAAATGTACGAGTACCTTTACTGTTTAAATTATTTCACGCAGTTATTCACAATTCACACTGTAGTTAATGGACATTACGTTCCTTTAATATTTTGTGTGCTGCCCGATAAAAAGAAGGAAACATATACAATATTGTTTCTGCTATTAAAAGCAAAGTGTTGTGAAATAAATTTAAATTTTAGTCCATCTTATATTGTGGCAGATTTTGAAATAGGTATTCATAATGCCGTGAAGAGTGTATGGCCGTACACAAAAGTCGTCGGTTGCCGGTTCCATTTGGCACAAAGCTGGTTCAGGAAAATTCAAAAATTGGGCCTCGTAAGCGAATACAAAAATGCAGAAACTGAAGTCGGCAAGTGGCTAAATTATCTTTTTGGTGGTCAGTGCGGAATTCATGGCCGCCCAACTTATTTACTTATAATTATTTGTTTCCAAACATTTTTTAGTCAATTACAAAGTTAATTAAAAATATTAATCGAGAAAAATGCTTGTGAATTAACAAAAAATAAAAGTTTTCGCATAACTTGCGCAATAGAAGTTTTAAATTTAATAAAAAACAAACAATAAAAGACTGTACAAACATTAATTCACAAACGAAAGAAACTATGTGGTGTTACAAAACTAAAATGTGTTAACGCAACTTAAAAATATATTCTAAGAAATACACATATGTCCAAAAGTTTGGAATATTTAGAAATAATATATCTACGCCTATGGTTTTTTAAAAACTCTTATTGATTTTTTATTTTAAAGCGTAAATTCAAAATAATACTAAATTTGATTCGTTTTTGTATTAATTTCATCATATTTAATTGATTTGGGTGCTTTCACATTATTCCAATTCTTTTTTAAATTTCATTTGAGCTGATTAAAAATGCCCAGAGAAATTATATCACACTTTAATAGATCTAGAGTAATTGCTTTGTTACAACAGGGCTTTAGTCAAAGTGATATCGCGAATATTGTTGGTATTACTCAGGGTGCTGTATCAAAAATTAAAAAAAAATTCCAAAACACAAATGATATGAAGGATCGTCCCAGAAGTGGCAGAAGTCGATGTACAACAGCAGCACAAGACCGGCAGATACCATTGATAGCTCGAAGAAATCGACAGGAATCTACAAGTGGCATATCCAAAGAAATTGCTAGACTTGAAGGACTGAATATCTCAAGGCAAACAATTACACGAAGATTAAATGCGGTAAATTTGTATTGCAGAAGACCTCTACGTGTTCCCAAACCAACCTATCAACAAAAAATTGTAAGGTTGCAATGGGCTCAAGAAATGTTACACCATGGTCCTAACTGGAATTACGTGATGTTCTCTGATGAATCAAGAATTGGCTGGGTTTCTGAGTCATGAAGAACGCTAGTTTGGAGGGCCCCAGGACGACAAGCCCGATTAGAAACAGCCCAACTACGTGTTTATGTATGACAATGCACCATCGAACAGCTGCAGTACAAAATTTTTTGGAAGAAGAGGGAATATCCACATTAAGACGTCATTGAACATGCCTGGGACATTCTTAAAACACGCATTAAGAAGCGAAACCCTCCCCCAATTATTCTACGAGAACTGAAAGATGCTGCTCGTGAAGAATGGGAGAGAATTTCGCAAGCCCAGCTCGACCATTTAATTGATAGCATGCCACATAGCCTACAGTCATGCATTCAGACCCATGAAGGAAATACTGATTATTAATTTTATTTAAAAACCTTTTTTGGCTTATTAATTTATTTAAAACAATTTGTAATACATTGTACACTTTTCACCTCAAAACAATAAATCATTTTTTTTGTATGTTTATATGACTTTATTTAGTATTGGATAGAGTTGTAGCAAAATGATGTTTACTTAATATCAAAAAAATTATTTATACAAATTAATAAAAAGATCAAATATTCCATTATTCAAAATTTTTGGACAAATGTGTATTTATACTCTATATTATAAGGAACAAAAAATATCAACAATTAATTTCTAAATATGCTAAAAAAAAGTTTAACTGTGTAGTGTAGTTGTGGAAAGTAATTTCTAATACCTCAATTAGGATTTAATTACTGTATGATTAATAAAAGACACCAACTATGCCGCCACCAAGTGTGGTGCCGGGATTATTTACAACATATTAAAAATTACAAACGTGAACATCGATCAATTCTCCATTTTAACGAGACATAGTATATGATACCCACAATACTCTTTCAAAAGTTTGGGTAGATTCATCCAAAAATGCGAAAAAAAATCTTCTTCAAATAAGGTACAACACATCAAAACAATGCATGCTGAATAAGAAGACAGTTGAATTCCAAATGGATTATTATTATGAGAAAAAACTTAGTGGATTCTTGTTTGGACTATCACGAGGATACGACTGCT
Organism: Ophraella communa; assembly: GCA_035357415.1. Lineage (NCBI taxonomy): Eukaryota > Metazoa > Arthropoda > Insecta > Coleoptera > Chrysomelidae > Ophraella > Ophraella communa. The sequence goes on from CM068984.1 coordinate 13,184,984, forward strand.
GCACTATTTGAAAACTGATGCTAATACTACCTATTGACATGTAAATAAAGTGCCAAATACTGCAAATAAGTAATAAAAATGAAATTGATAGTGGAACATTTGTATAAATTTTTTTATTTCTATTGTTCTTGATAAAAATAAAGCAGCATTTATTTTTAAGGAAGTTATAACAAAAATACACTTTTAAGCCCGGTTCTGACAGTGCAATTCATCAATGAAACTTAGTTGCAGCAACTTCTTGCCGCAAACTGGTCTCCTGCATGAGCGTTCACACCATCTTCATACTGTTGCAGCAATTTCTTAGAAAAATACCGTATTGTTGCCAACAATTAAACTGTAATTTGAAAAGAACAAAGTTAAAAATGATACGAGGCAGTGTCTGGGGAATTTTTCTTGTACCTATTTTAAGAGGGGCGTTTCTAATTTGGTAAGACTGCCTGAATTTAGTGAAAAATCTGGTTATTTTTAAATTACAAGAATGTAGAGTAGATGGCGATAGTGGTTTCAAATTAGTATTTTTGTTATAAATTTGAATATTTTTAGAGCTTGTCGACTTTCTTTATCTAAGACAGAGATGAAAATATGAATTTTGCTTCGTAAATCTTTGAATGTTTCCACGACACACACATACATTTGACCTTGAGACCATAAACAGATGAAAATACTTGTGTATATTTGTTATTAAATATCCTATTTGGATATATTTTGGAAGTTTGTTGTGATATTATTGTGTCATAGGCGTAACAAATTAATTGTTTTTAGGATTTAAAATATCGATATATAAAAAAAATAAAATAAAAAAAGATTTCGGCATTCCTAATAAATAATTAATGTATTAAATTTATTGTACTAACCAGAGTTGGGTCGGATATTAAAAAAAAGTATCCGGATACCGGATACGCATACTCAAAATGTATCCGGATACTTTTTTAAAAAGTTCGAATAGGTACTTTCATTTAAAAATATATTCGGATACAAGAATCCGGATACTTCCTAGGATACTTTTTTTAAAAAGGACATAAATTATTAGTATTAAAACTATGTGATGTGCATGTATTTTTAATGTAATATATAATAATAAAAATACATTTAATGATGAGCCAACGAAAAACTTTTTCGTGTCACTGCCTGAGCTTTTGATATTGAATTTGGCCAGCGTCGGACCAGCCGAGTTTTCAAATTTTTTAGGGGGTGTACATTTGTACTTGTATAGGTACACTACACTAAAATAAAAATATATTAGGATGTCCTTTATTATAATCCGAAAAAAAATTTCTTCTAATAATTATAAATACAGGGTACAAAGGGGTTCTTGAAAAGAGAGATATAGAAAATATAAAAAATAAACAACGTACTTATGAAACTTTATAACTGATTTATAGGTAAAAACAAAGCTCCATTAGAATATAATACTATCTATATTATAACGGTGACCAGTACGAAAAATGGGATTTAACATGTTAGACACATCTGAATTAAAAGAAGGGCAGTGTTGTGCCTACGTTAGGTGCATTATCGGAGGGCGATAAATAATATTTAAAAGAATTCAGAACAATAAACAACTAAAAGGTTGTATTAACTTTCACTATATATTTATTCTATAAATTGCAATTACAGCTGTTTCGCTATAACTAGCATCGTCAGATTGACATATTGAAATTACATGTTTGTTTGTAACTAGGTCAATCTGACGATGCTAGTTATAGCGAAACAGCTGTAATTGCAATTTATAGAATAAATAGTGAAAGTTAATACAACCTTTTAGTTGTTTATTGTTCTGAATAACATGAATTTTCACACAGTAAGGGTTAGTACCATAAATAAAAAAAAAATAAAAAAATATTTAAAAGTATCCGAATATCAAAAACAGTATCCGAATACCGGATACTTTAAAATTTGGTCACGGATACGGATACCGGGTACAAAATTTAAAAAGTATCTGGATACAGCTTTCGGATACATAAAAAGTATCCGGATATTGTATCCGTATACAGAAGTATCCGGATATTGTATCCGTATACAGAAATATCCGGATATACTACCCAGCTCTGGTACTAACCCTTACTAATTAAGGTATTTATTAGAATAAATATATTAATTATAATAAAAACATATTACGGTTTCTGAATATACACACATCAACATGGTCTAAAGAAAAATTGAAATAAAGTGGATTACTTTTACCTTTTTTAAAATTGAGATTGAAATGTATTGGCAACAATGCAAGCAAAATTAAACAAGGTTAGTTTGATGATCGATCAGAGATTATATTATTTTATTTACTTTCTGATGGACGTATTATTTGAAGGTGTTGAAGTAGATGTATATTTTTAGAATATATTTTGTGGGGAAAAATTTAAATACTTTTCTAAAACGCTTGATGATTATTGCAAAAGTGTTACTATGTTTGTAAACATTAACAGGTTAGTCTGTCTTATGACTTTAAGTAAGTATCTTGCTAATTATTTACTGCCTAAATAATTAAATATCATTTATTTTTTAGAGTATTTGACATTCCTAAATTACTACCCAGATCCATGATTTAATGAAAAATGGAGTACAAAGTAAAGCACACCCTACAATAAAGCTTACCTATAGTTTATTTTTATTTTGAGAATGTTACAAAAGAAAAAAATATTTCCATGTTTTCAATAACCTACAATAATAACTAACCAATCTAGTATCTATAGAAATATACTTTGTGCACCTGTTTTCAAGATACCTAAAGAATTGGGATAAGCTGACTATCAGCGATTGGCCAACAATACCTACTCTTGCAAGTACTAAACATAATTGTTAATGTAATGGGTATATCTTAATAAAACTAATTGTATCATTCAATTATGGCTATTATATTCCAAAAATGTCAACCCCATACTTTGTGAAATCAATTGAAATTAAAATGTATCCAATAGGATTGTAACTTTAATTTTTTAACTGGTATCTTTCACCCAAATAAAAAAATCCTATTTATTTTATAAAGATCCATATTTTATTTACATTTGAAAGCACTCTCCATCTGGTAATCAGAAGTAATAACAGGTAAGTTTTAATTTGTTTATTTACTGGTTTAATTTTTTTACAATTAATAGGTAGGTATTATTTATTTTATTATCTATGATTCAAATCTAAATATCAAATTTAGTTTTAAAAGACGTATTGATATAGGTATTTTGCATATTAGATATATGAATTTTCTTCTTTTTGAGTACCTACCAATAGTATTTGCCCATGTTGAAGTATTTTCTTTGGAAAATTGAAACCAGTGGTATTTTGTGTACTACTGCTACTGTGTGCTTATTCCCCTGTGAATTTGCCTCTTGATACTAAATAATCAACATTACCTGGATAGCATATTTCTTTGGTTTCATATAAGAGGCTTTACTAGGGCATCTCAGAGAAGTGTTAATGCTACTCGTCCTTTGAGCCATCCTTTGTCTACTTTAAATACTAGGATAGACCAGGAAGAATATTAGTATCATTTTCTAAATTAAAACTATTTGATTAATTTATGATTATTTTATTAGGTGGAGTATGGTAAAATATTTCAACAAGATTCATTAGGTTACTACTTTTCTAAAGTATTTCAAAAATGTCCTGAAAATACTATTTTTAGCAATATACTTTTTCTGGCAACCATATATGTTATTTCATCTATGTTTAGATAATTAAATTATTGGAGAAATAAATCAATGGTTTTCAAAATATATGCAACTGTTGCCTCAAAAACTTTGGACTTCAAGTAACTGCCTACACTGGTTGTATTCTGTTGATAGTAAGAACACTGACAAAATTTGTAACTGAGTTAGTAATGTTATGAATTATTTTATATTTTATTTATAATCTTTAATTTTTTAGAATTGTTTCCTCAAAAACTTTGTACCTGAAGTAACTGCCTACACAGGTTTTATTCTATTTATAGTAAATAGTTAATAATTTTTACTGTTAATTCTAATCTTTTATTTTTTAGAACTCTTTCTTCAAAAACATTGATTCTGGACCCTTATAGAACCCATGGCTACATCAATATGAAACCTATTGTGGGCTACTATGTGTTTTAAAATACAAATGTTTATTTTAGAGTTCAATTACAATTTAAACATTAACAAATAACATCTGCATATTATTAGTAAATAACAAGTAAATGTTTTATGTTTTTCTTTTTTTTAGGACTCATTTTCTCAATTATATGTACCCAGTTCACCATATTATGGAAATATATGAACTTCATTCTGACATGAATATGGAACCAACAAACTTTCAATGGTGAAGGGGATATATATATATAAAGATAACGGACATATCCGGTATCCAACCCAAACTTGTAAAACTGTTTTAATAAAAATATTACATATTTGACTGTAAATTTTAATTCTTCACATTATCTAAAGAGAAAGCTATTATATTTATGCATATTGAACATGTAAATAAATATTGTAGAAACCCTTACTTTGTGGACATTATTATCATGCCTATTTAGAAAAACAGTTTAACACTTAGCTGTTAATATTTACATATGTGGTATTAATTTATAAATGTAAATCCCTTAGGTTGGGTTTAGTTATTTAACAAATAAAGATATAAGATAATGATTAGGTAAATTGAAAGATTAAAAAAAATCGGGACTCACATTTTTACCAATTCGACTAAAATAAGACAACTGTGTTTAAGTAAAAAGTAATTTAGGAAATAACAATGGTTCATAACAATAAATTCCTTGCACATATCACAGTTGGATAATGCTATAAACGATGTAAAAACCAACGCAAATTGTGAAAATATACTTTGAAATTAATTTTTTTAACTTCTGGTAAATTATAAACGAATATTAATATAGACAATTATATATTTAAAAGCAAAACACTAAAATTAATAGATTTTGACGTTATAACCGAGAAATAGGGTTAGGTTGGTTATGTCAAGTGAAGTGAAGTTTTTTGGATTTGGAGAATTAGAATAGACATACGTCTTTGAAAAAAGCGCCACCAAAACTGTTGAACTAAATTGACAGATTAGTGCAATGTTCAAATTTTGCGTGCAACAAATCTCAAAAAATATACCTTTCTTTAACTTCATATTTTGCTAGTCGCATTCTATATGCTTTCTTTAGGAGTTAAGCTTCTGGCGTTAAAATTCGTGATCACAAATTGTCAAACTTTTTAAAAACATACCATCACTTAGACACCAATATCTCTTTTATTACAATATAAAACTTAACTAAAAAACCTTATCTCCTAGAGAAAGGTCTAAGCTATATCCTGTTAAAATTTGAATACGTAATTTAAAGGCGTTCTTTAGATTTGTTGTTTACAAAATGATTCAAATTTTGGGTACAATTCAGGCTTGCCACCCGTTTTCAGCTGTCACATTTTTGACGCCCCTCTTAATAAATAAGCTGAAAAATTATAAATTAATTTAGTTTAAATATTTTTGTAATATTGCAACTAGGCAAGATATTTACCTATTTTCAGGTAGGTATATTTTTTAGAACAATAACAGTAAAACATTTGCAAGTAATGGAAACCGCTATTTGGGATTTTCAGAAGCATCTGGGAAAGAGGGCAATAAATGAATTAATATTTAATGGACAATGAAAAGATTATTTGTGCAATGTAAAATCCTAAAATACAATGAACTCTATATAGTATAATTTCATAGAAATATAAATATCTACGTTAAATAATTCATAGAAATAATCAGTTAGACCTGGAATGTTGCCATTGTTTGTTAATCCAGCAATAAAACAATGTTAATATCGATGGTAATTTACATTTATTATTATTTATTTATTGTACGTATAAATTATGATCTATAAAATTTTTTTTTTTTATTTCTTAACCACTTTTGTTTGAAATATATATTTTAATTATTAATAATAAAAGAGTTCGAAATTTATGATAAAAAAGTTTGTGTGAAAAAATAATAATGAATGACCATTATTTTCTCCTTGCTCAATTATAGTAAATATTTCGTTGATGATACCAATAAAATAATTATAAAATAAACTAGCGTAACCCACTTTTTTGCCTGGTAGTAATGTAATTTTTAATAGGCTAAAACATATTAAGCAGGCACAGACAACTCGAAATGTACTTTAACTAAATTCAACTCAGAGTCATGACAAAAAGTGTATCTTATATATTATAGCTTAGTTGATTAATAGTTAAAAAAAATTTATTGTACTAACCCTTACAAAGTAAAAGTCCATCTAATAAAGAAAAGTTAGTAAACAACTAAACTTTTGAATGAAACTTCCACTAAAAACTAGCATCGTCAGATTGACATATTGAAGTTACATTTTGTTTGTTTGTAGCTAGGTACCTGATGTTGATTAGGTAGTATAAATAAGAACATCCAGACTCACTCATACACACCAATAACATTCAAATACTACATATTTCCTTGAAGAACTTGAAATAAAAAGACATCTAGCAGATTAACAATTTAAAGTAGTTAATGAACAAATAAATACCGGAAGTTCTCCACTATTACTATTATTTATACATAGATAAGACGTAATTGTCACACAAATATATTAAGTTATTGTAAAGATAACCATGATACAGTTTTTCTCCTGGTATTGGTCTAGCCTTCTACCTAATCAACATCAGTTATACCTAGCTACAAACAAACAAAATAATAGTTATTTAAATTACAATATCAGAAAGCTAACTTTTAGGAGCGAGGTTATGTAACGTCATCAGCTTGCTTTCTGATCTATGGTACTTATCACATTTTTAAAATTCAAACGAAAGTGCAATTAGATTTTCATTTTATTGGTGATTTATGTAACAAAATGGGTTGCAGGTGGTGTGCAGTTCCAACATATACAATTACGCCGGTAATAACTCCGGAAAAACTATTTGTAAGCATTCCAGTGCGTCGAAAGTGATTGAAACTATCTCGGAGGGCTCCTAGCGAATGATGCATATTTTACTAACAACAACAGTTTCCAAACTTTACAAACTGTTGTATACCATATAAAAAAATAGTTATGTCCATTTTTCTTTAAATAAAATAATTTTTCGTTCAACCTGTAGAAAAACCAATGAAATATCTTACTGTAACCGAAGAAGATAGTCAAAATGAAACAATTATATTTTTTCTTGAAAATAACAGATTTTCTAAAAAACAATTGAAACATCATTTTTTTTTATAAAATAATTATCTCGAAAACTATGTATGTTCAAAAAGTTAAAAATATATAGTTTGTTTCATTTAAAATAATGAAGATGATATCAACTTCCGGTATAATCGGAAGTCATCTAAAGCCGAACATATTTTCAATTGATAGACCACTCAATTACAAATTTTCAGAATTTAATTCGATATGGCTTAGCTATATCTAATGGCCACCGAAACAAATCACCCTATATATGTGATAATATTTAATTGCCTGAAAAGTTTCCGACCTCAACATGAAGATGGCAGCACTCGTAAACAAAAATTGGGGAATGTGTTTGCGCATGCTTTGAAAGGTACCCACTAAAATTTCAGCCATTTCGGACGCGCAGATGTTGTTTGACAATCATTTGAGTGAATCGATGTGAGTGTTTTTATGAAAATGGAAAAAATCGAGTATCGAGCTGTCATTAAATATTTGTTTTTGAAAGGCAATACGCCTACGCAAATCAAAATCAAATTTACCACCGTGAAATTTTGGGATGCTGAATTTAAACGTGGCCGTACCAGCTTGGGTGACGAACGTTCGCTCGATAAAACCCCTAAGGTTCAAAATGGTGCTAGACAACCGTCGAATTAAAATTAGAGAGATAGCAGAGGCTATAAACATGTCCAAAGAACGTGTTTGACACATATTGAATCAAGATTTGGGCATGAGAAATCTGTCCGCGCGTTGGGTGCCGCGTTTGCTCACTTTGGACCAAAAACGTGTTCGAATGAACATTTCCAACTCTCTGTTGGCGCAGTTTAGGCGCAATAAATCAGAGATTTGGCGTCAATTAATTACTGTAGATGAAACTTGGATACACCATTATACTCCAGAAAAAAAAAACACAGTCAAAACAATGGACTGCGAAGGGAGAATCGGCTCCAAAAAAGGTTGTTCCTTCGGTTGGGAAAGTGATGGCAACTGTATTCTGGGGTAGTCATGGATTACCTTCAAAAAGGAAAAACCATTACAGGAGCATACTACGCATCATTACTTGACAAGCTGAAGGCAGAAATTGCGGAAAAACGGCCACATTTGCAGAAAAAAAAAGAGAATTTTGTTTCACCAAGACAATGCGCCGTCTCACACCTCAGCGGTTGACATGGCGAAAATCCACGAATTACGGTTTGAACTCCTTGACCACCCTCCTTACTCACCAGATCTAGCCCCAAGCGACTTTTTTTTGTTCCCTAAGCTAAAAGTTGCGCTCGGAGGACAGAGATTTTCGTCGAATGAGGAGGCCATCACCTTCGTAAACAACTATTTTACAGAGAAAGACGCCGAGTACTATTTGGACGGGTTGAAGAGATGGGTGCATCGCTGTGAGAAGTGTATAGACTTACAAGGAGACTATGTAGAACAATAAAAATTAATTTGAAGAAAAAATGTCAAGTTTCTTTGTTAGGTCGGAAACTTTTCAGACAACCCTCGTACGTAGGTAGTTGATTGAAGCCAAATACGCTGCGGCTTGTTTTTTACTTTTATCGCAGTGTATGTAGAAATGCGCTATATTCACTCAACAGAAAACAGCTCACTTTTTGCACATTAAACACGTTCTAACCATTGTCTTAATAGTAAAATAAATAAGAACTTAAAAATGGTTAAATTATTCCCAATTCCACAAAAACTAAACCAAAACATTTACAACACAAACAGCCATTTTCTCGCAGTCTTTTTTACTACAGGTAATGCGGCGTTGCCTTTTAACAACTAATAATATTATTAATTTAAAAATAACAAATAATTTAAACAAAAAATATATTCAAAATTACTTGTTTGGTAGCTATGTTAGTTTCATTAGTGTTTCTTATAAAAAAATCATTTTAAAAATATCAGTTTCTGTCATTTTAATATGAACTTTGTTTTAGGAATCCACACTAATGATTTATCCAAACTTTACTACCCGTCGAAGTTTCAACAAACCAAAAAATCTATAAAAATACTTCAAAACAAACAACCTAAGCAGCCAATTGAAAAAATAAAAAATACAAATGCAACAATAAATAATCTTCAGATAAATCAATCGAAAAGTTCAGAAAAAAATAAATTGGTCCAAAGTATCCAAGGAGGACAGAATTTTTCTGGTAGAAATGAGGCTCGTAAGAAAAAAGAAGAAAAAGGAATAATGGATAAAGTGTTACCCATGATGGTAATGCCTTTCTTAATATCCTCAAGTATGATACCCATGATGTTGATCTCTCTGTTTTTTACGATGGTGAAAAGTGCTCTCATAGGAAAGATCGGAATCATATTAATGTTGGTAAACATGTTTACGAATAGAAGAAATCCAGGTGCAGCTACAACACATTCTTTGAATATGGAGCATCCAGCAAATCAAGTAGCTATGGAACACTACGGTTGGCATGGAGATGAAGAGTACGGAGCATATGTTAACAAAAGGAAAAAACGAGGAAGCTAATAATGTATTTAAAAAAAAAGAAATACTACTGGTTAAATTCACTTTTTATTGAAATTTGAAATTATTTGCTTTAAAATTACATTATACAGTAACCGGGTAATGTAAATCAGTGATTAAAAATACTGTTATAGGATCTTATCTCAGAAAGGAAGTATGATAACCAGTCATTTTACCAAATATTGTTGAATAATCTTTTTTTATGGGTGTAGTTAGTATTTAAAGATTAAATAAAGTACCTACACATGTTTTCCTCTTTAAGGATGTTCTTTTCTAGCAAAATCCATTAAATATTACTGTTAATTGAATTAAAAATATTTTTAACAGAATTGCTTCAACTAATAGTGAAGCTTCCTCTTACCGAATATCAAAGTAATTACCGTTATCTATGTCACCATATATACATTGTTCTTTTAAAATGCAAGATTACTAATTAATAAGTATATTTTTTTATAAGACGATAATATACTTAAAGAATAAAATAACCTGAACTAGTCTATAGAAGCAGAAATGCAAAAATAGTTAGCTTTTCTTAATAAAAATTGATGTAAAAAATGTTTAAATTGGCAATTGTAAATACATATTTAACTACATTAGAATTAAAATTGTCAAAATTTGATTTTATAGACAAGTACATATATGTTTTATGTTTATTAAGAAGTAAGAGTTTATAGTATGTAGAAAAAGTACGAGGAGTAATAAACCCTAATTAAGTATGCAAAACCTTTACAGGGAGCACCATGAAATTTTTGATAAATCTCTTACTTTAAATTAGATTTCTTCCGTAAATCTATAAACCAGGTAGATCGACCCCGTATTTGTTTCAGTTGTAGCAAAGTTTAGGGTTTCTTCATTGTTAAAGGATTAGCAGGTAAGCAATAACGTAATGCAGTGGTGTGTATTTTGGGAAAAAAATTCGTTTTAAATTATAATATAATAAAAAATGAAAAGAAATAATTATTGGAATACATTTATTACTTACATTTTATTCTATATCCGACGCGGAAGAATCGTTGTTGACATTAATAATAATAGGTTCGATTAAATCATCACAAATATTGTCAATTTTCCACATATTTGTCTCTACTTTGATAACATGCTCGATACAGTTTGTTCAATTTTCCTTACTAACATGACTTACAGCACTCTCAAACAATTTCACAACATCGTTTATTTTAAAAGTAGTATTTTTTTTCCAACTTCCCCCTTTACCTGAGCCCATATTAATTCTATGGGATTAAGTTCACAATGATAAGGGGGAAGTCGAAGAACTGATATACCACGAGAAGAAGCCATTTCTTCTACAATGTAGGTTTTGTATTTATTCTTGTTAATTTTTGCAATTCTGTAAAGTTTTTTCTTTAGTGCAACTTTTGGAAACTTAATATTTTTCGAAATAAGCCACTCCAAAAGCTCTGCTTTACGCCAACGACTTGTGGGCAATGCTTCTCGTAACCGTGAATGGTAACTTACGTTGTCCATAACAATAACAGCCCCTTTTGGAATCAGATCCAACATTGGAACAAACCATTCCTCGAAGATATCCCCATTCATATCTTTGTGATAGTCCCCCGTGCGTTTTGAAATAAAAGTTAATAATCCACCATCAACAAAACCTTCAGAACTTCCAACATGGACAATGAGAAGTCTTTTTACTTTTCCAGATGGTGGCTGCAAACCTAACGACAAACCTTCCACGAATGCCTGCCTTCCGCTTTTAATGTTTTCATCTTGCCAAGATTTGGAAACTGTATATCCAGTATTTATCCATGTTTCGTCTAAGTAAAATATTTTCAAATTTTCCTCTTTGGCATGTCGAATGCTTCTTAAATAGTCTCTTCTCCAAAAAACTATTTCCGGTTTATCCATCAAGAGAAATTTTCTATTATATTTTGTATATCTAAAACCCACATCTTTCAAAAGTTTGCATAATGTCATTCTGGAGAATTTTGTATAGTCCGTATCTTCTTGCACTGATGTCATAATTTTGTCAGGTGTTGGAATTTCCTTTCGTAAGTAAAATCCATGGACTTTACGCCTTAGTCTTTGTTTTAATGACTCATCGATCTCAATTGGTTTTCGGCCTGAAGGAGTTTTAGGGGGTTGAAGAGTTCCATTTTTGCTTTCTTTTAGTAATCTATAAATTGTTGATTTAGCAACACACAACATAGCAGCCGTTAATTCCACAATATCATCAACACTTGCACTTGGATCCTTGTTTTTCAATGATATATAACAATTCAATATCAGAGTTTTTTCATTTAAAGATAATGGACCTGTTTTTGGTCGTTTAGATGGTCCTTGGCTTATCGACATTGTTTGGTACTTGCACAATTAACATTGAACAAATGTTTTAAATATATTCCAACTGTTTACAATATTATGAAAACCATACAACTTTACTCAAAGAACTAATACTAAGTACTGATTTAATGTACCTACTTTCTTTTAAAATAATATTCCCGATAATGTTTCTAAGAAAACTGGGTTGTTTGGAAAATTCCTCTCAATAATCGAATTATCTGTAAATAGGTGTAATCGTATTAAACCGATTACAGTAGGCTACTTGCCATTTAAAATTTCTGAGAGAAGTTCCCCAAACACTACATATAGGAGTAATACAAATAAAAAATATTCATTTTGCTTCTTTGAATTTAATAAAAATTGTAACGATATCTTGCTATCTTGACTTTAATTAATTTTTTAAAAATGTATTTCATTGTAATTTATTTGTGACAATATTCAAAGTTTGAACTAATCTTCTTACAAAAAGAAGAAAAATATATAAAATAATTATTGTTACAGATTGGTTTGTTTTCCATTATGAATAAACTGTGTTGCCTTTCTTAATCAAACTTACTAAAATTTATGTACCTCTATCACTTTTTTTTATTAAAATTAGTACATCCCGTTACCTCTGACCTAAATCGTATATTCTTTAGCATGGCTGCAACTCATTCGTTCAATACAAAATGTACCTTACGGTATACCCTCTTAAAATATATTTTGGTACGTCTATAAAATCTACTTAAATGAATGATTTATTACTTCTTGTCCTTTCTATATAGACTATAAGAAGTAAGAGTTTAAAAAAATCTTAAGGTAGGAGTGTGAAGATGTACATCCAAGACGGATTTTGGAGACCTTTAATGATAGCAGTAATACCTTCTTGTAATATAAAACACTTTCTATCTGCAAATTATTAAATTTATAATTTATTTCCTTTGATTAATATCAAACTGTCAAAGTCTAAGCAAAAAAAACCATGCAAAAGCGTGTAGGATGTATACTCGGAATTTTACAGTCGTGTAATGACGTCATTTTCGTGGGAAAAAACGTATGTCCTATTAAATTTATTTGTTGCTAAGTAACTGACTACTGGTGTCTAATTACCTGTATGACTTTCGTTGCTTGTGCAGTTCGCTGTATAACATTGTTGATGTCTAGTGGTATGCCATTCCGAACACTTGTTCCTGTTCAATTTGAAAGAAAGCCAACACATTTAGAATTATTAACTGTGTTTGTTCGTTAAATCGATGAGGGTTTTTTGGCGGCATGTTTTGACGCTTTGGCGTTTTCAAAACTTCAAAACTGACAATCACTTGACAAGCATTTCAGGTAAAATTTAGCCACGACAACAACATTTCGGCAAAAATTTTTGTCACTGTCATTTTACATTAGTTAAACAAGGATAGACAAAAATGACGTCATTACAAGACTAAAATTCCGAGTATATACTTGCTTCAATGTCAATTACTTTATGAAATAATATTACAAACATTATAAATAATTGAGCAGTTATTACATGAATTAAACTATTAGGAACTATTTAAAAGAATAAAAAAAATAGTTTCCTATTCACACATTGGAATAAGTACCCGGCAAAACACAAATTACCAACTGCTTATGTTAAAACTTTTCAGAACTGTCACATAACTACATACTTTTTATTTTTATTAAATAATTTAGATTAAAATAACTTAGGCACTTAAAAAGTTCTGCCTACGATAGGTGCTGAGCTGAGGATAATTGAACTGTTCGTCATAACTATTAGTTACAATCGGCGTTGGATCTTTGACTTCAACATTCACTGTTTTACCTTTTCTTGCCCAATCTTGAATATACTTAGCTTGTAGGTAAGGCGTAGACATAGGTAAAGCGTTGACGTAAGGCATTACAGGGGATCTTCTTGCTTCTTGAAACCTAGCCAAAACACTGCTTAATCCCACCACGAGTAGAAGAAAACCGATAAAGCCATTATTTACTGATACAATTGTTACTAAAACTAACATGGTAAAAGCGATACCTAATTTGAAGAACACTGCTGGAAGTAGCACTGTTAAACGTTTTAAGGAATTCCGAACAAATGTACGACCTAAAAAACAAACAAAAAAATGTTATAAGCAAGGTAAAATTTTATTAGTGTGAATTTTATTAATATTTGAAAAAACAAAATAAAATAATAAAAAATTTTTTACACATAAGTAAATCATTTTACATCACTTTGAGTCAATTATAATAAATCCTAAACCACTGTGAGGTTTATGTTTATTGGAAAGCTTGTTAATCCACAGTTTAAGAGATTGAAGGTCTGTAAAAACTAGACATTTTAAGGGACTAGTCAAACAGGTCGGCTGAAAAGTCCCCGGTCTACCATAGTAAAACACAATATTTTGACAAAATTCATTTTTTTTATTCAACATAGTTGCCTTCAAGGGCGATACAGCGATTATAGCGACCTTCCAACTTTTCGATACCACTTTTGTAGTACTTCTTCGGTTTGTCCCCAAAATAGGCTTCAGTTTCGGCGATTACCTCAGTATCAGAGCCAAATTTTTTTCCCGCGAGCATTCTTTTCAGGTCAGAGAAAAGGAAAAAGTCGCTGGGGGCTAGATCTGGAGAATACGGTGGGTGAGGAAGCAATTCGAACCCCAATTCATGCAATTTTGCCATCGTTTTCGATGATTTGTGACACGGTGCATTGTCTTGATGAAACAACACTTTTTTCTTCTTCATATGGGGCCGTTTTTTCGCGATTTTGGTCTTCAATCGCTCCAATAATGCACAGTAATAGTTGCTGTTGATTGTTTTTCCCTTTTCCAAATAGTCGATGAACAATATACCGTGTGTATCCCAAAAAACTGAGGCCATAACTTTGCCAACTGACTGTTGAGTCTTTCCACGCTTTGGTGGCGGTTCACCGGTCGCAGTCCACTCAGCTGACTGTCGATTGGACTCAGGCTTGTAGTGATGGAGCCAAGTTTCATCCATAGTCACATATCGACGCAAAAAATCGGGTTTATTACGACTTAACAGCTGCAAACACTGCTCAGAATCATCAATTCGTTGCTGTTTTTGGTCGATTGTGAGCACGCGCGGCACCCATTTCGCACAGAGCTTCCGCATACCCAAATATTCGTGAATGATATGTCCAACACGTTCCTTAGATATCTTTAGAGTGTCAGCTATCTCGATCATATTCACTTTACGGTCACTCAAAATCATTTTGTGGATTTTTTTGATATTTTCGTCGGTAACCATCTCTTTTGGGCGTCCACTGCGTTCACCGTCTTCGGTGCTCATTTCACCACGCTTGAATTTTGCGTACCAGTCAATGATTGTTGATTTTCCTGGCGCAGAGTCCGGAAACTCATTATCCAGCCAAGCTTTTGCTTCAACTGTATTTTTTCCTTTCAAATAACAATATTTAATAAGCACACGAAATTCTTTTTTTTCCTTCCATCTTTTTGAAAATAAAAAAAGTTGCTTCACTAAAAATGCAATATCTCACAAACTAATAGTCCGACAGCTGTCAAATTTTCACACGCATCTTTTGAAGGTTGATACTATCTAAAAATGAAATGGATTTAATTCTAGTGTCATCATCTATAGGTCAGACCGGGGACTTTTCAGCCGACCTGATATAAGTTCTGCGTTAAATAGAACACGTTAGGTTAATCCATGAGATGAATGGTTTTGTTTAAGTTGCACATACTATGTTTATCACAAATGCTGGGATTTATGTAGATACAAACAAATAAAAAGTTTAAAATGTGACATCCCTAATGTCAAAGGGTGACATACTGATTTGAGTGTGCAAACGCCGGCTTCTTGTCAACCGCAATAGCGTGCGTCAATAAACTACTTTTCCATCATAAGTAGGTAACACAATAGTATATTAAACAACGCATTTCATATAGAATTCTGTTATGACACGAGTTCAAGTTTAAAAAACGAATAGCGAAGCGAATGTTAATGTTTTCAAATATTTTAAAATGACTAATACACCAATAATAATATATTATATAAGTAAAAGATGATATTCATATTCACAGATACTTTCATAAAGAAAAATAAAAAATTAATAAATTCCTGTTAGCCACAAATGTCAATGTCAATAGTCTTGCCTTTAGATACTTCACTCATGTCGCCAACCATTTAAAACAAAAATTTGCGTGCGTAAAAGTTACATTACGATACGCAAATGCGTTTTATAATGAAGATTTTTATAAGTGCAAAATATAAAAAAAAAATTATTTCATACTGTACCCTAAAACCTACCATTACGTACTTTCTGTCATTCCGGAAAATAGACTTTTACAGGATGAAATGAATGAATTAATGAAGTTAAGTTTAGACTTTTACAGGATGAAATGAAGTTAAGTTTCCAAAGTATGAATATACATTTATCGAAATTTAGTAAATGAATGAATTGATCTTGAGCTATTTCATGAAAATAGGATGACAATCCCTGAAAATATCATATTAAATTTAAAAACAATAATATTATGTTTCTATGGTTACCATCTGAAGGCCAGCTGCCTTGGAAATGAATGCAAATAACAAAAATAGTCAACGCCGATAAATAAATTAATATTTTCTTTTATCACTGGTCTTTTCTGTTTAAGGGGACAAAATTAAATAAAACGCCCAGTAAACTTTTACAATAGTTTCAAATTTTAGACACATCTCACTCGTATATACTGTAAAAGTTTAAAGTGTGTTCAACAATATAGTGCCTACAATAAAAGGGAACTTCTTAGGTACTTTTATCTCAGGTATTGGCAAGTTTGGATAAAGAATGCAGGTCAGGATATTAAATTAAAGGATATTCACAATAAAATTTAATAAAAATTTAAATGTTTCAGTTTCACTATCACTATAGTCGTCTAAATTAATTATAAGGGGTTCTATGTTAGTATGAAATACCCTGTATGAATCCTCCACTCTTATAACATGGTTTATTGTACTTTTCCAACAATCAGCATCTGGGTCATCTATATTTTGCCGAATTAATGCAATTACAGAAGGACATAATGTAGGTATAGTATTTTGGGTCCGCACTTTGTTCTTTAGTTTTCTCCACATATGCTCAATCGGGTTGAATACGTAGTAGTAAGGAGGAAGATGTGAACTCTTACTGATGATTCCGGTATCTCTGTCAAATTGCTGGTTTTTCTTACAGCAGGAGTAAAATCCCAACCCCTTTGGACCAGCTTCTGATGAACATGTCTGATGATTTCTTTGGCATCAAGGGATAAAACTCGTCGTCGAACAGGAACAGTAACACAGGACGCCGCTGATGCAGTTTCCCAAGGACGAAACATTTTTTACAAAAATTATTAAACAGCACAGACTAACTCTCACTACGGGAACACAAATATAAATGATTATACTCAACCCAAATACAAGAACCGATCCTGTGTACAAAATTTGACCTTAAGCAATAAACCGTGACAGACCATCGCAATACTAGTCGATTATATCACTAGGAGTAGAAGTGACTCTTTTTGTGTTGAGTCCTTAGTTTGCAGCCCAAGCGAAGCTTGATGGAGATGGTGGAACCGTAGAGAGACAGCTAGCTCCGTCATTGACATTAACTCCGTCAGGGTCCGGTACCTCAATCGATGGGCAAGGAACCAGCGTAGGAGGCGAGAGAGCTGAGATGCCCATAAAACCGAAACCGGAAGGGGCTCAGAAGAGGCCCAGACCGGACGGAAAAACACCACCTGAAAAGGTAAAAAAAAGGAGAAGGTGGCGTGAGGTGCACCGAGGGCTGCTGGAACTACTGTACCGGTAGGACCACGCCCTAGGGGGCCCGAGCCAGCCGCCACATACGCCTCCAGGGTGAGGGATGTGCATAAATAAATGGGCAAAAACGAAGACTCAATAATGATGGACAAGGTCACCAGGAATGCGACAGCAAAGGAATTTAAAACATGTCCAATGTCAAAGGTAACAGAGTATCTGTTAATGCACAAAAGACACAATATGAGAAAACTGGTAGGTCTTTTAACAGGGTGCATCAGGCTCAATAAGCCCATGCACGCTCTAAACCTGGACAGATAGT
Organism: Ophraella communa; assembly: GCA_035357415.1. Classification (NCBI taxonomy): domain Eukaryota; kingdom Metazoa; phylum Arthropoda; class Insecta; order Coleoptera; family Chrysomelidae; genus Ophraella; species Ophraella communa. The sequence continues at coordinate 13,202,921 of CM068984.1, forward strand.
CCTTTATGCAAATTTTGTGAGGAAGAAAAGGAAACCTCTAAACATCCTTTGAGAATTTGAAGGTCTTTCAAGACAGAAATTTCTAACTATATGCTAACTGTAGTTCTTACCAAATATAATCTAATCTAGCAATAAATATATTGAATAAAGCGCTAAAATTAAAAACTTGCGTTATGCGTTATACAGAAAAAGTTTTCAATAAAAGGTAGGCAACTATTATTATTTACAAAAATGATTTCTGCTACGCGGTTCGCTTGACATTTGTTAAGAAGTATCTTTCAAGATGGTGGATGACTCGCATACCCTTTCGTCCTGCCAACTTGAATTTACATTCAGGGGACACCCCTGAACGTATTCGAAAAAAAAATCCGTTCTTTGATACACTGCATTATGAACCTATTTTTTTTCTGTCGCGGTTTGCACTGCAGGTTTAATTATCGCTGTAAGTACAAAGTAAAACAACTTTAAATTCTTAATTTTTTGTAAAAATTGTAAAAATATGAGTTTCTGTCGTTTTTCCTGTCATAGGGTTATATTGTATTTTAGTGTGTTTTATATACATCATTGTTTGTTTCTTCGAAAATTCCTATTCTACATTTAAGTAAACATTTTCTCCCCTAACTTAAATCACAGAGTTTAAATATAAATTTACATTAAAATACATAAATAAATACCTTGTTCAAGGAATTTCCCAGCGAATTCTCTTGATTCGACTATTTCATTCTCTGTTTGATTATTTTTCGTTAAACAGGATAAAACACATAAACTAACTATTATCAACACTATACTCTTCACCCCCATTTTCAATAAGAATGGCAATACTGTTTGAAGTACATCAACTAGTGATTTATAATGACGATACATTAATTTCCGGCAATATTTGTATTCAAAAAGGTAACAAAATTAAAATCTTTGTCACGATTAAACAATGAAGTGTTAAATAGTTTACAGTTCACAAAAAGAACTCGATAGAAATCTAACTAAGCCAGGGGCAGCACAAACAATACCGAAAAAGATTTTTGGATCTATAAAAACATTGTGTATATTCAGTTTATGGCATTTTTCAGTTATTTAAAAAACTAAATTCTACAGTAAAATAAAGACTGATGTTTTGGAGCTGTACCGAATCTCTTAACAGAGTAACATTACTCTGGATTCCAGGGCATGCAGTAGTGGAGGGCTCACCCACTCGAAAACGTTCATAGTTCAACCTTCAAGTAACAAAACAAAGCTCCTGAAGTAGAAGCCACCGAATACGTATGTGGACAATGTCGTCTGAGAAACCACCTGGAGAAGCTTCGTCTGAGTAATACTTCAAACTGTCCCTCCTGTAGTATGGCGGACAAATCGGTAGAGCAAATTCTTTGTTACTACCCCTCTTTGGAAATGAATAGGCTCCGCTCGTTTGGTTTCATACAGCTTGAGCATATCGACTTTAGACAAGTCTCGCTAAAATAAATCTTGGACTTCTTTAAAAAGTGCAGATTGGATGAAGAATTGTAACCGTTAGGGGTGAGCCACAATAAGCCGGAGTTTGGCCGCAGTGGAGGATCGATTATTTTACAATTTAATTCGATATAATTTTGGAATTAATAATCAATTGATTAAAGCCTTCTAGCTAAAGCTCTCGAGCCTCAATCAGATTATTAATCCCAAAATTATGTCTCATCAAATTGATTTTAAAATATTCTCGTAATTTAGATACAACAGAAATAGTCTATTTACAAGACTATTTATCAAAATTACATAATTATCTTCTTGAGTAATAACTTATACTTGTTAGCACCAGTTTGCACAATAATTTGTCAAGTTAGGTTTGAATTCAATTTCAATCTAAATTATATACGAGAATTAATAATTAGTAATACCTTATTTTAAAAGAAAGTTTTTAAGTTCCACGTTATTTTTAATTTAAATTTTCATTTCTCTGTTTCAATATTATTCCGTTCCGCCTATGGTTAGTTGTGGGCAAAAGATTGCAGTTATTCGGCAAGTTTTTGATCTAAAAGTAGAATGCAAGGAACAGATATCATGCTTAATATCTGGACTACATACGAATATCAAAAGACAATATTCTACTTATTGAATTTTAAACGATTTTTCGGAAGGCGTGTATGGTTTATTAGGTATGTGGTAAACAATTAAAAAGAGGTTAAGAAATCGGTGTTAACAAAATAAACTTTACTGTAAATTCCACAGCTGTCCAGGAGATAGCAAGAAGTATCCTTCCTTCCACACTATGAACAATCTAGGTATAGATGTAAGGACATCGACAAGTAGGCGCAAGTGTGATCTTTATTTGTCCAACAACCACCTTGTCCTCTAAAGGCAATTGCTAGTTTCGCCTGCCTAAGGCCACTGTATTTGGTCCATTGTTCTTCTAGTCCTCTCTCCGCCCATTCCTTGAACAGAGTTGAGGTTGGTGCTCTGCTTAGCCCTATTTACGATATTATTTACATAGGTTTTGACTTCATTATTGTTTTCAAAAAGTTTAGAACTAGTTCATTTCCAGTTTTATTCAATGAAGCATTTAAAGAGGAAAATTTTTAAATTGTTTGGTAGAAGAGATGATTATTTAAGATTTCCTCATTTTAGAAACGAATGTTAAAATTTGTTAGAAAAACTATTTGAATGATATCGAAAATAATATTATATCGGATCCTAAACATTTTTGGAAATGTATAAACAATAAACGAAAAAAACAGTCCACTATCTAGTATGTTCTATGGTGATAGTACAGGTGAAAATATACATTGACGTATCTGGTTTCTGCCATTTTTTGTGGTAACCTCCAGTCGTGTTTTATTTCGCTTGTTTAATTATTTGTGCATTATTAAAAAACTGTCATTCTTTTAGCAAATATAAAATTATAATTTAGTGCTGAGGTATTAACATCAAAATAAAACTCTTTTAATAACTAAAATCACCCTAAAATAAGTTTTGTTACTCGAGATATTGCAAGAGATGAAAGAAATCGGGGGTTCAACGTTAAAGTTAGACATCAAAAATTGGAAGTTAACGGAGAATTGTTGAAATGGGACCGTTCACAATGAAAGTCCCACCTATAGCTTGGTATTCATTGCAACTATATCACATTTTAATTGTTGTTGACCAGAAAATAGTTTTCCTGCTATATCAGCTCCAATCAAAATTTCTATATGTCCTTAATTTGAATATCAAGATTGCTTAGTTCTTTTATCCATATATCTTTTGAAATAGTGGAGAGATGCTTAAAAAAACAAGTATAGTTTGAATTTGGATTTTCTTAAAATATCTGATAGCAGTTATGAGTGGTGACGTCAGAACTAAGACCTCCAAAAAGAGCGTGAACTAATTCGTCCTTTCTTAGTGCTTCGTAACCCATATCTTCTACTGCTTGTCTGCTAATGTAAGATCTTTGTGATCCAGTATCAATTATTGCACAGACTGGTCGTTTCTTACATTTTCCTTTTAGATTAACAACCAAAGTTTGAAGAAGGACTTGTTTATGAGAGGTATTGTATAAACCTGATTTTGTCCTTGGATTTAAGACACATCAAAGTAACGTGTTTACCATAACAATTTTGACATTTCAAATTTACTGCTGTCTTACAACGGTGGGCTATATTACCAAAGTTTAAGCAGGAATGACATCGATCATTTTCGGATAACATTTTTCGTAATTCGATAAGAGATTTTGTCTTGGCTTCAGGACAATCCGAGCTATAGTGGTATTCTTTTGTCTTACAAAAAACACATGAAACTTGAGGTTTATCATTACTAAGCAACTCGGTGGCAGTTGGAATGACTTTTTCTCCAAAACCGGATACTGCACTTCTTTTCGTAAGAAATTCATAAGTATTTCAAGACGGATTTTCGAACTTTCATCTTCTTTAAAACTCGTTGTGCGTTCCCAAATCCTAAGCATATCTTCTGGAAGACAGGATTCGACTAACGGAAACAGCATGGTCGAACAAGTGTCAGAGGTTACACCCAAAGTCTGCAATGAACGTAGTTGTGCTTCGATCTGATAGTACAAAAGGGTTAAATTTGATGAATTGTTCACAGTATTTAAAACAAGTTTTAGAAGTTCAGCTACATACACTTCAATTTGTAGATCTTGTCTCCCAAAACTTCTCGTCAAGCATTCAATTACCTTTCGGTAGTTTTCTTGAGCTCTTGAATTTGGTATTGTTGCTTGAAACAAATATACTAATTTTTCCTTATCAGAAAATACCTGGCCTGGACTTCGTGAATTCGTTTAAATTGACTCCAGAATGTCAACCAGTCACGAATGTCACCACCAAACTTCTTAAATTCTAAATGGGGAACTTTATCTTCTACTTTTAATTTTATTTCTGAGAATTTACACATCAAGTCACAAATTTCTGTCAGTTCTGCATCTAAATCAATATCTTCGGAATCTTGTTCAATTAAAATATTAAATATTTTTCATTTAGCTGCGAAATTATTTGCATAATTTGTTCAAGTACCTACAGATTTTCTTTTATTTTAATAATTTCAACATTTTTATCGCTGAGAAGGTTATTGATCTGGTTATAGATTCTGTTAAAAGTTGTACGGTTTAATTCAAGGGTTTTGATAATTTTTTTCATATCGTGTAAGTATCTTTACGTCTTGTACAAAAAAAAATATTTCCAAGTAGGATCTTCACAAAAGAACAAGTATCTAGCCGGAGCCTCCAAATGTAAAGAATAATAAGTATTCTACCCGAATTCTAATATGTAATTATTTTGCTAGTAGAAAACGGTTTAATGGAAAACTTGATAAAACTTCTATTTGACAGTTATCAAAAACTATTTTATTTGACAATTCATATATCATAATTATAAATCAACTTGATTGAATTATCAATAATAGCCTATCTACCTTATGTATCACTTTGAAAAGTATTACGATTATTTTACTTTTTTTACCACATTGGAATAACCAATTTAATTTTTTTTTAATCATACAAATTCCTTTAATATGAGAAACAAATTCTAGTGAACAATTTACCGCCTTCAAAACTTTTTTAACCGTAAAATTGATCAGTAGAAACACGTATAAACGAAGATTACCAAATAATTTCAAAAAAACTTGTAACGAAAACAAAATTCCGTTACAATAGTAACGGTCATGCAATCATCTGTAACAATTTCTTTAAACCAAATATATTGACAGGGTACTTCCATTTTCACTGCGGCTGCCAAGAAATAACTCGCAGGTAAAAGTTAATTCAAGCGTCACCTCAAGACGTGCTTTGTTATCAAATTAATCTTAATTTACTGTACTAAATTTGTTTATAGTAACTTAGTTACTAACTACTTTTTGTTTCAAACTTATAAATTTTTTACTATACAAATTTAATTTTATTAGATATGGCTAGTTCTATATTAAAAGAAATATTTTTAATAATCAATTTATAATTAAATAAATATGATAAATTGTTAAAAAAGTAGATTGCTAGAACTTGTTAGAATTGGGAATTTTCAAGGAAAATTATAATCTGTAGCTTAAAATAACGCATTACTTATATTTTATTTTTGTCATTTAAAAAGTTATTCTTATTCTAATTTATTATGAAAAGTCTCCAAAGTTCTATTAAACTAGTGAATGCGATTGTTAAATGATAAAATGTTAACGTCTAACTCTATGAGAAGCTATATTGTCCAAAGTTTGATATATACAACATAAGTCTCAAATACCTTTAAGAAAAAAGCTGAACATTGTACTTTGGTTGGGCAAAGACTGATATATGTTTTGCAAATATCGTAAAATTCTCCAGTCACTGTGAAACTCCGACAAATTTTGGTTTTAGTTTCAGGAACTTTGACAAGCAAAGCTACCTTAAAGAATGAAATTTATGGTACTAACCCTTACTGTGTGAAAGTTCATCTTATTCAGAACAATAAACAACTAAAAGGTTGAATTAACTTCCACTATTTATTCTATAAATACTTTAAATGCAATGACAGCCGTTTCGCTATCGGAATAGCATCGTCAGATTGACATATTGAAGTTACATTTTGTTTGTTTGTAACTAGGTACTTGATGTTGATAAGTAGTTAAGGCTAGACCAAGTAAGGAAGTAATAAGACATAACAATATTAAAGCCTAGATGTTATTAGCCCTAAGGGATTATCCTGAATGTATTTCCCTCTAAGATCAGTATAACTGTGCAATGATATGATATTTTGGTATAGATATGTTGATGATGTGTTAGCAGGTTTTGTAGGTAGCGAACGACAATTAGATATATTTTTTAATTATATTAATACCTTAATAATTCATTAAACTATTCAATGTACAGAAAACCAACACAAACAGATGTAACCATACCATATCATTCAAATCATCCTATATCACATAAATTAGCAGCTTATAATTCTATGATACATAGAGCATTTTCAATTCCAATGAACAAAAATAATTTTAATAAAGAAATTGAGATTATAAAACAAATAGCAATATCTAATGGCTATCCAATACATTTGATAAATAAATTAATTAATAAGAAAGAACAGAAAGTGTCACTACAACTAATATTCCCTCAACACCCTAAAGAAATTAAAAGTTATAAAAGTATTACATATTGTGGAAATATTTCTAATACAATTTCAAAAATAATATCTTCGGTAACATCTGCAATAATTTCATTCAAATCACACAATAATGTTGGTACAAAATTGTTAAATGTAAAAACAAAATTACCTAAATTAAAAAAATCTGGTGTTTACAAAATTAATTGTCCAAAATGTAATGCTGTATATATAGGTCAAACACAAAGAAATTTTGAAATAGGATTCAATGAACATTTAAGAGCATATAGATTACAACAACCAGATAAGTCAAACTATGCAAAACATGTTCTTGAACATCCACATTCACTCATACACACCAATGACATTCAAATATTACACACCTGTGATAAAAAACAAAATTTAGATTTCCTCGAAGAACTTGAAATCAAAAGACATGTAGCAGATCAACAATATAAAGTAGTTAATGAACAAATAAATCTTGGAAGTTCACCACTATTAAACTGTTTACTTTGATTGAGAAGACGTAATTACAACACAAATATATTAAGTTATTGTAAAGATCAGCAGGATATAGTTTTTTCCTGGTTTTTCTATATCATTGCACAGTTATACTGATCTTAGAGGGAAATACATCCAGGATAATCCCTTAGGGCTAATAACATCTAGGCTTTAATATTGTTATGTCTTATTACTTCCTTACTTGGTCTAGCCTTAACTACTTATCAACATCAAGTACCTAGTTACAAACAAACAAAATGTAACTTCAATATGTCAATCTGACGATGCTATTCCGATAGCGAAACGGCTGTAATTGCATTTAAAGTATTTATAGAATAAATAGTGGAAGTTAATTCAACCTTTTAGTTGTTTATTGTTCTGAATACCTTAAAGAAATTTAAATATTTATTAACTGTTTTGGCAATCAGTGTTTCTTACCTTCGTTACAAGATATTTTTCCTTGGGTGCTTTCTCGATAAACTTCTTTATTTGTTCAGAGGTTAAAGTTTTGGCTTTTTTAGGTGTATATGTCTCGGATTTTCGTTTCAAAAATGCTTGAATTTTTTTATAATTCTCAATATTTATATCGTAATGAATAATTAAAGTACTCTTAAGCATCGAATAATAACTCCAAATAGAAGAAGATGAATATTTTTCTGCCAGCATCACAAAATAACTTAATACAATATTTTCAGAAAACGATGTTGTATTTTGTTCTGCTCGCCACTTTAAAAACATTCTTACTTGTGCCGTGATTTTTGAGGTAGATGTTTTATTATTCCTTAAAAACTAAACTCATCAGATTGACATATTAATAGGCTAGTTTTTAAGTTTAATGATGCTAAAAGTGATATTTTTTTCCATCACTTTTAGCAGGTATATCATAAACTATTTTTTCTACAAACACTTATGTTACATTAGTTAATTGATAAAATAATAGTCTCGAGATTATTAGTTTTAAATCCATTTTCATCTGATCTGAAACAAATTGCCAAGGTAATCAAATTTCAATAACTGAACTAGGAAAAATTGCAATTAGTCATTAATATCCCCACCAATTTTTACTTAATATGCATTGACATAGATTTCCTGCTCGTGATTACCCATTCGACCAAACTAACCATAGACAGTCTCGCTACAGGAAATGTAGGTTATTACACTATAAAATTATTTAACAGTGCGAAGAAGATTCTTGATAAAGAAAGATAATGAAAATTGTGTTTTTGGTATTGTTGGTTTCGTTGATTAGTGCTAAAGATCCTTGCAGGAGTTACAAGCCAGTTAATAAAGAAAATATACGAAATTGTTTAATAAACAATGATATTTTTAAATGTAAGTACATTTATTTTTTATTTATTTCAAAACTTATTATAATTATTTAATAATGGATAATTAAATGTTTCTTGTATAATAGGGTTTACTAAAATAGAAAATTTTGTTCAGTAGGTGAACTTGATCCATATCATTAGATAAAAATTGTAGATCTAAGTATGCAACGAAGAAATTAAAACAAACATATGTAAGAACATACACTACACAATAGAGAAAATTCTAAATTGGCAAAATTATGATGATGATGATGATGATTTACAGCTTCTTTTTAATCTTCTTTATTATACAACTGCTCTAGAGTCCATACACCCCTCGTCCAAATAAATCTCAAATCTAGCAAGTTTAGCGTCCGCGTTAAATCCTTAAAAGTTTCAAATGAGTTGTGAGAAAGGTATAACTGACTTTTTATTCTTGAATGTGTATAGTGTGTTCAACAATATAGTGCCTACAATAAAGACTGATGATGATAATAAACTTCTTAGGTACTTTTACCTCAGGTATTGGCAAGTTTGTGTAAAGAACGCAGGTCAGGATTAAATTTGCAAAAATAATTTTTTAATAGAAACGCATATTAAAGGATATTCATAATAAAATTTAATAAAAATTTAAATATGTTAATATATCAATTCAGTTTCACCATCACTATTGTCGTCTACATTAATTATAAGGGGTTCTATGTTAGTATGAAATGCCCTGTATGAATCGTCCACTTTTATAACATGGTTTATTGTTCTTTTCCAACAATCAGCGTCTGGGTCATCTATATTTTGCCGGATTAATGCAATTGCAGAAAGACATAATGTAGATTTAGTATTTTGGGTCCGCCAGGTCTCATCCAAATAGATTATTAGTCTTTGTAAAGACCTGTAATCACTTATGGCAGTCAAATATTCAAAACGCCATTGCTTAATTCGTTGGGGTTCCATAATAACTTGCCTTTTGTCAATTTTGCAGTATTTGAAACCTAGTTTGGATAAAAGTGTCCGTAGGTTTCCAATTGATATCCTTATCCCAGTGGAGTTCCTTATTCTTGTTTGCAATGATCTGATAGTAGGCACCAGACCTTCAAGCTGATTCCAGTACTTGAATTTTCCTTTCTTCATTTGTTTCCTTACTTTTTCTTAGATTGCGCTACAGCTGATCCCACAGGAGGGTTTTGGTCCAAGATGTGAGGTTTTGGCTCCTTTTTTGACAGTAGTAGTAGTAGTAGTCTCGTGGCCTAATTCATTTAGCTTGTCTAGGCATTCCCAAACCATCTTCGAACTGATTATATTTTAGCTAAGTGCTTTGATGGCTGCTTGACTGTCGGACATAATCATAGTATCTTGTCAGCGGTAGTTTCTTTCTATATTAAATTCGGCACATTGAGGTACATAGCTCAGGAAGAATTTTATTTTGTTTTGTTAGAAAATAGTCAAATCTAAATTGGAAATTAACAAAGATTTCAAAACCAGTGGGTTAAAGGACTTTATAAACTTTTTCCGAAAATTTAAAAATATTGTCGAGGGTTTTTCAAATATTTCTAAAGAAGGAAAAGCAGCAGCTATGAAAGCTTGACATTTGTATTGCGCTGTTACTAAAACCAAATTTATTATATGCGTTGGATTGGTTGCCAAATACTTAGACATATTGGAACCTGTTGCCATTGCGTTACATGCATGAATCATATCCAAAATATTCTAAATATTTCTACCAGAGCCGCATCTGCCATTGGAAATTTATCTCGCCAATAACATTGTTCCAGTCACCCTGGAAGCTATCTATTTTCATATCTTATTTAGATTTCTTGTTATCCAGACTGGAGCAGCGTTTTGCCAAAGAAAATTTGCCTGTTTTTAGTTTGAAGTGGCTATATCACAGTTCTATATTAATTCTGCAATTTTTTTGATTTTAAAGAGATATAAATCTTGTAATTTCAAATGTGGGTTCAAACACAAAAGGTTCAAAGGAAACTCAAAGTCCATCCCACAACTGTTTTATTAATTGTTGCAACTAGTTTCGGTCCTATAGGACCATCATCAGACTGAAAGAATTATAAAAGAATAGAAAGAGGATCACAAGAGTACAGTATCAAAAAAATTTGATTATAATAACAAACTGATAATAAAGAAAATCTTATTAAATGTACAATAATAGTAGAAAAGGTTACAATCAAATGTTAAACGATATCAAAAAATTTTTTAAATAAAATCCTGGCTACGTCCTTGTATACTCCTTAGTACTAGGGTTTTATAAATTATTGATTAACTGTTGGACTTTCTTGTTAGGTTACATTGTAATCAACATTTTGTATAACAATTTGTTTTAATTAAATCAAATTTTCTATTTTCTTCATTTTCAATTCATATTTGCAGTATTGTTTCAGTTTAACTATTTTGATATTTGCTTTTCTCTATGATTTTTTATTAGAATAAAACTCTTGATATTCAATTGATATTCTTGACAATATACCAAATTTTCATTTAGCTCGAAATTGTAGTTATGGATTTATGATTAAAAATGTGTTTTTAATTTTCAACTTTAAATCCCTATAATTCACCAAAGAAATTTCTTAGTGAAAAATGTATATAAAGTACTGTTACTATTTTAACACCACCTATTTATTCCCAAGTTCTGGCTTCTCATATCTGAAACACCCTGTATATTATACTGAGTTCACCTAAGCTATAAAATGAAATAAATCTATCGAATACAAAAAGTGAAAATGTCGTTTCATTCCTAAAAATATTAATAACACAATCATTAGTATCCGAATTGACATGTTTTCAAATTGGAATTATTTTCACAATATGTATAGTATGTACAAAAAGTACGAGGAGTAATAAACCCTAATTAAGTATGCAAAACCTTTACAGGGAGGACAATGAAATTTTTGATAAATCTCTTACTTTAAATTACATTTCTTCAGTAAATCTAAAAACCAGGTAGATCCCGTATTTGTTTCAGTTGTAGCAAAGTTGAGGGTCTCTTCATTGTTAAAGGAGTAGCAGATAAGCAATAACGCAATGCAGTGGTGTGTATTTGGGAAAAAAATACGTTTTAAATTATAATATAATAAAAAATGAAAAGAAATAATTATTGGAATACATTTATTACTTACATTTTATTCTATAGCCGACTCGGAAGAGGAATAATCGTTGTTGACATTAATAATAATAGGGTCGATTAAATCATCACAAATATTGTCAATTTTCCACATATTTGCCTCTACTTTGATAACATGCTCGATACAGTTTGTCCAATTTTCCTTACTAACATGACTTACAGCACTCTCAAACAATTTCACAACATCGTTTATTTTAAAAGTAGTATTTTTTTTCCAATGATAATCAATCAATCACAATGATAAGGGGGAAGTCGAAGAACTGATATACCACGAGAAAAAGCCATTTCTTCTACAATGTAGGTTTTATATTTATTCTTGTTCATTTTTGCAATTCTGTAAAGTTCTTTCCTTACTGGATCTTTTGGAAACTTGATATTTTTCGAAATAAGCCACTCCAAAAGATCTGCTTTACGCCAACGACTTGTGGGCAATGCTTCTCGTAACCGTGAATGGTAACTTGCGTTGTCCATAACAATAACAGCCCCTTTTGGAATCAGATCCAACATTTGAACAAACTATTCCTCGAAGACATCCCCATTCATATCTTCGTACGTTTTGAAATAAAAGTTAATAATCCACCATCAACAAAACCTTCAGAACTTCCAACATGGACAATGATAAGTCTTTTTCCTTTTCCAGATGGTGGCGGCAAACCTAACGACAAACCTTCCACGAATGCCTGCCTTCCGCTTTTAATGTTTTTATCTTGCCAAGATTTGGAAACTGTATATCCAGCATTTATCCATGTTTCGTCTAAGTAGAAGATTTTCAAATTTTGTTCTCTGGCATGTCGAATGCTTCTTAAATAGTCTCTTCTCCAAAAAACTATTTCCGGTTTATCTATCAAGAGAGATTTTCTATTATGTTTTGTATATCGGAAACCCACATCTTTCAAAAGTTTGCATAATGTCATTCTGGAGAATTTTGTATAGTCTGTATCTTCTTGCACTGATGTCATAATTTTGTCAGATGTTGGAATTTCCTTTCGTAAGTAAAATCCATGGACTTTACGCCTTAGTCTTTGTTTTAATGACTCATCGATTTCAATTGGTTTTCGGCCTGAAGTAGGGGGTTGAAGAGTTCCATTCTTGCTTTCTTTTAGTGATCTATAAATTGTTGATCTAGCAACACACAACATAGTAGCCGTTAATTCCACAATATCACTTGCACTTGGATCCTTGTTTTTTAATGATATATAACAATTCAATATCAGAGTTTTTGCATTTAAAGATAATGGACCTGTTTTTGGTCGTTTAGATGGTCCTTGGATTATCGACATTGTTTGGTACTTGCACAATTACCTAACATTCAACAAATGTTTTAAATATATTCCAACTGTTTACAATATTACGAAAACCATACAACTTTACTCAAAGAACTAATACCAAGTACTAATTTAATGTACCTACTTTCTTTTAAAATAATATTCACGATAATATTTCTAAGAAAACTGGGTTGTTTAGAAAATCCCTCTCAATAATTGAATAATCTGTAAATAGGTGTAATCGTATTAAGCCGATTACAGTAAGCCACTTGCCATTTAAAATTTCTGAGAAAAATTCCCCAAACACTACATATAGGAGTAATACAAATAAAAAATATTCATTTTGCATCTTTGAATTTAATAAAAATTGTAACGATATCTTGCTATCTTGACTTTAATTAATTTTTTAAAAATATATTTCATTGTAATTTATTTGTGACAATATTCAAAGTTTGAATTAATCTTCTTACAGATTGGTTTGTTTTCTATTATGAATAAACTGTGTTACCTTTCTTTATCAAACTTACTAAAATCTATCACTTTTTTTTATTAAAATTAGTACATCCCGTTACCTCTGACCTAAACAGTATATTCTTTAGCATAGCTGCAACTCATTCGTTCAATACAAAATGTACCTTACGGTATACCCTCTTAAAATATATTTTGGTACGTACTATAATATTTTAATAAAATTGTTGTTGCCACGTCTTCATTTATTACCAATAAACCAACAAAATTTACTTAGTAACGAGCAGAATACAGAAAGTTCAAAAATACCATTCTGATAAGGAATTATCTATTTAAAACTAAACCTCATATTATTATAAAACGTTAAATATAAACAAATAAATAATATCTGTTTCTTTTTTTAGCAAACAGAACGTCTACGGCTGGATCTTTCTCTATCTCACATTTAGTTTTCAGAATAACCAACAATAGTTTGAGTATTTCTTTTAAAACTGATAACTCAGAAGAAGGAAGAATAATGAAACAATCGACTTCCAATGTGCTACAGTATCTACTAGTACCTGCTTTTTTCATGTCTGGAATGATGCCCTGGTTCATGCCTAAACTGCAAATGATGGTTATGATGATTTCCATGATGAACAATATGGTATTTAGTAGTGCATTATTTTCTCTTGTGCGAAATTTTGTGTTCGAGAAACAACCAGATGAACACGTTGTATATATTAACAACGGTTATAAAAATAAAACACCCAAGTAGTAGTTAAGTTAACTTAATGTAGATATTAATAATTTATTTGAATGTGATCAATAAATATATTGAAAACCGGTCCTTAAATTTAATATATTAGATATAAAGATGTCTTAAATATAAATAATAAATTAAATATCAATTTGAGAATACACAAATAAATTCTATGAATTTATTGTGAATTAACTTTACAGTTATATTGGTCCTGCATCCTACTGTATTGTTGTAGTTTTTAATAGTTTATTCACAGAAACACAAGAATACAGCAGTGCAATTACAACTTTTGCTACAAACTATTCTTTTGCGTACTGTTGACCCCCTCAATTGGTGTGACGGTAGTTCTGACCCAAAGCCCAGAGGGGGGGATGTAGCAGCTCGGGAGCCCCAAAGGAACACAGCGAGGCCTGACGAGGGGGCGAATCCTCCACGAAGAGCGCTCTCGCGGGGTTGCGGGAGTCGAAAACCCAAAAACAGGGTCCGGTTATGGGGCAGACGGCCCTTGCAGGCAAGAAAAAAGGCGTCGAAAAAGACCGCCATAGTCAAGGGAAAAACAGAAAGAAATCCCACGAAGAGGAGAGAGGAAAAAGACCCTCCTCCTCCACCAACGCCATCGACATAATGGCGTCATATGTCTCATTTCTACAGGCAAATATCCAAGCCAAAGCGGCTTCCTAGGTCCTTGGCAGTAGATTTGCTATGGAGAATCTAGACATAGCACTAATCCAGGAACCCTGGTGCAGCACTTGGGGGAAAACCTCGGGCTTGCATACTTGTCATTGAACATTAAGTTCTTTATGTTAACAGAATTCTGTACTCCAGATGTGGTTGCAGCCCAGATATCAATTCCGGTGGGGGATGACAGAGTAGACCTAATAGTCTGCTCTGGTTACTTCCCGGGTGACAGAGAGACAGTTCAACCTCCTCCAGCAGCAGTGCGAGATTTGGTCGCCTATTGCAAGAGGAACAACAGGCAACTGAAAATTGGATGCGATGCTAATTCTCACCATTTGGATTGGGGAAGTACCGACATCTATGAACGAGGTGTCTCTATATAATTATATAATAGGGGAGGGCCTCTCGGCCAACTTTCAGAATAGAATTCGCAAATAAGTTTTAGACATAACAATCAGTACTCAATTTATTAGTACTAAGATTGTTAAACTGGCAGGTTTCTACTGAGCCCTCATGTTCAGATCATAGACACATAAGATTTGACATGAGAATAGGGCAAAAACCCATAGTTCAGTTTCGGGATCCAAAGTGTACCGATTGGAGTGGATATTGTAATTTCCTCAAATTTCACCTGGAAAACGCAATTGATGCTATAAAAAACAAGGCTGAAATAGAAGTGGCTTATGAATAAATTCATAACGCCATTCTAACAGCCTACCAGGGAAACAGCCCACTCAAGGAGTAGAGGAACCATAGAGGTACATCTTGGTGGAGCAGAAGCTTGGACAAAAAAAGAAAAGAAGTTCGAAGACTCTTCAATCAAGCTAAAGTCTCAGGTTGTTGGCAAAACTATTGCTCTAGGTGATTACAATAAAGAAATCAGGAAAGCCACAAGGTATTCTTGGAGACGGTTCTGTCAGAGTATATCAGTTTTACCTGCCAGCACCAGCATTCACAAGATTCTCTCCAGAGATCCAGCACAGAAAGTTAGCTCTATAAAACGACCTGTTTAGTTAAAAATGAATTTGTTCCATACTTTACGGACACAGCGTACATAAGACAATAAAAAAATATTAATAATAAATTTTTTGAATGCATTGTCAAGATAAAATTCAGGTACGTCAATGACGTAGCCCCACATTTCTTATTATAGTGTAATCCTACTTTTGAAATGGTGAGTATACAACTCCTAGCTGAGATATGATTTGGTTTGAAATAAAAAAAAACTTTAAGCAACATACTTATATATATTTAGTATTTAAAATACAAATTAAAATGGTAACAATAAATAAAATTTTAAATAAACTATATAGCAGTAAAATAACGTGGGTATTAAATATTTTTAAAGACCATACTTAACAGATGACTTGGATTATAAAACTATAAGACTTGTTATGTTTTTGAACTAAACCACCAAGAATTAGCTGAAAACTAGGTAACATAAACAAATAAAAAATAAATTCGATAAAATGATCTTTACCTATCGTAAATCGTTTTTAAAAAAACTTTATCTCTGTTTTTAATAACAAAAATTGTTTGTCTCATAGGTACAAATATCAAATTTTATAATTTTCTTAAAACTGTCCGGTTGAGAGGAACAGCAACAAAACTAATTACATTTATGGGATTTAGGTAAGAGATTTTGACTGGTTTTTAGCTTTATGTTAAAATTTAGATTAACATTATGGCAATCACTTTTTACACAACCACATAAAATTTTTTTTTTTTCATATATTTATATATATAGAATATGTTGTTTGCAAAAATGTATCATGTACTAGATTAATTCATAAACAAGAGGCTCTAATGGCAAAATCTCACTGTTATGTTATCAGGCGTCCTGGAGATAAGCATTTGTTTGAAATTTTATTTTTAAAACGCCCGGTCACATCGCAATAGAATTAACAAAATGGATGATTTACTTCGTTTATCAAAAATTTGTTGGCTGAAGCCAATATTAAGTTCTTGAAGTGTTCCATAAACACGTCGGAAGTCTTGTTAAATCTTCAACCACTGCCTATATACATACATACAGGGCAATAAATATTAAAAAACACCTAATCCAGGTGCACGGGACCGATAATTGAAGGCTCATCCATCAGCTGAAAGAGAATATAGTTTTGGTGCAACCTATTGACGATGCAATTATGATATGGACAACTCAAAAACAAAGGGTGTAGGAATCCGAGTAGTCAGAAGAAAAGATTTAGCAGTTCTAATTAGTTTATCCAAATCCCACGCTTTTTCCAGCAGAAATTACGGCAATTCACTAATCTGGAAAATAAATTGAAAGGCTGGAAAACATTCCGTTAAAGAGCTATCTTCAAAAACAGCTAAACAGTGCTAAGGTATCAGGGCGTGAGGGCGTAGAGGCGTCATAGAGCCAATGAAAAGGCATTGCAAAACACACAATAAACACAGTCATAAAAACGTAGATGAAACAGAAATCAATGGAACGGTGGAAAAATTTACCAAGAAACCAAAGTTTCAGCGGCTTACTGAGCAAGGACAGAAAAAACTGTGAAAACTGTAGTAAGTCTACTAATGTAGCAGAGTGGACATCTTAAACTGATGTGTATAGTTTCTGTAATCTAAAAGACATTTTAGGTAAAGGCGATAGCATGAAACTTGCTGTTTTTGGCATTAGGAGAGGAAAATTCACCGATAAGGAACTTTATGAAAGGGATAGTCTCCACGCTGGTGGAGTTCGTTAGGCCATTCTGGTTATGGGATGTAATATAGATTTCAGATTTTCAGATTTCACAATAAATCTGGAAAAGTTGTAGTGAAAATAGGCTTACGTTCACCTCATAAACATCTATCATGTTCCTAGCACGTAAAGAATATAATTTGTGAATCTGCGTTAAGACAACAAAAAAATATTTCTTTAAGAATTGATTTAGGCCGAAAATATACATCAAAATCTTATTCTTTCAATGCTAGGGCAGATGAATTCATGGCTCCATAATAAAGGAGGTTACACTGAATATTGAAGGCACTTTTTCCCATAAGTGTATTCTTTTATTAAGAATTTAAATAAATTAACCTGATTTAATTATTTTTTGGCAGTTAACACCTTCGCAATTTAAAACATTTTTTATTTAAAAAAATTTGTAGCCCCAAATATTAGTGCTTAGTGTTTAATCAAAGAAAAACATAATAATTTTATGTAGTTACGTATTTCTTACTTCAATAATATACGTATTGTGAAAGCTACATTTAATTATTATTAGGTAGCCCATTAAAATTAAGAAAACACAATTCGCAACTACCAAAACTAAAAACAAATGGATAAATAAATGTCTGAGATTACATTTACACATTTACTTTTTCCAATTATCAAATAGGTAGAGCTTTTTGTTATATATTCAGGACATAATTAAATAAATAAAGCGTTATATTTACAAGTATTGTGCAGCTTCCCCAATATGTATATAAAAGCTTTTCAAAGTAACAAATAAAAAAAAAGTTTCATTTAAGGTTGTTGTTCTTTACACCATACGCAAGTTTATTTGAAATTTTCACAGATTATCCTTTGTAGGTAAGTTCCTTTCACAATAAAATTTCTTATAATAATTTTATTGTCACCAACTATCACAGTAAATAACAAATTTAGTCTTCTTTTATATTATTAAACTGCTTAACTTCGATAATTTCATCTTCTTTCATATCCTTGTCACCCCAACCCCATACACAGTCTTCGTGAACATGATGATGGTGGTCTTCCTCTACAGATTCTTGTTGACCGTTAGGCCACGAACCATCCCCAGTTCGTATAACTCTTTTCTTAACCATCTCGGCTGATGCTGTTTTGCGGTCATAAACCTGTCCAATATAAGCCATGAAATCCAGAACAGCTGTTGTAAGGTTCAATTTGTAGTCCCCTAGTTCTGCTGCTTTGTAGTCCCAAGGAAAAGTATGATGGTAATTGTGCCAGCCTTCACCGAAACCTAGAGCTGATACGTATTTATTTTCTGTTGGATTTATAGACCTAAAATAGGTAAAAATAAAACAATATTTAGCTTTAAAAATGACATGAATTCTTACTAGATTTTTATCTAAATTGATTTGTCTAAATACTAAAAAATTTTTATAACACAAATTTGTTTATCTAACATACTAGGAAGATGAATTTAGTTTTCTAATTATCCATTTCATGATGTATTTAAATAAAAAATTTTGAATTTTACTTACTTGTCGTAAGGTTTGGTTCCCCAAATGTGAGCTGCACTGTTAACCAACCAAGTAATATTAAGAGATAGAGTGTATCTGAAGAGGCACATGTACCAAGCTAAAAAGTAATTTTCTCCCCAGTAGTACCATGGAATGTGAGCTGGTAACATAAACGTCAGCAAAGTAACTAACAGTACATAATACCTGAAAAAAATAACAAAATTTAGTAAAACATATTATGTGAAGACCCAGTAAACACAGGATATCCTATGGATATCCTCATAATGTTTATGATTGATCCATATGGATGTCCATTTACCACTAGTTCAATGGATATCCATTTGGGGACATTCACTGGACCTTCAGTTCTCGTTCACCACTGGACGTGAAGATTTATTTGAATGATGGACGTCCACTGGACATCCATTGGCCGAATCGAAATATACCATAAATAATAATTTGATGTTAGACTGTGTTGTATTCAACATGGTCAGTGATATTTTATGAACAGTGTAAAAACTCTGAAAATACTGTATTCGCATGTTGGCAGCAATGTGCCCAACCTAATTTTCCATAATGTTGCCTTCACTGATGTGACTGATGGCTGACGTTTGACGTGGTGCCATTTGTGTTAATAGTTCCTAGCTAATGTAGTGGTTTATTTGATTTTGTGACCAGTGTGTAATGCCAGCTAATACTGATATTTTCAGTTCATGTCCTAAATGTATCCAGTTTACGTCCATAACAAGTACAAGGGATGTCCATAACCTATCCTGTTTATGTCCAAAACGTATCCAATTCATGTCCTAAACATCCAGTTCAGGTACGTGAATAGTCCATGAGATGTCCATGGTTTATTTATCGTGTCCAGTGAATGTCCACATTTGTCCAAGATATATCCATTCTTTGCACGAAACAGACATCCATGGGATGTCCAATTTTGTGGCAAATGGATATCCGATGGATGTCCATAGGATATCCTTCTGGACATGAACGGATATCCCTTATGTCCAATGTCCATTGGACACCCATTGTATGTTCTTGAAGTATGCTAGGGTAGCGATTCCGAGGCGAAGGTAACGGCGGGTTTTGAGGTGAATTTGATTGGTCCTCTCTGTGGTGAGCCCAACACTGTTGGGTTCTGGATAAGGACCTATCAAACATGAGTTTTCCATCTTAGCCCCAAAAAAATTTATTCTGTCCAACTCCATATGAGCAGAAATATTGTTCTACTAAAAAAGCTTTTTCTTCGGTAGAAACAGCCATAATGATCAAGATTTTAAACGTAATCTAATTTCAAGTTGACAACTAAAGACAAGTAAACCAAATATTATATATATGCAATTTCACAGCTTTCTGAATTCCATTAAAATAACAATAATCGTATTTTACTAGAGCAAAACAGTTTTAAAAAATAATTAAAACCATGGAATCAAACTACCTAAGGGGAAAAGCCCCTAGTTTCAGTACGAGTATAAATATCTCTACAAAGTAATCAGAATACTGTTAACAAACTTTTTTGTTTATAAGTAAGAAAATCATATTTATGAAATTTATTGTAGTAACCCTTTGTAAAAATCCGTGTTACTAAGAATAAAACTTTTTGACAAAACTTCCACTTTTGTGTAAAAATATAATTAGTTAAATCATATTCAATCAATTATTATTCTAAAAATTTGATCATATTTTATGGGTCGGCTGAAAAGTCCCAGGTCTGACCTATAGATGACGACACTAGAATTAAATCCATTTCATTTTTAGATAGTATCAACCTTCAAAAGATTCGTGTAAAAATTTGACAGCTGTCAAGTGAAGCAACTTTTGTTATTTTCAAAAAGATGGAAAAAAAAGAATTTCGTGTGCTTATTAAATATTGTTATTTGAAAGGAAAAAATACAGTTGAAGCAAAAGCTTGGCTTGATAATGAGTTTCCGGACTCTGCGCCAGGAAAATCAACAATCATTGACTGGTACGCAAAATTCAAGCGTGGTGAAATGAGCACCGATGACGGTGAACGCAGTGGACGCCCAAAAGAGGTGGTTACCGACGAAAATATCAAAAAAATCCACAAAATGATTTTGAGTGACCGTAAAGTGAATATGATCGAGATAGCTGACACTCTAAAGATATCTAAGGAACGTGTTGGACATATCGTTCACGAATATTTGGGTATGCGGAAGCTCTGTGCGAAATGGGTGCCGCGCGTGCTCACAATCGACCAAAAACAGCAACGAATTGATGATTCTGAGCAGTGTTTGCAGCTGTTAAGTTGTAATAAACCCGATTTTTTGCGTCGATATGTGACTATGGATGAAACTTGACTCCATCACTACACGCCTGAGTCCAATCGACAGTCAGCTGAGTGGACTGCGGCCGGTGAACCGCCACCAAAGCGTGGAAAGAGTCAACAGTCACCTGGCAAAGTTATGGCCTCAGTTTTTTGGGATACACACGGTATATTGTTCATCGACTATTTGGAAAAGGGAAAAACAATCAACAGCGACTATTACTGTGCATTATAGGAGCGATTGAAGACCGAAATCGCGAAAAAACGGCCCCATATGAAGAAGAAAAAAGTGTTGTTTCATCAAGACAATGCACCGTGTCACAAATCATCGAAAACGATGGCAAAATTGCATGAATTGGACTTCGAATTGCTTCCTCACCCACCGTATTCTCCAGATCTATCCCCTAGCGACTTTTTCCTTTTCTCTGACCTGAAGAGAATACTCGCGGGAAAAAAATTTGGCTCTGATACTGAGGTAATCGCCGAAACTGAAGCCTATTTTGAGGACAAACCGAAGGAGTACTACAAAAATGGTATCGAAAAGTTGGAAGGTCGCTATAATCGCTGTATCGCCCTTGAAGGCACTATGTTGAATAAAAAAAATGAATTTTGTCAAAATATTGTGTTTTACTATGGTAGACCGGGGACTTTTCGGCCGGGTAAATTTATTCAAAATTTAATAAAATAAATAATCTCTTACTTTTTTTGAAATTTGATAACTGGATCAGCTTCGATATCGCTCATATCAACGGTTTGTCCTTTCTCTATTACATCTTTATGTTTTCTGAGCATTAACCATCCGATGTGCGAGAAAAAGAAGCCACGGCTGGAGTTATGTGGATCTGCGTCTGTATCTGTAAACTTATGATGTACCCTATGATCTCTTACCCATTCGTAGATATCGTTCTGTAAAGCTACTGTATGAAAAAATACAAGTAATATTCGAAATGGCATTTTTGCTTTATACGTTCTGTGTGCCCAAAGTCTATGTGCTCCAGCTGTAACTCCCAGACCAGCAAATATCGCTAGCACTACGTCTGTAATAAAACAAATTATTAAAATGATTTTCCTTTAATAGACAGCATCTGAAAAAATAAATAATGTTCTTTGTATCATTCAGGTTTATAATAATTTTAATAAATAAAACCGTAAAGATTATTTTTAAATTCAAATTTTTATTGATAAAAATAGTTATTTTTGTATCTATAGAGCGGGTCACAGTTATTATGCAGCATTGCGTTTATGGACGACGGCGTTGCCATATCGGCATGTTCTTCGAATTTGGTTCCAACTGGCGCGGGAATATAACTTGCCATGGTGTTACTATTATTATTTAAATGTTGACTAAATTATTCATTTGAAAATCGTTTAGTGAGTAATTAAGAATTTTTATAATTATGCTTTTAGATAAATTTTACGCGTTTAAAGGAAAATATTGTAAATCCGCTAAAATATTCAAATTTTATACGTTTAATTATCACGTATAAAGAAATAAATAAATACAGCGGCCTTACAAAAGACCTTTGTCAAATTATGAAATAATAATATAATTAATAATAAAAATATGTCAATAATAATAATATATACATAAATTACAAGACGAGTGGTAAAAAAGTCAGCTGTCATCTAAATTTTAAAGGATAACGATTAACAGAGAAAAGCTAATGAAATCTTGCCGACGTTTCGATAATTTTTTCGAGGATTTTTCTTCTTCTGGCGGGTTGTTGTAACAAACAAAATATAGAATAAGTAAATGAATGAATAATTACGTATTTTAACTTGAATTAAAATTAAACTTTAAAAATGACAATGATTAGCAGGTAATAACTAAAATAAATAAAAACTGAATGGAACATTTGAGGGTTAAGAAATATATTACTGATCTTCATCGTCATCCAAGTCTTCATCTTCATCGTCTTCATTTAGATTTATTATTATTAGCTCAATGTCTTCCATTAAATGATCTGTTTGCAACATCTTTTCCTCTGTCTTCTCTACCTTTTTTTCATAATTAGACCACTGCATTGGGGTTACTTGCGAATACGCTGTTTTTATAAGTTTTTCCACATCCTCTTTTTTAAAAGTACTATTTCAATAGGATTTAATTCGCAATGATAACGTGGTAATCGTAGGACTGTTATATTATGTTCCGTGGCAATGTCGTCTATTTTTTTTAGGTCGTTCTGCTCTCTAAACGCGTTTGCAGTAGCCATTAATTCTGTTTTTAAATAATCATCCTCGAAGTAAATCTCTTTTTCCAGTAGCCAGTACTTTATTTGTTCCTTATTCCAAGTTGTCTTTGGAAAAGGTAACTTCGCCGAATGGTATGACGCATTGTCCAACACTACAACATTCTTTGATCCGTTTTTCGGCTAATTAGGGATCAATTGATCTTTAAACGAGGCCTCAAAGCCTTCTGCGTCCATTTCGTCGTGGTAATCGTCTGCACCTTTCTTTGCCAGAAAAGTTTTTTCTGCACCCTCAAGAAAACCGTCTTTCCAGCCTGCATGAAGAAGAACAAATCTCGGTCCTCGTTGACTTGGAGCCTTCAGTCCTGTTGTCAGTCCTTTGACAAATGCATCTCGGGCATTTTTTATGGTAGTGTCTTTCCATTCAAAATTTACACTGTGGCCCACATTAATCCATGACTCGTTCAGATATATTACGTTATATCCTTCTTCGCGGAACTTCTTCACTAATCTTAAATATTTGTGCCTTCAGGCTATTATATCAGCTCTTTCTATTAGAATCGAGTCTCTTCCTCTCTTTCCATAAACAAATCCCATATCGTTAAGCAAGCGTCTTAGCGTACTTTTAGAAAAATTTGGTACATTTTCGTCTGAATTTATTTTAGCAAGAACTTTTGCCAGTGTTGGTGGAATATTTTCGGAGTAGAATTCATGCACAGCTTTTCGTATTTGCGATTGGATACCTTCATCGTAGGTGATCAGTCTTGAATTCGACTGGCTGCTGTTCCGTCTTCGTTTTTTTGGCGATGTCAAAGGTCCAGTAGCGGCTTCGCTTTTCAGATTATACACTGTTCTTACACTAAGGCTAGTCATTTCAGAAATCAGTTCTATTTTCGCTGTCACACTTTTGTCATCTTTTGTATTCAACGTATACGTTAAAATATTCAATAAAAGCCTCTTGGTTTGACGATGAAGATTTTTCACCTTGTTTAAATTTTTTAAACGGTGCTGCTAACTGCATGGCTGTTGTTTCAATAATGCCCTTTCGTTTATCAGCAGAAACAGATAGGTACCTGCATATGTACCTGTACATTTACTTACCTCTACATTCCAGAAATATTACATAACGTTTTACGAGGATCAAGGGATCATACAGGTAAAAATAATTAGCATCTTTGTAATTAAATAATATTTTCACTGGCAATAGGATTAGGATTTGTCTGAAAGATTTAGTAGAGACCTAAATAATCCATCAAGTGATCAGGTATATACTGATTACAATCTACATAAATAGATTTGAATTCCATTTTTTAATAATATTTTTATTATATAGAATACATCTGTTTTGCAAAATTCATAATAAAACGTTTCTACGAAAATAAATTGGCTGAGTTAATTGTGGTTCAAGCCGTAACCAAAGCGGCAACAGTGTTGGATATTCGCCCATAAGATTTACATTGGCCTATGCCGGCCACGCTGCATAATAACTGTAACCCGCTCCATAGTGCGCGAAATGCTACTTTGGTGATCAAGAACTGATTTTTTTTCGAGATTATCAAAGTATTTCGCGCATGAGATGCAAACAAAAATTTTTCTACAAACGCTTAGCTTAATATGAAAAAAAGTATTGAACTGGTTTGAACTGTTTTTTCAAATCAAGTAATAAGGTACTGTATCTAAGGAAATAAAATGGCATTCGTTGACAATTATTTCAAAGTGACAGTTCTTGATAATTATTTTCATTATTTTGGAGTGAATTCTTATTTGCGTCAATTTCGTGCGTGATATTTATTACTGAGAAATAATGGAAATTTGGTGCAACGATGAAGTAAGCAGTACCCCACCTAACTTGACAGGCAGACGCGGCCAATTCAGTAATTTCAAATCTCTTACCGGAGAAATCGAGGCGCCAATATGAAAATGCATATCAGCAATTTAAAGAGTGGTGTGAAGCAAATAAAGCCAGAAAAGTATCCGAAAATGTGCTGTTGGCATATTTTGCAGAGAAGTCTAAGAAGCTGAAGTTTTCCACGTTATGGGCAATATATTCTATGTTGAAAGCAACAATCAATGTTAAAGAAAGCGTGGATTTCAAGAAATTTACCAAGTTGGTTCCATATTTGAAAAAATTGTCAGTTGGAAACCATCCTAAGAAATCTAAGGTGTTGACTAGAGAGGAAGTTGAATAATTCATAAAAGGGGCAGGTGATGAAACCTATTTGTTGGTTAAGGTAGATTTTTGATGATTGTTTTAATACTGGGTATTTCAGGTGCTTGCCGCCGTGAGGAACTTATTAAAATGACGGTCGATGACATAGAAGAAAAAAATTCCATTTTGATTGTTAAAGAACCCGATACAAAAACACATACACAACGAATTACTACAGTTTCAAATTTAGATTTTATTGACATTTACCGAAAATATGCGACTCTTCGTCCAAGTTATGCTACCAGTCGCCGATTGTTTTTGAAGTATCAAAATAGGAGATGTTTTAACCGAGTTGTTGGAATAAATAGTATTGGAAACATGTCTAGCTTAATAGCAAAACACCTAAAATTACTAAATCATGATGCCTACTCGGACCATTGTTCATGCCATCAGCCACACTCCTTTCTATAATACGGGGTCCCGATGTATGTGTTCTGAAGCGACATGGAGGTTTGATATCTTCGACTGTGGCCGAAGAATACGTGGAAGATTCTACCAACAATAAAATTCAGATATCAAATAAAATTTTAGACTGTGATATTTCAGGATTAAGTGCTGTCACCTCTAAGCAGTGGATAGTCTTTCAACTACCAAAACTAGGATATCAAGGGCTGAATCTGACTTATCTGGTTTGGGAATAAATATTGGTTCGTGCACTGGCTGCACCATTAATGTTAACATTGTAAATAATAAATAAAATTAGGTACCTAGTGTTAAATTTTCTCACAATTTGAAAGCCTTAATAATTATTGTTATACATTAATAAATAAATGATTTTTGAGATTTTTGCTTGATCGAGGAATATAAAGGTTAAAATATAAAAATCCCATATAGTTTACATTGAGTGTGCGAAGTCAGTATTTCGCACACTACTTCGCGCACGGTGTCATAGTAACAAAGAAAAATGAAAAAAGGGTCTCTTCGCATATTCTTGCCAATGCTCGAACCTTGTCATTTTTTGACGTTTGTAGAAATAGGTATATTTTGTCACGTGTCCAGAGACTAATCTATTCCATATAATGTGTGAAATAGAATTTCTGCAAGAGTGGTACGCTATACATTTCCTACGATCAAATTAAAAATATATTTATACAACTTTAATTACATATTTTACAACTTAACGGCTAATTATGATCGCAAAAATGTATGTGGACAGTACTGCAAATGGCTATATTAATTGTAGAGACATTTTCTTTTATTTCACAGTCTTTTCTATTTTTTCAGAAATAGATATTCCACTAGTAGATCCTGTTTCATTCTCAACAGATTGCAATATTTTATTTGCTAAGGACATTTTGCTTGAGAGACTATCATCGATACATCCTTTTGCTGTTGTAATCGATGTCCACCCGCCATATGTCGTTTGAGTGTAAATTTACATCACAGTTTGCCACTATCGTGGCCAATGACAGTCGAAAATAATGACTGGTATAGTTTTTAGTATCCTACAACTTCAAAAACTAAGCAATTTGCTGTGCCATATTACTAAATTTATCTATTCGAACACATTGCACTCTATGTTACCCCTTCTAGTAATTTGTAAAAAATATTCATATGTAGGAAATTATTTTTAATTTTTAAATTGTTTATTTGCTAAAAATTCCTCATAGTTAATTGCAAATTATATAGAATTAGATAATAGTTTTGGTTGGGAATATAACAAGACATTACACCAGCTATTTATTGAATTCAAACAAGCGTACGACAGTGTAATGCTAGTAGAACTATGGAATGCAACGATGTAACTAAATATCCTCAAAGAGATGCATAGAAGAATCAACAAGTGCTGTAAAAACAAATGATTTGTTCCCTTTCCAATGAATAGCGGCCTGAAACAAGGGGTGCCTTGTCTCCATTGCTTTTCAATATAGCAGTTGAACATTATTAGTAAAATGAACACCGAAACACCAAAGGCAGCTTCAAAGTTGTCCAGAAAAAAGAAAACTCAGTTCAAAAGCATTATCCACCGAAGAACTATTAAAAATGATCAAAAGCTACGACGAAGAAACCTCCGATGGAGCACAAAAAATGTTGTTTCACCTTTGCTCATTTGAACTTGCTTGGAGACGCAATGAGGCCGTAAACTGCAAGATTAACTTTTTCCAGAAGGAAATTGATATTATGGGAGAATTTACGGATCGAATTGAATATACAAAAGCATTTTTTCGATAACAACTCAAAGCGGGTCAAAAAGTTTGGCAAGCAGCAAATGGTTGGTAAGAAATTCATCAACCGAAAATTTATGGCCAGTTAGACTATTCTTGAAATTAATGGAAAAAAGTGGACCGAAGATTTTATCAGACAGACTCTTTCTTATAGTTCACCGCAATTAGAAGAATGGTACAAAAAATGGTCCACTTGGAATAAACACTGTCTCTATGGACAAAAAATGTCAGCTGAAAAAATTGGAATAGACACAAAAAAACATAAAATAACAAACCATTCTCATCGATCTTTAACTGTGACAGCCTTGTTTAAGCAAGGTGTTGCTGAACAGGAGTTAATTAAATTAACGGGTCACTCAAATGCAAGCTCGTTAAAACCTTATCTGTAGCTGGATTCCAGTCACCACGAGAAGTTGATCGGAAATCTCAGGACAACAAATCAAGCTGGAACTTCGAGTTCTCAAATGTGTCTCAATAATACACAAAATCAATCTCTAGTAGAAAAGAACGGGCAAACTACTTTAACTTATAATAATTGAACATTCAATATTGTTAACAAATAAACAAAGATTATGTTTCGTTGATTTTATATTGTTTTTCTCGTGAAATAGTCTTGTCGAATACTTACTCATTATAAAGGTTTTCCACATTATTCTTCCTAAAACTAAACAGTATAATCCATATACTGCTATGGTATGCAAAAGTATAAACAGCATTACATTTCTCCAAACGATTTCCCATTTGTATTTAGGTTGTTGTCTCTTTGCAGACTGTCTAGCAGACTGTTGGTAGGTTTGATAATTTTTTGGAATACCTTCTTTAGTGCTGATTATCTGAACCGGTTCTGCAGATGACGAATGAATGAACGAAGAAGAATTTCCTATGAGATTAGGAGCCATTTCGCTGTAAAAAATAAAATTCATTTTAATTTTTTACTAATAATTATTAAATACTTTTTTTAATGGATTATGTTTACTTGATACATTGCATAGTTAATAGTTTTAATTTTAAATTGGCGACAGCATGGGTTCCTCCACCAAAAATTATATTGACTGAAATATTTTGTAAATCAAACAAAGACGTTGTGTATTATCAATTTTTTTCTGAGAATGTAGAAATTTTAATGAAAAACAGAAGTATTTAAATTAAAATGTGATACAGTACGTTTGAAAAATAAGCCGGAGTAAATTCTTAGAAAAAAAATCTAATTTGCTATTTTTTTATACAACGTCAATATTTTAACTTATTCTACATTGGGTTCTACTATTTAGATAGAAAATTTGCCACATCATACGGACTATCGTAAAATTTAGTTATCTGCTATTGTTATAACAATAGGCTAGGGGTTATTCAACTGGACATAGACGTACTTTAAGGGAATAACATTATTTGTTTCGGTTTATTAGATATTTATAAATAAACCATTTTCAAAGCACTTCTTATATAAATCTGTTTATGAATATTAACCTTATTTATGGTTATTTTTGTGGTTATAATAATGACCCATTAAATAACAAGAAATAAAGAAACTGTCAAAATTAATAGGTATTTAGATAATGGTGTTTTTATAGTTTAGTAAGAAAAAGTCGATTAGCGAAAGATGGTTTCCGATAAATGTGAAAGCTATTTTAAATAGTATGAAAATCAATGATTAATAAAATGGTTAATTGTCTTTAAATAGTCACTCATTAATATCAGAATATTTTTGTTCAGTCGAATAATCGAGTGAAGAGATCTGACACAGTTGTTTCTTGAAAGAGTGAATAGAATATGGAATTAAAAAAAATAACGTGTGATTATACACCAGTTAAAAAATTAAAGGTGGATCATGTATCAATTAACAAAAATAGTGTTATACTGAATGTCTAGAATTATTTTAAGCAACAGAATCCCTCCACTACTGTTGACAGTACCTATAGTTGAAATTTCATCTATAAAATTTTAAAATCAGCTGGTATAACCCCACCCAAACCGAAAACAGGAAGACCAAAATTGTCAAAAGCGAATGCGAATAATTTTTTTAAAAATGCAATTCGTAGAATGGTCCACTCTTCTTTTCTTAACTAACAAATACCAACTTTAGAAGTTTTACAAGCCATTACCGATGATCCCGATTTACCCACAATAAGTAGAGACAAACTTTGGAAAGTTTTGCATGAGTTAAACTTTGCATGAAAAAATTGGCAGACAGATGCTTATCGATTCCGAAGAAATTGTATGTTGGAGACGAGACTACCTCAGAAAAATAAAAAAAATGAGGACAGAAAATAAGAACATTTATTATTTAGACGAAACATGGGTTAATGAAGGGCCTACTGTAGGTAGAGTTGGAACGACAAAACTATAAAAACATCTCGACAAACATATTCAACTGGTCTCAAGAAACCAACAGGTTTCGACGGCTAATTATTACTCATATATGTAGTATGAATGGATTTCTTAAGGAGAGTTTACTTCTGTTTGAATAAAAAAAGACCTGTGATTATCACGAAGAGATGAACTGAGAATATTTCAAACAGATGATTGAATTTATACCTAAAAATTCAGTAATTGTGATGCACAATGCAAGTTACCACCCTAGATTAGTTGAAAGTTTACCAACTACTCAATGGAGGAAAGATGAAATTGCAGAATCACTAGCGCTTGCTAACATTCATAAACAAAATGATAAAAAATATTTCATTGAGGAGATAGCAAATTGAAATACTTGGCCTGCCACCATATCATTGCGAGCTAAATCCGATAGAATTAGTATGGGACGAAGTCAAAGGTAACGTTGCTCGTAATAATACAACTTTGAAATTGTCAGATGTTAAAAATCTTTTTCATAAATCAATATCCGAAGTAACGACTAAACATTGGCAAAAATGTATTAATCATGTTATGGATATTGAGAAAAATATGTGGGAGCTTGATCCTATAATAGATAGCAGTATAGAACCTATCATAATTTCTCTCAGATCGGATGACAATTCGTGTGAAACAGAATATGAGGAAGCATAACTGTAAACTATAGCTCAGAAGTTTATTTTACATTTTAACTACTTAACGTCAACTTCATTGTTCTCTTTGTTCTAAATATCCAAATAAATTTAACGTAAACTTTTTTTTTAAGATTAGGTTTTAGTTAGAAGTTGTGCACGCCTATGTATTTCGAGGTTTCGGAGATTAGTATTCTGAGAATTTACTCCAGCTTATTCTTCAAACATATACATTTGAAATGAGAGCTATTTAATAATAATTCAAGAATAGTATATTCTGTAATAAGGTTAGAATGAAAATTTGATGTAAGTGGAAAGTTCCGAGAGCGAGCCAAAGGCGAGTGTCTTTCTAACCGAGTAGCACACTATACTTTCTTCACGATCAAAGATTTTAAATCCATAAACAGTTAGTTTGTAATTCTATTAATATTCATTATTTGATTTTTTTGGTAGTAAATTTTCCAGCATAGTTTTTAGACTCTTTTTAATTTCAGGTTTATTTTAAAACTCTAATATGACTGGAAAAATTCATGATCTTTTTTATATTTTTGAATCGAAATGTGACAACAATAATTTTGACAGTTAGTCACATCTTGCACTCCAATGATAATCAACTGCGTCAAGGCTATTGTAGCTAACCAGTGTAAGAATACAATCACAATCACATTGGCAATCAAATTTTATTTCAAAACTGGCAAATTCCGCGATGATTATTTATAGAAGTGCTAATATAACTAAACTATTATCCAACTACTAATGTTTTCCTCATGGCCGTATCTAGTGCGTGGCAAAGGTGGCAGTTGCCACGGGCGCAAGATTCGTAAGGGCGCCAAAAAAGAGAAACCTACTCTTCTATTTTTTTAAAAATTTCACTGCAGTACAGATAAAGAGTATCAAGAGCAGATGGTTCAGATATTACGTTAGGTGCCTATTTTTTCATTCCGTGCCAAATGTGTCCTTGTTCTGAACAATAACAGTCTGGTAAATAAAACAGTACAGTAAAAATTTATTCACGTTTTGACTTTTTTTATTACAAATTTCTTCAACAACCTAACCAATCAACTATTTTTCAAATCAAAAACTAAAAAACATTTAATGGAAACAAAACAATGTGCATACTTATTATAGAAATCCCGCACATTTGGCGCCCAACGTAGGGCAAAAT
Organism: Ophraella communa; assembly: GCA_035357415.1. NCBI lineage: Eukaryota > Metazoa > Arthropoda > Insecta > Coleoptera > Chrysomelidae > Ophraella > Ophraella communa. Next base: position 13,234,702 of record CM068984.1, read on the forward strand.
GCAGTATTATAGAATATTTTATTGACTTCATAAACAAATACTCGTGAAAAAAACCCAAACAGGTGGCGCTGTTTTGTACATTGCCACAGGCACAATAGTACTGAGGTACGGCTATGGTTTTCCTCTATATCTAAAATATTCCGTGGTTAAATGGGTTTCCCTTTTCTCAAAGCCAAAAGCAAACAAAAAAATCTACCCATGTAAATATTATGATACACAAATATTAAATAATATCACAAATTTTAACGATCCCTTAAAAAGAGTTTTTAATTCACCACATTTTCAAATATAATAAATTAAATATTTTCTTTCCTAATTTTTTTTCGGGCGGTCCCTCACACATTTATTCTGGTTTATTACATCTTAAAAAAGTTGAAATGATAAATAAAAAATTGATATCAAAACTGTATTTATTATTACTTTATGCAAGTCGATCATATTAAGAACACCAACAGAAAATTGTTGAACAATACTTAAGTCATTCAACTTATCGTCAAGTAATAAAAGTAGAATGACTTGAAACAGCTGTCAATGAAATTAGAATTTTTTTTAAATAGTGGACGTATGGTTCAACAATTATTTGTTTAATGTTCTTTGACTTTAGAAAGTAAAAATTCAATTTCTCATTAAAATTTTGCAAACAATATACCAGCAACATACCACTCGTGTACTACTTTATGTACAAAATAGAGTGGCAAATTCGGAAGGCTGGACAAAAATAATATAAATTTATTCCCAATTTCTTTTTAGCATTCTTTTGAGGAAACTTTCTCTAGTAGAATTTAGTATTTTATTCCTTATTATAGTTATTTTTTGCTTAAAACTATTTGAATAATTATTATTTATTTATTTAAAAAGTTAGCACACTACCTTTTTTATTGTATTGCTTGGGATTTGAAGAATTCTCACATTTTTTAAACTTATGCTGGGAATCCAAGACAATTATCCAATGGTCTTATTATTCAAATACATAATATATTACATAATTATTGTAAAAAGTATGTTTTGCTTGGAAAGGAATTCCATTCTTGATCCACTTTCCTATTTACCCAATGTTAATGAGAACTTAAACAGTTTCTTTTTTTCACCTTTAGTAACAGAAGAGCTTCGTAGTACAATTTGAGACATTAAAAACAAATCCGCATCTGGAGTAGATGGGCTTACCCTCAAAATGTTCGAAAATCTGCCGGAGTGTGTATTAGATCTTCTAATTTGATTAATGAGTCGTTCCAAATTGGTATTTTTCCTACTTGCCTTAAGACAGCCATAATCATTCCTTTGCATAAAGGAGGTGATAAAGATCAAGTTTCTAACTATCGCCCAATCGCGCTTCTTCCTACGTTATCCAAGATCATTGAAAGGTTGGTAAAAAAGGCTTCTTTCATTTGTGAGTAAATACAATATTCTAGCTAGAAATCAATTTGGATTTTTAAGAGGTAAATGCACAAATTATGCAATGTTTTCTCTTTTAAATAATGTCTACTCCAGCTTAAACAATCAACACTCTACAGCTACAATATTTTGTGATTTCTCAAAAGCTTTCGATTGCGTGGATCATAAAATACTACTTAAAAAATTGCAGTACTATGGATTTAGAGGCACCACGATCAGGTGGTTTGACTCTTTTCTTAGTGAGAAACTGCAGCTTGTATTATTATCTCGAATGGACCTTGACAATAATAACTCACTTTTCTACCTTGACGCATAATTACTATTATCATTATTCGAATAAAAATCAACATACATTATTTTTGACAACGGTCAATCTTCTTAAAATAAATCTGCACAAAAATTTTTGTCACAGCACATAAAAAGTAAAAAAATTTTAATGTGCTTAGAATTTTTGTAAGATACAAACTTTCGGAGATATTTCCTGTACTTATTTTGTAGGTATCAACATTGTCTAAAAAAAGGAATCATATATCCTATTATAAAAAGCAAATAATTCCTGTGTGCTTAGAGTTTTTCTACGACCCAAAGTAGTATATACGTTCTATCTATCTATACAGGGTGTTTCAAAAAAAGGTATCACCGTCTCTAGGATAGGTAAAAAAAAGAAAAATAATTGGGGTTTGCTTAGTAAAATTTTTTTCTAACGCCATTCAAGATAAAGGGCGTTGAAGAAAATGAAGAATTACACATTTCTTACAATTTTGCCGAAACTACTGGCACCATTGCAATGAAATTTTATACGAATATGTTTTGGAAGCATCAAAACTCTATTTATTGTTGACTTATTGTCATAACAATCAATAAATGTCAATTTTACATGGCAAACTTAGAGAAAAGCGAACTTTATCATTAGTTTATACCAGGAGCGATTAATACTTCATAATTTTCAAATCAAAATATTCCGAAAACGTTACATAATATCGAGTTTTACCAAGAGTACCTTTTTGGTGTAGAATTAAACGATGTTTATGTTCACTTGGAGTTTTGACAATAATTCTACCCCAAAAAAAGTTATGTTGAATAATACGTTGTATGAATCGTGTAACTAGCGCCCTCTATGAGAGTTAGTTATAAAAACAAATTCATGGGATATATCAGCTTCCAAAACATATTCGTATAAAATTTCATTGCAATGGTGCCAGTAGTTTCGGCAAAATCGTAAGAAATGTGTAGTTTTTTATTTTCTTCAACGCCCTTTATCTTGAAAACGGATGGCGTTAGAAAAAAATTTTACTAAGCAAACCCCAATTATTTTTCAGTTTTTTACCTATCCTAGAGACGGTGTTACCTTTTTTGAAACACCCTGTATAGTAGTAGATACTATCTTCCATTTATAAAACGAAAGCCTTTTGATATGCGAAATGTGGAATTGAAAGAATTTATTGACGGTTTACCCTGTAATTGTTTTATTTAAATACCTAATAAGATTTTATTGCTACTATTATACCTTTTTGAAACAGAGTATAGGAGACATAATTGACCCGAACTATTGATGCAAACTGCTTTTTTGACAGAACCAATTTAAAAAAGTGTGCACCTATTAAAGTTTTTTTTTTATTCGCGATGTTTCTTATTGGTTTGTTTTACTAACAACAATCAAACTGATATAAATAATTGTTGTATTGTTGTTACAATTATACCAATCGTTTTGGGTGTTCCAATTTATCTTGAAAATCAGTATATAACACTTAAACTTGAACACTTTTAAGCTTCCAATGCGCATATAATTATAATTCGTATTTACTTTTTTTATTACACTTTCTTGTTCTTTTAATTAGTTTGATTGTTTGCCTTAATTAACACTGGCGATTATTAGAGTGTAAATTAAAAATTACCGTTATAAAAAATTTGTATAGTCATGTTGATTCATCTGCAACTCTGTTTCAGTCTTTGTGATTTGAATGTCCACTATAAATTTGTATGATGACAATGGTGATCAGTTTTAAATTTCTCTTACACTATTATTCATATATTGCAAACTATTGATAGTAGATACAACGGTACCTGTTTTATAATCTGCTGTCAGAGAAAACGTGAGAGAGAAATTGCGCCATTGACCTCCAATGAATAAGACAGGCTTGGCTTAAAGTTCACAACTGAAGACTTGATAATATATTCTATTTTATATTCTTTGACCTGTAGTCAAACTGAAAAGTTTGAATAAATTTCTTATTTACTTAAATTGTATAAAAATATCTAAATGTATTTTAGTAGACATCTAAAAGGATTGGCTAAAAAGTTTAGGTGATCGGTGAAGAAGATAAAGAAAATTTAATTAACAATATTAAAAGAAAGAAAATTCTTAAATTACGAAGATGAAATTATAACACAGTAAATACTCAGTAAATACTCAGGTTTAAATTGTTGCATTAATCAAATCATTTTATTTTATTTATTAAAAAATGCAAATATCAAATCACATTAAAGATACGTTATCGAGGAAAATGGAAAAAAACGATTTTTCGTTTTTAATTTTTAATTTTCCAACGGATTCGTCAATCTTGGTGAAACTTGGTGAAAACTTACCTTTTTATGTCCAAAATAACCTCGAATTTTCTCAACCTTGTAACATAATAATTTTCCGAGAAATTTGATTTTTCTAGAAAAATCTCTTTTTTTTCAACTGTAAAGTTTGCTCGGAAAATATTATTGGAAAAGATTTTCCTGGGGCTCATTTTTTTCGTTTTTACGTCTACTTTCACATGAAATAAAAAAAATACACCTCTTATTTAAAAATGTGCTCAAAAATGAGAAAAAAGCAAAAAATGAATTTTGCAACAGCTAGATTTGCAATAATTGTTAAATTTTTGTTATAAAATATTAAAAAATGCAAAAGCCGACTCTTGCATTACATTCTACGGGAAAAATTACAAAAGAAAATATATTTCATTATTTAGTCGGATTTTTAGTTCATTTGCAATATTATTATAAACACTTAAGTCTATTAATGAAGTTAATAATCCGAGCGGGGATTTCATAGTTTTTACTATTGTTGTATGCTGCTTTGTTTATATTATAAGGTTTTTCATGAGATAAATCGATTTGTTGATAATTACAAGACCCAAATACCCTTCCATCAGAACCCTATAGCCTAATTTTCATCAAAATTTCAATTTTCTTTGACTTTTTGGAATAATTTGTTTATTTTTAATATAATAATCGTTCGGTTTTAAGTAATTCGTTATTGTAATTAAAAAATATATTGAAAAGACAATATTTTGTTTGTTACGAATGATAGTATATTTTGTATACTGAAATGTTGCTAGGTCAAAGAGAAAACAAAAGGCCTAGGCCCCTAGGCTAGTTAGAGTTGTCATGTCTACACTTTGTCACTTATGAAAGGTGGCTATAGGGCTCTGATGGAAGGGTATTTGGGCCTTGATAATATTAACAAATCGATTTATCTCATGAAAAACCTTATAATATAAACCAATCAGCATACAACAATAGTAAAAACCATGAAATCCCCGCTCGGATTAATTCATTAATAGACTTGAGTGTTTATAATAATATTGCAAATGAAATAAAAATCCGACTAAATAATGAAATACATTTTCTTTAGTAATTTTTCCCGTAGAATGTAATGCAAGAGTCGGCTTTTGCATTTTTTAATATTTTATAACAAAAATTTAACAATTATTGCAAATTTAGCTGTTGCAAAATTCATTTTTTGCTTTTAATTCATTTTTGAGCACATTTTTAAATGAGAGGTGTATTTTTTTTATATTTTATGTGAAAGTAGACGTAAAAACGAAAAAAATGAGCCCCAGGAAAATCTTTTCCAATAATATTTTCCGAGCAAACTTTACAGTTAAAAAAAGAGATTTTTCCAGAAAAATCAAATTTCTCAGAAAGTTATTATGTTACAAGGTTGAAAAAATTCGTGGTTATTTTGGACATAAAAAGGTAAGTTTTCACCAAGTTTCACCAAGATTGACGAATCCGTTGGAAAATTAAAAATTAAAAAAGAAAAATCGTTTTCTTTTCCATTTTCCTCGAAAAATTGAGGTTATGAGAGAAAATTACCGAAAGAAAAGTTTTAGATTTCTACATGATCTACAACTTTTCTATTGGGCACTTTTCATTTTGACGTCAATTTTAGCCGCAAACAGCAATACTTCAGTTTTTTATCCAATTTTCACCCTTGTTCACCCCTAAAAAGTTTATGATCATAATTGAAATAGTTAATGTATTTTTTTTTCATGTGTTATAAGCCCCTTTACCACCTCCAACTGTTACATTCCAGGTATCAGAATTTCCGTCTAAAAGTACAGCACGCCTGGACTAGTTCCACAATAGAAACACACATACATCAAAAATGGCAATCACTCTGGAAAAAAAACTGAAACCATTTTGAACCAAATAAAAGAAGAAAACAAGTTATAGTAAATCGTTCTTACTGGTTCGAGCTAGGGTTTAAGGTACTCAAAGGCATTTGTAGGAGATCTCTCTAAAAGCAGATCTCAAGAGCTGCTGAATATGAGCAGACAGGACCTACGAATAATAATAGGACTACTGACTGGAAACAGTCGCCTTAATAGGCATATGAAAACAATTGGACTGGCAGAGAGTGCGGACTGCAGATTCTGTCAGGCTGAGAATGAAACGGTGGAGCATATCTTGTGCAACTGTCGAAAGCTCGAGAGAATAAAGATCAATAAATTTGGTCTGCATTAACTCGAGCCCAATGACTTCATTAAAGTGTCGGCAACGACCCTGAAGAGCTTCATCAGAGGCATAGGGTGTTACACCAATTGTTGCTTCCGAGTGCTACCAGATTAGCAACAAAGGTTAATTTTACGAAAGTTCATAGGGTTCGACAAACAATGCTATTTCTATACTACTTCTTTTAATCAATAATAATTTACTGGTTCTAATGCACACAAATTGGTAATTATTCAAAGTTCAGTACAATATTTAAATGGACAACCACTACTTGAAGAGTAGAGGGTGATCCAAAGAGCAAAGCCCAAATACGTATTTGTTTCACAGTTGTTTGTTGACAGTTAATTGGGTACGTTCAATTATACTAATCCTATTTATGTTTGGCCTAAAATAGTAATAGAAAGGTTGAAGTAGCTGTTCATAAAAGTGATAAGGTTATAAGTGTTTTTGAAAGACTTACCAACAGTTGGTGTGGGGCCAGAAAGTGGCTCCGAAGAGACTAAAACGATAAGTGGTTTTCTCAGTTTAATAAAATAGAAATAATTATCCACACAATGTGTTTATTTGATCAATTTCCCCAAATAGCTAAACTTCCTATTTTATAACTAGAGAAAATGCAGGAAAACTTGTAATCCGTTATAAAACGTTCAGAAGGTTAGTTTTAATGTTTTGTTTTGGAAGGGTTATGTTTATTTATTTAATATTTTGTTAAATAATTGGACTTAGTTGTATTGATTATTATTTAAGCTAAATATTTACAAGACTATAACTTCACCACAATGCAAAAATAAAAGTATTATTACCTTCAAGAACAGATATTATATCAAAATATATTGGTTCCAAATATTAAATATAAAGAGTACGTACTATTATTGATTTTACACACTTATCAATATTGTTACTTTTAACACGTAACAAGGGCTGATAGAACGACTAAACCTAGGGGTGAGCAACCACATCATTAACAAAAGAAATCGCACCTTTATGTCAGACATGTCAGACTCAACTCACAGTGAAGCATCCGTTACTGGAATGTCCATAAAATAAAGAACAAGGAAAACACCAAAAGTTAGGAAGCGCCTTAAAATCAATTCTGTCTTCAAATACAAAGTTCAAAAACAAAGTACTATCCTATCTCAAAGACATAAACTTAAATCAAAACTTTTAAATCTATTATTATAAATGTTCTATTATAAATGATATTCTAAATGAAAATGTAAATACATTTAAATTGCATGTGGAAGAATATTTTTTCTCTCTTTCTCTAGAGAGATTCTGTAATTAAATTTGATTTAAGAATTGACAAAACCATCAGAGAGATCGTGGAGAAAGATTATTTCTTTCAAAGTTTCTATATCTATCAATAATCGCACCATGTAAGATCGTACAGAATCGGTAGAGGCGTATAATATTCCAAACACTAGGAAAACTTTTGACTGTTTAACCCTGTACCCGTCCACTTGCCTTTTAATATTTGCTACCAAATTTGTATATTTTTTAATATCAATATTCCTTTTTAGATTTAGTTCAGACCTTAACATTGAGTAAATTGTCCATAATGTGGAAACTTGCAACTAAAACTTTCTCATTAACATGTTTTAGGAATTACTGATAATAGAGCATTACCTGCTGCCTCTTCAATATCGCTTGGTAGCTCTTCATAACTTGAATCACTCATTTTTTAAAAATGAAACTAAAAATATATCAATATCGCTAAATACCTTCCGTCTGGAAAAAGTGATTATAGCTTTTCTCAGACTCATCACATAACCTCAAAAAAAGTTTTTATAAGTAATTTGTTTTGCGGATTTTATTGTTATAGGTAAGATTTAAATAAAATATTTATTTTTACCAGATAATTTACTAAGAACAATAAACAACTAAACGGTTGAACTATACTTCCACTATTGATTCGCAAAATACGTTTTTACATGCAATCCCAGCTTCAATATGTCAATCTGACGATGCTAATTAGCGAAACGGCCGTCATTGAGGTTAAAAAAGCAATTTTTTAAATAAATAGTGGAAGTTTTGTTAAAACGAAGAGTTTTTTATTATTCTTAATAAGATGGACTTCCAAAAAGTAAGGGTTAGTACAATCAATTTAATTTAAAGATAGGTCAGATTAAAAAGTGTATACTTTTTTACTCAGTAATTGTATTAAAGGTCGCATTTCTAAACGAAGTTAATTTCAACAGTTTTAATTTAATTGGCTGGTAAATTGTTTAGGGTAGATTATCAAATGCGGACAAAATCTAATTAATTTTTAATTATACCTTATTACGTTTAATTTATAGTTGTTAATATGTTTCTGTGCCGACCCTGATAAATTACCCACGAAGCGATCTTAAGAGTAGTGTATTTATTAGAAGAAAGTAAAACCTTGAACGAGAGGAAACTGATGTTGGAATGTCACTTGCCATGCAGCAACTATTTTACAGCGACTGACCTAAAACCTGTACAATTAATTTGATAAAAAACAAAAACTTTCAAAGAATATAAAGAATAGCAATTTTTAATTAAAATAAAATTAAAAGATTTTAATTCATTAATAGAGAAATTAGTCTATTTATGGATCGTTAAACAAATTTTGAAACTAGTGTCTAAATTCTATAATTTAATAACCTATCGATATTAGCAGTATTATTTACTCACATTATTTATACTACAACCTAGAACGAAGAAAGTATTCGTAATAAACTTGCCAGTCAGGTAAGTTAATTACCTCTGTGGAACATAACATTTTCTTAGACCGTTTCTCAAACACATTTAAAAAGAGAAAATTAGCTGATCACCCCTTCTACAGTCGTTTACAACCGTATGTATGCAATCCATCCTGCATGGAAAATACCTACCTCTTTTTTTATCAACATTAATCTAATCTTAAACAAATCAGAGATGGCAGAAATTTAAATAAAATTATTCTGCATTCATAAAAATCTTCATTATAAAACGCATTTGCGTATCGTAATGTTATTTTTTATATTTTGCACTAATAAAAATCTTCATTATAAAACCTATTTGCGTATCGTAATGTAACTTTTACGCACGCAAATTTTTATTTTAAATGGTTGGCGACATGAGTGAAGTATCTAATGACAAGACTATTGACAATGACATTTGTGGCTAATAGCAATTTATTAACTTTATATTGTTCTTTAAGAAAGTATTTGTGACTATGAATATCATCTTTTACTTATATAATATCTTATTATTGGTGTAATATTCATTTTAAAATATTTTAAAACATTAACATTTGATAATTTAAATATCAAAACTGTCAAATGTTATAAATTACACAGTGCTACCGCCTTCGGCTCGTGGGCTCAATCTTCACCTTCGCGAATAATGGCCATAATCGCGAGTATAATACTATACTTTTTCTACACTTGTGGAATAATTAAAAACCAGATTAAATTAAAGTATCTTTCGCATACAAAAAATGTATTTTATTTAACCTAACCTAACCATCCAAATGTTTTAAAGAGATATGCCTTTACAATCAAAAAGTACTAGATTTACTACAATAATTATTGTACATCATTGCAGAACCTTTTCCGTTGCCTTATTGTTGGCTTATGAAATTCGTGGCCTGTGATTGGTCAAAATACCATTGGCTTATGGTTCATAAGCCAACAGGTAAATATAACTACTACTATTATTTATAGAAAACCCGTAGATAATAGACATATTATTCCATAGGTGTAGAAAAAAAAATTATAAACAACTTATTTCATATGGCTGTTGTGACACTCGTCCTTTAAAAAACTCATCGCTTCGCGATTCGTTTTTTAAACTTGAACTTGTGTCATAGCAGAAAGCCATATGAAATGCGTTGTTTAATATACTTTTATACACTTTTCAACATGTAGAGCAATACTTATAAATTATATACAGATGTATCAAAAAATAAAAATTGGACAGAAGCAGCAATTTTTCATGCACTCTTTTTGTTCTAATTGACTTGAAACTGCAGTTAAAAGAAAAACTAACTAATCTGTGGCAACAATTTGGAACAGTATATTACAACCAAGCTGTTTAAAGGTGAAGACGCCATAATCGCCATCCAGAATAATAGAAGAGAACAAATAAGTCTTTACACATGACTAACTCACGATAATTTATTCCAATACAAAAATATAGTATATTGTCTGGTTCCGCAGAGTGAAACGGGGGCAGCAAAGGCAGCTAAAGAGTTCTAATGCATTTATGCATGTATTTTCCGCCTTTCCTTACACTATTAAAAAAAATAAAAATAATTGTTGTGGTTGAGAATCGAGCCCAGTCGTCTGCGTGAGAGGCAAGCACGTATATCACTGCGCCAGCACAAAAAAATGGTGGCTTTATGAATTTTCCACTCTTAGATGTGTTACGCATTATCCAACGCACTCAGGCATGCTTCTGATTAGGTGGTCAATGTCCTCCTGTGGTATCTCTTTCCAGGAACCACCAACTCCTCTCGAAGTTCTTCTAGAGTCTGAGGAGGATGTTGCAAATTGGGCAATCTCCCACCCATCATATCCCACACTTCCTCCATTGGGGATAAGTCGGAAGATCTTGGTGGCCAAGGTAACAATGTGACATCATTTTGTTGAAAGAAGTCTATTGTGACTCTTGCGACATATGGTCGGGCATTATATTGTTGAAAAGTTGGATTTGCAAGGGTGTCAAGATAGGGTAAAAGATGATCTCGAACGATAAGCTATAGCACCCTGTTACGAATATTATAAAATCTACCCGACTTTATATTATTTCTTTTAAACAGCTGAATAAGCAGACAAATTTAATTTGAACTGTATTTTTTATTTAAAAATATATTGACATCTCTTTATTCAATTAATGACAACGTCAAATTCAGAAAAACATAAATTCCAAACAATGCCACCTAAAACTGGCATTCCGTTGAACTCCTACATTCTCCCACCTTCAGAAACTTTATCTAACAGAATATAAGTTTCTGAATCTATAAAATTTAATTATATGAAATAGGGGTTACAATCGATTGGGAGGCTGGACTTTTCTTCCATACCTTGTAAAAACCACCTCTTTTCTTTGATCATTTTTTAATCTATGTTTATTATCTGCTTGTTTTGTGTCTTTCTTATCTTTCGAATCGTTCTTTTTTGCCTTTTTAGGTTCATCTTCATCTGAACTATCCAATTTCTTCTTCTTTTTATCATCTTTCTTCACCTTTTGTTTGTCGTCGTCTTTCTTCTTTTTCTGCTTTTTATCATCGTCAGAATCGTCGGATTCGGCTTTCCTTGATTTAGGTCCGGTTCTACGTTTACTCTTCTTCTTCTTATCTTCTTTTTTGTCATCCTCAGAATCGGAATCAACCTTCTTAGATTTTTTCTTTTTGTCTTCATCCGAGTCTGAATCTTTAGATGTCCATTTCTTCGTTTTTTTATCATCATCTGAGTCATCCACCTTAGACTTTTTCACTGCAGACTCATCATCGGAATCTGGTGAGGGAGATCTTGTCTTCATTTTATTTTTGTCTTTTGAAGTTAATGTGTTTGAATCTACAGAAGAAGTCGAGTTTTCTCTTGTTCGTTTTTTATCCTTATCCTTAGCACTTGCTTTCTTAGCTTTCCGGTTCTTTTCGAATTCTGCGATAAGTTCTGGACAATCCAAGTTGTCTTCTGGCTCCCACGTATTGTCGTCTTTGGAATAACCTTTCCATTTCAAGAAGTATTCCACTTTGCCATCAACAACTCTTCTATCAATGATTTTCTCTACGGAATATTCTTCTTCTTGTTTTGAATTTTCTGAAGCAGGATCCATAATACCTATTGTTTCCAAATTCCAAAGATTCGCAATGGACGAATTTTGAATCAATAAGCCTGTGGACATCATACATAGAGAATTTCGGGAATATTCTTCATTCGTTTTGCCCATAATTGTCCAACCAATTGATGTTTCGATTAATACTAAACCGCATTCTAGTACAAACTTCTTTCCAGTAAATAATTTACCGGCTATATCAGCGCCTATCAAAATTTCAATGGGGGCTTCGCTATTATCAGTTAGTTGAACATCAAGTAGTTGAATTTCTCTTGTCCATGGACCATCAGGTATACTTTGTATATTGCTACATATCAAAGATTGATCCATGGCCTCGTATTCACTATTTACATTTTTAACGTGGATTCTATAACACTTTATGCAACTCAACAAAAAACCGTGGATTTCTCCTTTCACCACGTCGTCTTCTAACCCTCGCTTGAGCATCGTACATGCCTAAACAAAATCAAGACTAGTCACTAAAGACAATACTGTTCCATTCCTGATCCCAGAGTGACAGTTCTCTGCACCACTCAAGGCGATTACATCGGTGTTCTGGAGTTAAAGGGAGGACCCAGTGTGGTCGGTATAAAAACAGGCCAAAAAGTCTTATTCGTTGGTAAACACTTCGCATGCCAATAATAGGTCTTCCGTGTTCTGCATACCATTCATTTGCAATAGACCTGGTAGTGGAGAAACGCTCCCCTAAGGCCAATAATCTTAGGCGGCGATCTTCACGGTCTCTTGTTCTACGGGGCGTCCAAAAACTCTTGCTCTTTGCGTACGGCTTTCTCGAAGCCATGCCTGACAACACCTAACCACGGTGTCTACACTTCTTTGCATTCTAATTGCAATTTCCTGAAAAGAAAATCCAGCTTCTCGGGAAGTGCCACTATACGACCCGTATCAAACTCACTAAGTTGATGAAATCGTACAGGTCTCCGTACCCTAGGTATCGTAACCAATCGTAAAGAATGTCAGTAACCAAAATCCGCAAAATTTGGATCTTTATTACGGCTACAATATTCATTTTTGGATTGTTAGTGGATTTCAAAAAAAGTAGTTTAAAAACCGGAATCTTCAACTGATAAGGCTGGAAATTTTATCAATTGTTTATTTCAGAAAAATAAATAAACTCACCAAATTTTATTAAAATAAAATCATTTAAACCGGGTGTACGGATTTTTATGTCAGTTAGTATATTATATATTTTATTAAGGCTAATCGTTCTTTCTTCAATACCAATTTTATTTTGTTCTTTACAGCGCCAGCGTGACGATGGTCTTTCATTACCTTAATAAAAATCTGTGGTTTGACTTTGTGTTTGATTGAATCTTCTCTTCTGTCTAAATTGTTAATATATTTACTGTTATATCTTAGTCGTATAACAAAATAGAACTTTATAACAATCAAAATATGTGTGTCAAAATAATAAAAAGTTCAAGTGAAATATTAATGTTATATTGGGTTAGCAATTAAAGTAAGTAAATATTTTTATTAAACGGTTTAGCGTTTTATTTGTACTTAATTTTAAATTATTAAAGGTGACGTTGTTCATTATTAAAGAATAATTACGAGAAAGTGGAAATTATAAAACGGTATATTAAATTATTCGAATATTACACTGTTTAGTTCTATGGAAGTAAAAGTATTAAGTATTTTTATATTGGAATATATTTTTTTAATAAATTTGCAATTAAAATGGAAGTTAATACGCTTAATGTATTTAATAATAATGGTAACTCTTCGTGAGTCATCAAAACTACAAATAAAGAATTATACACGATTACGTGTATAAGCAAACATGTTCATCTAATGAGAGCGAGATTAACATTAAATTAATAAATCAAATAGTTCCCATTTTATGTTTATTTACAAGAAACTAGACCATTTGAAAAAATTGGTTATAAAAGATAATTATAAATTTTTAACTAGTTTTTTAATAAATTTCACTAAAATCTAAATTCTAGATCATCTTGGACTATTTAAAATCAAATCATGTAAGTCTCTAATGTGGGTAGAATCCAAAAGGTTTAAAGAAAAACACGAAGTCGATCCAACAATTTTAATTTAATAATGAAAGTTACTTGCAACTATAGTCTATACAGAAAGGACAAGGAGTAATAAATCATTCATTTAAGTAGATTTCATAAACGTACCAAAATATATTTTAAGAGACTAAATCAACAATTTATAGATTACTAAAAGAAAGCAACCCCCTAAAACTCCTTCAGGCCGAAAACCAATTGGGATCGATGAGTCATTAAAACAAAGACTAAGGCGTAAAGTCCATGGATTTTACTTACGAAAGGAAATTCCAACACTTGACAAAATTATGACATCAATGCAAGAAGATACGGACTATACAAAATTCTCCAGAATGACATTATGCAAACTTTTGAAAGATGTGGGTTTCAGATATACAAAACATAATAGAAAATCCTTCTTGATAGATAAACCGGAAATAGTTTTTTGGAGAAGAGACTATTTAAGAAGCATTCGACATGCCAGAGAACAAAATTTGAAAACCTTCTACTTAGACGAAACATGGATAAGTGCTGAATATACAGTTTCCAAATCTTTGCAAGATAAAAACATTAAAAGCGGAAGGCAGGCGTTCGTGGAAGGTTTGTCGTTAGGTTTGCAGCCACCATCTGGAAAAGGAAAAAGACTTATCATTGTCCATGTTGGAAGTTCTGAAGGTTTTGTTGATGGTGGATTATTAACTTTTATTTCAAAACGCACGGGGGACTAACACGAAGATATGAATGGGGATGTCTTCGAGGAATGGTTTGTTCAAATGTTGGATCTGATTCCAAAAGGGGCTGTTATTATTATGTACAACGCAAGTTACCATTCACGGTTACGAGAAGCATTGCCCACAAGTCGTTGGCGTAAAGCAGAGCTTTTGGAGTGGCTTATTTCGAAAAATATTAAGTTTCCAAAAGATCCACTAAGGAAAGAACTTTACAGAATTGCAAAAATGAACAAGAATAAATACAAAACCTACATTGTAGAAGAAATGGTATATCAGTTCTTCGACTTCCCCCTTATTATTGTGAACTTAATCCCATAGAATTAATATGGGCTCAGGTAAAGGGGGAAGTTGGAAAAAAATACTACTTTTAAAATAAACGATGTTGTGAAATTGTTTGAGAGTGCTGTAAGTCATGTTAGTAAGGAAATTTGGACAAACTGTACCGAGCATGTGGAAAATTGACAATATTTGTGATGATTTAATCGACCCTATTATTATTAATGTCAACAACGATTCTTCCTCTTCCGAGTCGAATATAGAATAAAATGTAAGTAATAACTGTATTCCAATAATTATTTCTTTTCATTTTTTATTATATTATAATTTAAAACGTATTTTTTCCCAAAATACACACCACTGCATTGCGTTATTGCTTACCTGCTAATCCTTTAACAATGAAGAAAACCCTAAACTATGCTACAACTGAAACAAATACGGGGTCGATCTACCTGGTTTTTAGATTTACGGAATAAATGTAATTTAAAGTAAGAGATTTATCAAAAATTTCATGGTGCTCCCTGTAAAGGTTTTGCATACTTAATTAGGGTTTATTACTCCTCGTACTTTTTGTACAGACTACAGTTTCGGTCCACAGGACCATCATCAGGCAAGAAACATCAGGAGAAAAACCACAAATCTTGGAACATTAGCACTTAAGCAGACATTATTGGATAAGTAAGAAACATGAAAAATTGGGGAAAGAAAATATTAAAAATTGAAATCAGATTGAAATTGAATCAGATTGAGTCCAATATGGGAAAACTGGAGTGCCACAAATTACTAACCTGTTTATTATGTATACAAGAAAGACTAATCAATAACTTTTCCAACAACCTGAAAGTAGGTACTATTAAGTGAAAACTGCATTATTCAATACTTGATAAATTAAGTACCTACCTAAAACAAAAACAATTATTTCATAAACTGTAAACAAAAGGCATGTCGTAAATAACCTTTGTAGTTGATGCGACATTAAATTCTAATAAACAAACAAACAATACAACTATATCAATAATAATTAAAAAGATGTCAGACATCGTTGCTGTTTAATTCTCGGCACTTTATGCACATACGATTTTAAATAGGTAATTTACCTTTGAAATACTTTTTATGATCTTATTCATCTTATTTCCATTGCTATATTTTGTTTGGATCAAATTATTTCCTACACAGTGTACTTAAAATATTATTCTCTTTTGTATTATTGTATTTTTTCGAACCAGTAACTAGTTATCCTTTAAATGTTTTTATTATTATTTAGATCTGTATTATATTAATACACACGCAATGAAAAAGTACAAGGTAAAGTTATGCTGCATTTATAAATAATGATTAGTCACATATAAAATAAAAACAGTTTAATATTTAATTTAAATCTCTGCATTTAAACATCAATATAAAGGACATTGTACTGCTACAGAATCTTTATTACAAATAGAACTTGGTACTACTAAATAATTTAACAAAAAAATAAAAAGATTACTAACAGGGTCACTCTCTTCTCGCCTAGGGGCCCATCAAGGCATTTAAAAAAAAACAAACAACAGTAGGCCAAGGTATGAACGGAGAAAGGATACAAATAGGTTAAACTACAAAGGCTATGAGTAGTTTTACAAAGATATTTTACTTTTAAAAACCTAATGAGACAATTATATACAGTCCTTGAGTTTAGTGATAATAAGTGCTGAAGATTCCAAGTAGCTGGAACTTTATTATTATGTAAATCCATTACTAGCCTATCAGAAGTTATCTTATTTCTAGGCCAATTGAAAAATATGTGGTCCAGGTTTCCTTCCTGTGAACAATATTCACAACGATCACTGTCTATAACCTTAAGTTTGAATAAGTGTTTAGGGTAGCAGGCATGTCCAAATCTTATTCTGATAATGGTGGTAATATATTTCTTGGAACTTGTATTTGTTACAGGATGGCATGTACTGGATATATTTGCCTTAAGCTCTGAAGAACAAATAAAGAGTCAGTAAAGATAAGAAAGTTTGAGCTTGCATGACTCTTACATACGTCTAAGGCTTTTAAAATGGCGATTGCTTCTCCCGTGAAAATGCTGCAGAATTGAGGGATGCGAACTGCATATTCAGAATTTCCTAGAATAAAGGCCGCTGCGTGTCCGGTTTCAGTTCATAATGCATCAGTAAAAACCTTGTTATAACCAGTGTATTCTGATATCCATTCTTGATATAGTTTGTTAACGATGATAGGATTTGTGGTACTCTTTGGATAGGCCGTGAGGGATATATCAATAGTGGGAGGATTAATAGTCCAGGGAGGTATAGTTCGTTGTGTAGGATAAGAATGTGTCAGCTGCTCCATGTCAAAACCATATCTCATTAAACGTTCTTTAAGGGGTGGATATTTAAATTGTTGATGGCAATGAGTAGGTGGATACTTTTACTGCACAAAATTTAAGTTATATTATATATGTATCATTTTGTAATTTGTAATAATTTGTAATTTAATACGCAATTTGTAACTAGTATATTAATTAATAACTGTAAAATCTGTAAAACCCGCTAATAACCTATATGGTTGAAGAGATGTGTATCTATTTGAATTGCCAACGGAATATTCCTTCCATACATAATCCCACATTTGAAATAATTTTAATTTTACCATTCAAAATACTTTCTTTACCTAGAAGATCAACATATTCATTGTTTTCTAGACCAATATGTGCTTTAATCCAAAGAGTATACGTTTACCATTGGAGACTAACGTTTGCTTGAGATGTTTGATTTTATGTATATAAGGGCAGGTATCCATATTTGGCCATCCAGGTTTTCCAATAGAGGTCAAAACTGATAAAGAATCCGATAATATCACTATTATTTGATTCGAATTGCATTCCGAAGCGTAATTTAGTGCCTCATATATTGCAATAGCTTCTGCTGTGAAAATGGAGATTTTTAAATTAAGCTTAAGTTTTTTTTCAATACGACCCAATGGGATAAAGAATGCGTATCCAGTGCCGTTTAGAGATTTTGAAGCATCAGTATATATAACGACAGAATCTTCGTATTTTGATAATATTGAAAGGATAATGTTTCTGTTTATATGTACATTGTTACTATATTTTGGAACGATTATCTCTGTATTTGAATAGTATGTTAGGTACGTGTTGTTTTGAAATACATCTGTAGTTTTATATATTTCTTTTAAAATTTCTATATTTTTGTTGTAGTGCTTCACAGAGTTAAGGAGGTTTCTTTTTTGCCCAGTATTTATTGGTCAAATCATAGCGATTCAGAGAAATAATCTTTTCGTACAAAGGTTAATTTTTTATATATTATGTTTTTAAAAGAAATTTTTCTGCCAGATAATTCCGTCTAATATTTAAAGGTGGTTCCAAGCATTCTAAATACAAAGGTTGAAATACGTTTTTGTTAACAAGAAAATTATAGTTTTAAACAATAAACCAATAGTTTTAGGTGGAAAATGCTAAATAATAGTTTTAATGATAAAGGTCATCCTTGATAAAAAGTTGTTCTAAAACCCCCAAAAAAAATGAAATAAATTTTAAGGTTTAATTAATAAGTATACTGAATAAAAAAAAATTTCGCGCCTTTCCCGAGTTTCCGTTGGCCGTAATTATCTGATAAAAATAATTAATAGCGCGTTTTATTCGTTCTTTATTTGCCTACATTTTTTTATGTTTATTTATTATATTATTTGTATATTTATCTTACTCCATAATTGTCAAAGTTATAAATAAATTATTACACAAAGTGAGCTTTAACTGTTGACAAGTTTTTTTTAGCAAAACAGCTGTAATTGTGAATTTAAACCAAATTTTTTCAATTAAACTTAGAAGTTGAGTTAAAACAAGAGTTTTTTATATTTTCTTTGACTAATTGTCGTTTACTTAAAAAATTTCCTATTGATTGGCTTATATACATAAATAGTATCGGACTTGGTTTATCGGTTCCGAGTAGTACTTCAATTAAAATAAAAAACGATCTGTTATCATTCTAATAACCTGCCGTGTATACCTAGTTAGTTATAAACAAAATAATGGAGATTCATTAGACTAATTGCTAATTAAAATTTGTAACAATTTTAAATTCGAAAATTTACTGTGGCATATGTCAAAGCAATAAAAATGAATCGTACTTTGATAGAAAAAAAACCAATTTAACATTTGTTATATATGTATAGTATGCCAGTGATAGAAACGCCACTATATCAAATAACAGTAACATCTCTAAAATAAGCACTCTTTACATATATTTTGGTGATAACTTTACTGATAGGCTACAATCGTAATAAATTAGCTGGCCAAGTGGTACTTTGGCATGCAAGCTAAGCCATGAATAATAGCTAATGATTCGTCACACTGCTACATGCGCATTTTGTTTGGTATTTTGGTATTTCTGACATTTTATTACCCTTATCAAATTCGCTATAGAGTGGTAAGTAATTGAAAAGTCACTATAACAAAAATTCAAAGTGCCAGTTGGTCAGCACCAGCAAATTGATTACGAATATAGCCTTGAAATTTTAAAGTTGTTGGAAAATTCGTTAACGTAGAATAACCATAGCATATAAAAATACTTTATTTCAAATGAAAGCATTGATTTATACAATATTAATTATTAGTATTTTCAGTAATAGAGAATACAAAAATAGAGAAAACAATAATAGAGAATACAAAAACACTTCAATAGGAAACAAACGAATCGTAGGTATTGTAAATAAAGAAAATTTTTGTCACAGAACACTTAATACACAAAGCAGAAATGTCAAAAACACTCGAACTTTTCTAGACAAGTATTTAGCTAACATACGTTGATAAAATCTTTTCTCCACGACACCTTAATTATTATAATTATTAACCTTAAGTATATTATTACCTATTAGTGAATAATGAATCATTATTCACGGTATGACGTCACAACAGAACGTATGCCTAAACTTGGTTTGATAATATTCTTTATACTTTTTTACTTTTTAAAGTTTTTATGTAACTAGCACATATTTTAGTAGAAAACTATATTTATTATTATAGTAACAAATTTATTTAATCTAATAAAATACCAAATTAAGCTAAATAAAAGCAAAGCAACACTAATAGGAGAACAGAATCGATGAAACCAGCAAATAGAGGGGCCAGAACAGAGAACAATGTTAAATATACTAAGTAACATAAAAATCCCAGTTTAAATAATTTTATTTCAATAAAATTTGGTAAATTTATTGATTTTACTGAAACAAACAATTGATAAAACTTTCAGCCTTATCAGTTAAAGATTCCGGTTTTTATACTGCTTTTTTTGAAATCCACTAACAATCCAAAAATGAATATTGTAGCAGTAGTAAAGATCCAAATTTTGCGAATTTTGGTTCTTGACATTCTTTACGATTGGTTACGATGCCTAGGGTACGGAGACCTGTACGATTTCATTTGATACGGGTCGTATAGTGGGACTTCCCGAGAAGCTGGATTTTCTTTTCAGGAAATTGCAATTAGAGTGCAAAGAAGTGTAGATACCGTGGTTAGGTGTTATCAGGCATGGCTTCGAGAAGGCCATACGCAAAAAACAAGGGACTCTGGACGCCCCCGTAGAACAACAGACCGTGAGGATCTAAGATTATTGGCCTTATGGGACAGTTTCTCCACTAGCAGTTCCATTGCAAATGAATGGTTTGCAGAATACGGAAGACCTATTAGCATGCGAAGTGTTTGCCGACGAATAAGACGTTTTGGCCTGTTTTTCGAATAAATAATGGAAGTTTAGTTTAACTGTTCAGTTATTTATTGTTCTTAGTAAGATGAACTTTCAAAAAGTAGAGGTTAACACAATCAATTTCATTAAAAAACTTAATTTTCACAGCTGTCATTGGCCAGAAAAATTTATTTTTTTAAATAAACAGTTTTGTAAAAAAGTAATTTTTTTAGCGTTCTTAATAAGATGAACTTTCACAAAGTAAGGGTCAGTAGAATAAATTACATTAAAATTTAATGATTACATTAATATGTGCTAAGAGGTTTAAAACTATGTTTTTTTAACTACGAAAACATGACTTTCGTCATTTGTTTAAATAAGCAACCTCAAAAAAGTCCAGAGTCCAGAATTGAATGTTCAAATAAACGAGAATTACTTGAATAGTTAAATATTCGAATAATAATATTCCAAATCTTAGTTTAGATATGGCAAACCAGGATAAAAATAACAAAGACAAAAATACCAAGGCAGAAAATATGGTCTAAATTGGTACATAAAATATTTCAAAAGCAAAGAAAAACATGGATGAGAGTGAACAGTTTGGCAGGTGATTAAAATTACATCATACTCGATTGTTTTATTCGACAAAAGTTTAAAAAATTCGTTTTTTAAAAGCTAAGAAACTTTTGACTGGTTTTTTTAGTGTAGAAAAACTTTTTTGGATACTAAAAACCTGCGTTAAAAGGTGCTAGTCCCAAAATTGATATCAACTCGATCCAGTGGTATCGCTGTAGGAAAATTTCGCAAAATAATTTGGTTTCATTTCAATTTAAAAAAAATTCCTTTACACGCAAAGAGCTACATGCGAAAGTAACAACACACTAAAGGAATTATGAAGGTACACTAAGTAACCACCGGTGATAAATTATGATTTTATTAGGTACTGTTAATTTAAAAAATATAGTATAAATAAAAAATCCATAATATACAAAACCAAAACGATAAGGTATGCAACTTTTCATTATGCAAGAGTAAAAAAAGTAGAGATCCAATTAAATAAACGGAGACATATATTAAATTAATCTTTTATGAAATATACACAAGACAAATTTTAATATTTAAATGTTTTTTTGTTTTAAATACTTCAGCTAGATACTTTTCTAATGTTACTTTTTTTAATTATGATAATAAGATCTCATGAATAAGCTCCCAATATCTCATATCAAAAAATAGAGTTTAAAATTAGACAGCTAAATGAATAACTTTATCACAAATTATAAAATAATAAATACTGGTATTCCAAAAATGCTATTAAAGTAATTTATTCTAGGAAAGACCAACCAATTTGCTTATTGTAAAATAATATCAAGAACCAAATTATATAGAAAAGTAATTATCTACTATACCACTTCATAAGACAAATTTTCCATTCAGAACAATATTGTTCTGAATAAGATGAACTTTCACATAGTAAGGGTTAGTACCATAAATTTCAAATTTTCCATTTCCATTTTTCAAAAGAAAAAATTAATAAATCAATATATATATTTACCCATCATTTTTTCCCTCGCTGAAATAAAACCGTAACTTTTCTTTTATAAACCTAAACATTGTCACAAAATACTAATTGGTGTAGGTAACTATTTACGTGTGGATACAATAAACAACAATCATGAACTAACTGTTCAAAAATATTTAAAGAACAAATATATATATCACTAAGAAAACTCATTAAACAAATATTAAAGAAATGAAGTAACCGTAATGTTTTGCAATTTATATGTGTCTTCCCTATAGCTGACAAAGACAATAAATAGGCCTCGTGCAAAACCACAAACAGTTTTACCAAAGAAAAAGAAACTTTTTTGTTTAATAATTGTGATCGGTTTAAAAAATAATTATATATAATTATTAAATTAATATAATGGGAGAATTTTTTTAATTAAAATTAAATAATAAAAATAATAAATTGTGTTCACTTACAAATACTAAATGATTAAGAACTGGCCTAAATGTTTTCTTTTCAGAATAAAAATATAAATAGTAACCTTGAATATGAATATTTATTTACAAAATAAATCATATATAAATAAAGAAGAAGAAGGTAATGAACTAGGTAAATCAGAATTTTTCAGCATTAGTAGGTATATTTCAAATTTTTAAATGTTAAGCTACAAATCTGCGGGGGTTAGGGATATTTTCAAAAAACTAAAAAATAATTACTTTATTATTTGGTTATAAGTAAATAGATACCTTTAAGAAATATTACTCAGATCGAAGGATCAATGATATTTTGAAATGAAAAACGTAAAAATAGCAATAAATCTACTAATCTACTATTATAACCCCCTTGTAGAAAGATGGTGTACAAAATGGACAAGACATAGGCCATACTGTGTCAAAAGAGAAAACAACCAACACCTGAAGAAGTGAGACTCAGCGAGCAGAGAGTTCCATGGAGTCCCACGACAAAGTACCTGGGAGTCACTCTAGACAAAGGGCTAACTTTCAAACAGCATGTCCAAACCGTAGTAGCGAAAGCTAAAACAGCAAGGTCTGCACTACAGTGCCTGATCGGACGCAACAGCGACCTTCAACTGCGCACAAAACTGCTTGGCTTGGGGGCATAAATGCAAAACCAACAGGAACATGGTATAACTCCAGCAGAACTTATGTATCCGCCAGGCAGTGAACGCACCCTGCTACGTTCGTAACCAAGACATCTTTAGAGATCTAGAAATCGAAAGAATTCTAGATCTTATGAATGGTAAGTCGGAGATAAGTTTTGCCAGACTTGAAGACCAAATGCGGAACTCAGGAATCTGCTGGAGTGCCGAAGAGCCAGCTTCTTCCACACTAATTAAAATCTCTGTATGTTACAGATAAACCAAGAAGAAGACCCAAAGAAAAAGACGAGGCCGATCTAATCGGATAACACGAGAAGACAAAAGAAGCCTACCAAAACCGAAAGGGACAACAAGAAGAGGATACCAGAAAAAGATGCCTAGCATCAACTGGTTCAACGAACAAGACAATAAGTCCGTTTTTTGAACCGAAGAATGGAAATTTGTACAGACCGGTTCAGGAGGACCGGGGGTGGATGGCAAAAGGGCGCGGTAGTCGATATCCTAAAGACTGGATATGAACCCTTTGATTCGGGCTTGTACAAATTAGGCTGGGCTAAGCTACTATATGGCATAGTCAGTACAATATCTAAGTGAGATTAAAACAATTTTATTAGGCAACCAACAAATAACAATCCAGGATGCGATTATGTAATTGCAGAAAAGATAAAATACATACTATTAAAAAGTATTTTTGAAAAAGGTAATCCGATATATTGAGATATCAGATTTATTGGGGTTTTGCTCACTATTAAATAGGGAGTATATGATATTGGCCATCCATATAAATCACCAACTATCTGAGTGTATAAAACAAATGGTTAGGTTAGGTTAGGTTAGGTTAGGTTAGGTTAGGACATCAATATGGGTAAAGAAAGGAAAGGGGTGTAATAGCTGATGGTTATGAATGAAACAAGATCTTCAAAATTAAAAACACTAAGGTAATGACGTAACAAAACATTCACAGTTTAAATACTTTCCTAGCTTCACCGCAATTAAAACTGCGGAAATGGAGGAGGAGACCTACTTAAGATCCCTACTGCAGTGGGGTCTGGAATTATTTCTGCCTCACATGTGTCACATTAATTAAATAATTATTTTTCTTTTATGTATCAGTTTCATTTAGAAACCCACTTGGCTGTAAGAGCTGTAGGGTGTATCGTGTTTTATTTAACTGCTCATTTAGATAATTTTAACATTTACTGCTTAGTCCACAAATTTTATATTTATTTTCAAATTCTACAAGTTGTTTCTATCTTTTTCACCCCAGTTCCTTTTATTTACTTAGGGTCTGTTAGAAAGTGTAAGGAAGAAAACGATATATAGAATGATCAAAGAAGGAATTATCAGGGAAAAACCTCGATCACTTCATTTTGATCAAACTTGGGAAATCCAAGATGATATGCCAAAGAAATTCAACTTTGTGAGAAAATTCATCACAAGGTTGAGTAATAAATCTGAATGGGATGAAGACACCATACAAAATTTAAATCAGAATACCATAAAGTGGTATACGGACGGTTCTAAGCTAGACGAGGGAACTGGGATAGGAGTTTTTGGACCGAGAGCCAAATACTCAGAAAGCTTGGGCACATACCCGAGCATCTTTCAAGCAGAAGTACGCGCCATCGATTCAATATTGGAAGAAACTACCGCAGGCAAGAGATTGTGATCATGTCGGATAGTCAAGCAGCCATCAAAGCGCTGAGTTCAAATATAATCAGCTCGAAGATGGTTTGGGAATGCCTAGGCAAACTAAATGAACTGTCACTGTCACCCTCCTATGGGTCCCGGGGCACATAGGAATAGAGGGGAACGAAACAGCAGATAAGCTGGCAAAAAAAGGAGCTGAAACCCCACATTTGGGACCAGAACCATCTTGTGGGATCAGCAGTAGAGTAATCTTAGGAAAACTAAGGGAAGAAATGGAGAAGGAAAAATCCCAGTACTGGAATCAGCTGGAAGGACTGAGGCAATCTAAGATACTACTGGGGAACTATGACCAGAAGAGATCTCTTAGCTGCCTCAACCTCAGTAAAAAAAGTCTCCGAATTCTAACGGGAATATTAACTGGGCATTGCCGGTTAAGAAGCCACATGAAGAAACTAGGGTTAGCAGATGAAGCAAAGTGCAGATTCTGTGAGGAAGAGGATGATCCCCTCAATACTCATACTCTCAGAATGCCCTGCCTTGCAAAATTCTAGGGCTAGATACCTAGAAGCACATGAAATAGAGGAAGGGGATCTACTTGATTTGAAGCCCGACGATGTCCTAAGCTTCCTCAGGAAAATAGGACTTGAAGAGCTGCTAAAGGTCTGAGAAAATATCAGAACATGGCAAGTAAGGTGGGACACAATAGATTCTATAGGTCGCAGTGTAATTATCACCCCTAATTCATACATACATACATGCATACATTTACTTAGGGTGTTCCACAAACGAATAAAAAGATAGTGGCGCCCTAAACTTTTACAACCACTCAACCTGAACTATAGCGACACACTATCTTGGGAGGAGTCTCTAGCCAGAACCTGCTGTTACAAATTTGGCGCCTTTTATCATTACAAGCATAAGAGAGTTTGTACATTATAAAAGGCATCGTATCTTTTTACTAAAATGTTTGATATGTTCTTTCAACAAACACAGGAAACTATATATAAGTATTCTCCAATTGTAAGATGATGACATAGTCAACGTGATACAGTTAATACTAATGACGACAACCAGCTAGTGTTTCACATAATCACTCATTGAAAATATAATAGTCATAAAGACAATAACGTATTTTTGTACTTAATGATCTTTTAATTTGTGTTTTGTTTAGTTTGTGTAAGTTCGGATTATTATATTCTAACTGCTTGTTACAAACTAAATGTGTGATATAATACAAATTATTTATATTGCACTCTCACTAAAACAAAAAAAATAAAAGAAATTGGTGTAAAAATAAAATGAATTTTAGGTACTTTTCCCATATTGTTTTTCTTTTCTTTTTAGAAATCGTTTAAAACCCAAAAACATATAGAAATGTAGTTAAAACTTCATAATGTTTAAAAATACAGGGTAACTGAATCATGCACATTGTGAAGGGGTTTTAAAGAGTTTAATAAAAAAGATTTTCATCTATTTGCTACTTCTGGTTATATTTTTTAATTTTGGAAATATTTGTGTTATACCAAACGTTTTTTATGAATATTTCCTTATGGCTATTGTAAACCGTTTTTGAATTATAATGTTTTTACCCACGGAAAAGTCTAGGGATATTTTTAAAAATCAATGACATTTTTTTTTAAGTTAATTTAGGAAAAGTATAAAACTTGTTTAATATTAATTGATCTAAAATCTAAAATATTATATGGGGCGCTTCGTTACTCAATGTTAAGACGAAAAGTTCATATAAACATGTGTGATAGGTGTTGTCGTTTATGAGATACAGGGTGTTGTACGTGAAATTAATTTTTCTTGGTGACGCTACTGATTTATATTTTTTTATTATTTTATTACAAGCAACATGTGTTAAACATAAAGAAAAAATAATACATTTCAGAGCAAATGTTCAAAATGTCCACCTCCAGCTAAAATGCAAGAATCCACTCGATGTCTAATGGATTGTCGAATACGTTCGAAGATACCAGGATTGTTACGAATAACATTACAGCCGTCTATGATACGATTTTCAAGATCTTGTACGTTTAATATCAGTGTTGTGTAAACAAGCGATTTCAAATATTCCAACACACAAAAATCCAGAGGATTGTGTCCAGGTGATCTAGGGGGCCACGGGAATGGAGATCCTCGTCCGATTCAATGGCCTGGAAAAACATTATTTAAAAACTCGCGTACAATCACTGAAAAATGTGGAGGAGCTCCGTCATGCATGAACCACATGCGCCTTCTTATAATAATAGGTACATCTTCCAAAAGAAGTGGAAGTTCATTTTCTAGAAAATGTTGGTATGTCTCACCGGTTAACCGTACAGGAAGGAAAAATGGTCCAATTAAATAATCATCGATGATGCCAAGCCAAACATTGACCGAAAATGTTTGTTGAAATCGTTTTACACCTATGGTATGTGGATTTACATCTGCCCATATGTGGTCATTATGAAAATTCATAACCCCATGTCTAGAAAAGTTGGCTTCTTCCGTAAATAGAATATTGGCCACAAAATTCGGATTGTTCGCGATTTCACGTAAAATCCATTGACAATACTGTATGCGTAATGGATAGTCAGTAGGTAACAAATGTTGAACACGTTGAACGTGATATGGATACAATAAATTATCTTTTATAATATTCCAAACAGTTTTGTTACTAACATTTACTTCATCTGCAACTTTTCTTGTACTCGTTTCTGGATGTTGGTCAATAATTTGAAGAATCTGGTTTTCCAATTGGGGATTTCTCACAGTTCTGGGTCGTCCAATAATATTCTTCGATTTAGCAAAAGTTCCAGTTTCTTGTAAACGAATATGTAACTTAGTAAACGTATCTGAACATGGTAAACGATTATTTGGATAACGCTGGGCATACGTACGTCTAGCTTCTAAGGCATTACCATTCGCTAATCCGTACAAAAAATGCATATTAGTCATTTCAACATTAGTAAACACTGGCATAGTTATTAACTAAACACAGAGTCAATCAAATAAAAATGTACGATTTTTGCGTTGGTTTTCAAATTTGACACTTGTCAACATTATTTCAAAGGCCACTTAGAATAAGCATGTATTTGCGTATTACTTCTAAAAACCAGTAGCGTCACCGGGAAAAATTAATTTAACGTAGGTACAATCAGAACTGACTTATTACAATAAATTCAACACCCTGTATCTCATAAACGACAACACCTATCACACATGTTTATATGAACTTTTCGTCTTAAAATTGAGTAACGAAGCGCCCCATATAATATTTTAGATTACTTAAGAAACACCCTGTATATACACAAATATTTTCTTTAAAAAACGTGAAATCTAATAAAAACAAATAATTCAATTTAACCAATTTTAAGATCTTTGTAAAATAATTCCAAAAAGTGAAAATCAAAATTAATACACGTTGGTTTATTACGGCTCTCCACCTTTGGATCATAGACAAAATAAGATTATCAGTATCCATGTTATCCATATTTAAAATGATTCTACGTTAAAGCATATTCCATACATGCTCAATAGGATTAAGGTTCGGAGATTGCACTGGCCATGGTAAAACTTTAATTCCCTCGCTTTTCTATCGGTGGGTCGCAATAGGTGCAGTATGTGGACGGGCATTATCATGCATTAAGCGGAAGTTTTCACTAACTGCGCCTAACAAATGGGTGCACAATGAGGCGAAGAATGGTATCTAAATACATTACATGAGGACCATTATATGGTCCTCATTTAACAGTACAATACAAAAAGAAAATTCAAAAAGTTCAAAATTCATGTCTGCGATTAATTTATGGAGTTCGCAGAAAGGGAAAGAATATCCTCTAAACTTATTGAACTAGGCTGGTTAAATATGAACAACTGGCGACTGTTACATGCTGCCACATTATATCACAAAATAATTTCTGATAGAAAACCTCCATACCTCTATCGTAAAATCACTTATCGGACAGACATTCATAATGTAAATATAAGAAGAAAAGGTTTATAAACTATTCCTTACTTCAGGATTGAATTGTTTCGATGTTGTTTTACTTATAACATCTATTTTCTGTATAACTCTATTAACATTAAGTATAAGTCCGAAACCGCTTCCAAATTTAAGACCCTGTATAAGCAATTCCTTTTAGAATCTCAACGTTAGACCAGGGGGGTTAGTTTTGAAATATTTCACCAATGAAATTAAATATATTTCGATCAACTCTAGTTTTGAAATAATTTCATGAATGAAATATATTTCGAATTCGAAAAAATTTCACGACATTGATTCGAATGCTATTTAACTGGTGAAATGAATTTTTCACGAAAATTTATTTTGTTAAAACAATTTTTTTACCTTGTTATTATTATTAAAAAAAAATTGTGAGTGTATTTTGGTGAAAAAAGTTTTATATTTTGTAAACACTATGGCAAATTTAGAATAACTTTACCAAGTAATGTTAAATAACATCGTGGAGATTATACAGGATGATTTTTTAACACCAAGAACAGTACTTCACCATTTAAGGCAACATCCGTTTAATTTAAGTGACTCACAGTTCATCAAAATTTATAGACTTTGTTAAACCATCTTAAATACAAGAAAAAACGTTTTTCAGATTTGTGATGCAAATCTTAAAATAATTAACATTAATTCAAGATTTTCTGGGCGAACAATGATGCCTATATTTGGAGACACAGTAATGTAAAAAATGTATTAGAGCAAATATGCATTGTGGCGCCAATAGAGACAAATCTTTCTTTTTAATTGGTTTGTTTTTACAATAAATTAATTGTTCTAGCAATTTAACATTTCCTTGTTCTGTATTGTATATTCACATACATATTTTATTTATGGCTATCCATTGAGGACTTATTTGCAAACTCCTATCTTACATCCCAAGCCCAACACTCCAGAAGCAGTATATAATGTAGCCTTTAAAAGAGCTAGAAGCACTATAGAACGCTGTAATGGTGTATTAAAAGCGAGATTTCGATGCTTACTTAAACATAGAGTGCTACATTATAAACCGTCAAAGGCAGCAAGAATAATAAATTCCTGTGCTGTTTTGCACAATTTTGGGTTTCTAATAATTTGATTATTTTGCATATATTTCAATAATGCTGCTTTTTGCTCTTTATTGACGAACATTCGTTTTTCTGCTTCACTCATATTAAATTAAGAACATAAACAACACTAAATCTAACCTCAATTATTTGACTTTTAGTACTGTATGACAGCTATTACACTGTTGTAAGATTGTCCTATTCGAAATAAATTCATTTAAGTGAATTTCTAAAAATTTCATTTCGTTACAATTGAAAACTACCGATAGCAGTTCGACAGTGAATCGAAAATCGAAATATTTCACTTGTGAATTAAATTTCACTGATATTCAGGGGGGTTAGTTTTGAAATATTTCACACGTGAAATTGCTCATATTTCGATCAACTCAAGTTTTGAACTAATTTCATTAGTGACATAAAATTCGAATTCGAAAATATTTCACAAATATAATTCGAATACTATTTAGCTGTCGAAATATATATTTCACTTGCGAATTACCTACTAGTTTATTTGGTTAGAATCGTTAGAAATTTTGTGTTGTTGTTTTCTGCTTGTATTTTTTTGTTTTGTTTTTTGAATCTAGTTTATAGTTAGCAAAGTATATTAGTATTGTTTATATTAGATATTAGTAGGTACGATATTTTTATTAGTTAGCGGACGAGAGTGAAGCAAAATGGCCATTTTGGACCTGTTAGAGGATGATTTGTTTACGCCCAGAACGTTGCTGCATTATTTTAGGAAATATAGTTTATTGTTAAGTTTTGGTGGATATTTTAAAATTGGATGGTTTTGTATGTATTCCACCAACGTTTTTGTTGTTTATTAACAAAACTTTTTTTATTTTTAAAATCAGCCATCACTAAAACAGTATTATTTTATGTACAACTTCATAATATTGTAACTAAATCAGAGATTCTGCTAAATTTATAATTTACTGAAACCTATGTGAATCGTTCCTATATACTATTTGCATTTCCTATCAAATTTTTTAATTTTCAAAACGTATTATCAACTACCAAAAGTAGAATTATCTTAAATTTTGACGACGAATTTGAACTAATTCGACTGATTTCCATTGTTGTCAAATTGTGTCGATCGAATTAAATTCATTTAAGTGAATTTATAAAAATTTCATTTCACTACAATTCAAAACTAGGTATAGCATTTCTATGGTGAATTCAAAATCGAAATATTTCACTTGTGAATTCAATTTCACTGATATTCAAAACTAGACCCCCAGGCTCAATATCAAATCAGTAAAAATCAAATTAAACCTTGCAAAACCACTTCTTCTTTTTTCTTTTGTTTTTTTTTCTTGATCCTATTTGTTATGTTGTGAACATACTTAGTTGCGAGCATTTTTAAATGTATATTTTTAAGTGTAAGAATATTTTTATTGTAATAAACTTCGCCCTTTATTTCAGCATTTTTCATAATTTTTTGTAAATTGTAATTAGTTAACTTTTGTAGTTTTCAATGTTGGAATAATAAAGACGATATTGTTATTATATATCCATATCTCAGGATTGTTTTACTCATCGCAACTTTTTTAAATGAACAGGTATACAGGGTGTTTCTTAAGTAATCTAAAATATTATATGGGGCGCTTCGTTACTCAATTTTAAGACGAAAAGTTCATATAAACATGTGTGATAGGTGTTGTCGTTTATGAGATACAGGGTGTTGAATTTATTGTAATAAGTCAGTTCTGATTGTACGTGAAATTAATTTTTCCCGGTGACGCTACTGGTTTTTAGAAGTAATACGCAAAAATATGCTTATTCTAAGTGGCCTTTGAAATAATGTTGACAAGTGTCAAATTTGAAAACCAACGCAAAAATCGTACATTTTTATTTGATTGACTCTGTGTTTAGTTAATAACTATGCCAGTGTTTACTAATGTTGAAATGGCTAATATGCATTTTTTGTACGGATTAGCGAATGGTAATGCCTTAGAAGCTAGACGTACGTATGCCCAGCGTTATCCAAATAATCGTTTACCATGTTCAGATACGTTTACTAAGTTACATATTCGTTTACAAGAAACTGGAACTTTTGCTAAATCGAAGAATATTATTGGACGACCCAGAACTGTGAGAAATCCCCAATTGGAAAACCAGATTCTTCAAATTATTGACCAACATCCAGAAACGAGTACAAGAAAAGTTGCAGATGAAGTAAATGTTAGTAACAAAACTGTTTGGAATATTCTAAAAGATAATTTATTGTATCCATATCACGTTCAACGTGTTCAACATTTGTTACCTACTGACTATCCATTACGCATACAGTATTGTCAATGGATTTTACGTGAAATCGCGAACAATCCGAATTTTGTGGCCAATATTCTATTTACGGATGAAGCCAACTTTTCTAGACATGGGATTATGAATTTTCATAATGACCACATATGGGCAGATGTAAATCCACATACCATAAGTGTAAAACGATTTCAACAAACATTTTCGGTCAATGTTTGGCTTGGCATCATCGATGATTATTTAATTGGACCATTTTTCCTTCCTGTACGGTTAACCGGTGGGACATACCAACATTTTCTAGAAAATGAACTTCCACTTCTTTAGGAAGATGTATCTATTATTATTAGAAGGCGCATGTGGTTCATGCATGACGGAGCTCCTCCACATTTTTCAGTGATTGTACGCGAGTTTTTAAATAATGTTTTTCCAAGCCATTGAATCGGACGAGGATCTCCACACCCGTGGCCCCCTAGATCACCTGGACACAATCCTCTGGATTTTTGTGTGTGGGGATATTTGAAATCGCTTGTTTACACAACACTGATATTAAACGTACAAGATCTTCAAAATCGTATCATAGACGGCTGTAATGTTATTCGTAACAATCCTGGTATCTTCGAACGTATTCGACAATCCATTAGACATCGAGCGGATTCTTGCATTTTAGCTGGAGGTGGACATTTTGAACATTTGCTCTGAAATGTATTATTTTTTCTTTATGTTTAACACATGTTGCTTGTAATAAAATAATAAA
The DNA here is from genome assembly GCA_035357415.1 of Ophraella communa. Classification (NCBI taxonomy): domain Eukaryota; kingdom Metazoa; phylum Arthropoda; class Insecta; order Coleoptera; family Chrysomelidae; genus Ophraella; species Ophraella communa. The sequence goes on from CM068984.1 coordinate 13,267,660, forward strand.
AAAATATAAATCAGTTGTGTCACCAAGAAAAATTAATTTCACGTACAACACCCTGTATCTCATAAACGACAACACCTATCACACATGTTTATATGAACTTTTCGTCTTAAAATTGAGTAACGAAGCGCCCCATATAATATTTTAGATTACACCCTGTATTTATCATTAAAAATTCAATTAATATATACATTCCACGTGCAATTTAATCGATACATAATTTAATTCTATCAAATTAATTACATTTTAAAATTAGACCTAAACTTTTCCGCTGTGTGTATTTGAAAAATAACTTTCTCACCATATACATATACTAAGTGACATAAAAATCAGAACAACCAGTTTAAATAATTATTTTGGTTCTTGACATTCTTTACGATTGGTTACGATGCCTAGGGTACGAATAAGACATTTTGGCCTGTTTTCATACCGACCACACTGGGTCCTCCCTTTAACAACGACGTAATCACCTTGAGTGGTGCAGAGAACGGTCACTCTGGAATCAGGAATGGGACAGTATTGTCTTTAGTGACGAAGTTTTAATAAACAATTTATTCTAAATAAAACAAGTCTCCAAAAGTATAATTCTAACCATGTTATTAAAGTAAATGTTCAAAGTGTTCACAGTTAACATCAATGCAATGCTGCAGATTAAGTTCAAATAATTGACTAACAATTTTCAGCATTTCAACGTTAACAGATTAAAATGCCGCTGTACACTTTGATCATTTAGTTTAATATTATGGTTAGAATTATACTTTTGGAGGCTTGTTTTAATTAGAATAAGTTGTTTATTACAATTTATTATTTTTAAGGATAGTTTGTGACGTTCAACGTTTATTTCTTTCACATAATAGGTTAATAATTATAGTTTACAATAAATATTACAAAATAACTCTGTTTTCATAAACTTTGGGTATAGGGAATGCTTAACAAAAATTAAAGTTACATAATCGAATATTCTATTTATGATATAAAATACAGGGTGTTCCATTTGAAAGAAGAGAGAAAATGAAAGGTTCGAGTTATGGTCCACCCTGTATACAAAAGGGAAAATAATTAATATTTAATAGAATACGGTGATATTGTATCATATTACGAAACTCTGTTAGGCAAAATACTTTTTTCTTCAACGTACAATAAGATACAGAGCGTTGATTTACCTACGATTTTCACACAAACGTGTCCATAACTTCTGAAGGACTCTGTATAACGTATCAAAACCGTATATCAAAAGCATCAAAAAATGTGAGCAGTCCGAATTCAGTATAATATACAGAGATTCCCGTTTAAAAAATCATATGTTTGGTTTGTAACAACACTTTGTATAGTTTAAGGTAATTTAAAAATATGGACCCTAAAGACATCTACTATTTTTGTTAATAACATTTTTTGATATCTTCTAAAACAACCCATATACCGAAGTTTGTCATAAGGTTGGTGCACCCTGTATGTATAAAATGAAATTGGTTGTAATAACCATTACTTTGTGGAAGTCCATCTTACGTCCATCTTACGTTTGAAACAAAACCTGCACTTTTTATTTATTGTTATGTTTTATTACTTCCAAACTTAGTCCAGTCTTAACCCTACTTAATCGACACCTTAAAAAAACAAAATGTAACTTCAATATGTCAATCTGACGACGTCATTGAGTTTAAAAAAGCAATAAAATTAATAAAAAAAAGTTTTATTTAAGAAGTATTATTTTTAATGTCTTAGTATATGTATAAATTATACTATTTTTTAACTTAAAATATAATTGAAATATATCATCCAAAATTAATATACTTCTAGTTAAATATAAATAATTAAGTCAATTATTTTAATTAAATATAAATATTTAATATTATGTACAAAAATAATGAGCATTATTTAATAATTATAATTTTTTATTAAATAATACAACGTAGTGATAACCGTCATTCTTAACCTTGAAACGCTTGACATTAGGCCATATATGACTATATACCGATTTATATTACCATTGACCTTCAATATCTTAAGACGCAGACACAATAACATTTGTGACTTTTGAGACAACATTTGGAATGGTTTATATCAATTTATAACTAATTTTTAATTCCGAGGTAAAACCCCTAATATGACTGGGCTATAAACCGACCAATCTGGGACAGTTTATTATTTTTTTTGGTAATCAAAAGGTCTGTTCTAACAGGGGCTCGATTCTTGAATCTCGACCGAAATTTTTCGAATTCGTAATTTCTTATTTTTAATGTCGATCGATTTGTACGAATTTGAATACCATAAACAAGATTCTGTTAACGTCAAGTCACTTTTAAAATTCTTTTTTTTTATATTTGTATTAGCTATTAACATTAAGGTATACTTAGAGTATTATATTACTTCTATTCGCTGTATATGTATGCATTTTTTTCTATCTTTTTAGTATTGTTGTAACAATTTTGTTTTTAGTTTTTTGTAATCTAATTATGTTGTCCTGTAAATGGATTTTTTCTGTTGGGCAATAAATAAATAAATAAATAAATAAAAGTGTCACATTTATTTTATTAGAAGAAAAAAAATTGTTTGGTTTACTGAGAATAGAAATAATATAAAAATAAAAGACAAAAGACAGTGTGGATCTTCATCAAGTGAAAACCTTATCAATTCAATTAAAAAAAATAATGTTTTCGCTTCTTTCAATGGATGGTGCAGATGCCCGTATTCGCCCTTTCGTTAACTCGTGAGTTGAAATTCTTTTTAAAATTATAATCATGCCTCTACATAGTTTATAATTTGTCTGGGAGCATTATCTTCCAAGTTCTCTATTGCCACTCCTAATACTATGTTTGGATTCATATTCAAACTAACAGTAAACAGTATAAAATACTAACGAAAGAAATGATAATACTAATAAAAAACAACTAAATACTAATAAAACGTAATAAAAATAAATTTTAACTAAACAAAATATCAAGAAAACTTTAAAACTTTTATGTTATATCTGTGTTTATGACAGAGACATGACAGAATGAGAATAAAATTCCACAATTCATTATGTCGAACGGTTTTACCCATTCGATGTAGTCTCGAACAAGAATTGTCGAATTTACCTAGAATTAGACTTTCCAAAATCGCCTTTATACAAAACTATCGACATATATGTCGAAAGTCGACACTGATACTTCGAATTCGAGATTCAAGAATCGAGCCCCAGATCTGAAATCAGACATTGGCTTTTGGTTTGTTTTGGACAGTTTGTAAACTAATGGAATATAATACGTTAAATTGAATATGATTCTGTACAGTTCACAATTTTTCGACCGCGTTTTACGAGCTCGTATAAACTAATAAAGTTAAAAACTACATTTGCAAAAATTTGCATTCAAAAATATATTTTAACATATTTTAATATATGGAAAAACACTGTATTTCCACTTTTAAATAATGTAATGAAGTTCAAGGTTTCTATTTTGTTCATGCTTATCAGCTTTAGTGCGTTTTCATGTACAAAATAGAACTAATTAAGAATTATTTGTAAACCATAGGCGTATCTATAAAATAAAGTAAATGCTACAGAATTATTTTAAAAATTTAATGTATTGGACCGTGCGATTATGGGAAAAAAATGGACACAGATTTTTAATTTCTTCAAAAAAACTGGGTACATAGCAGTAAATTAACTTGAGTGTCGATATACTGTTGTTTGGCAAATTTTTGTTATTTTGTGTCTAGAATTTCCTTTCACAATACATTGCTAACCCTCCTCCTATAGTCAGTTGTGTTAGGTTCTTCTACATTGTGTCCAAATACAAGGGTTGTCTGAAAATTTTCCGACCTCAACATGAAGATGGCACCATGAAGATGGCACAAAAGTTAGGGAATGTGTTTGTGTATGTTTTGAAAGGTACCCACTAAAATTTCAGCCATTTTGGACGCGCAGTTGTTGTTTGACAATCATTTGAGTGAGTCGATGTGAGTGTTTTTATGAAAATGGAAAAAAATCGAGTATCGAGCTGTCATTAAATATTTGTTTTTAAAAGGCAATACGCCTACGTAAATCAAAGACGAGTTGGACGCTGTGTACGGGGACTCTGCACCATCATTTACCACCGTGAAATTTTGGGCTGCTGAATTTAAACGTGGCCATACCAGCTTGGGTGACGATGAACGTTCGAGACGTACAAAAACTGCAACCACTGACGATAATATCACCAAATGGTGCTGGAAACCGTCGAATTAAAATTAGAGAGATAGCAGAGGCTAAAAACATGTCCAAAGAACGTGTTTGTCACATATTGAATCAAGATGTAAGCATGAGAAAGCTGTTCGTGCGTTGGGTGCCGCGTTTGCTCACTTTGGACCAAAAACGTGTTCGAATGAACATTTCCAACTCTCTGTAGGCGCAGTTTAGGCGCAATAAATCAGAGTTTTGGCGCCGATTAATTACTGTAGATGAAGTTTGGATACACCATTATACTCCGGAAACATAAATACAGTCAAAACAATGGACTGTGAAGGGGGAATCGGCTCCAAAAAAAGCAAAGGTTGTTCCTTCGGCTGGGAAAGTGATGACAACTGTTTTCTGGGATAGTCATGGAGTTATCTTAATCGATTATCTTTAAAAAGGAAAAACCATTACAAGAGCATACTACGCATCATTACTTAACAAGCTGAAGGCAGAAATTGCGGAAAAACGGCCACATTTGCAGAAAAAAAGAATTTTGTTTCACCAAGACAATGCGTCGTCTCACACCTCAGCGGTTGCCATGGCGAAAATCCACGAATTACGGTTTGAACTGCTTGACCACCCTCCTTACTCACAAGATTTAGCCCCAAGCGATTTTTTTTGTTCCCTAAGCTAAAAGTTGCGCTCGGAAGAAAGATATTTTCGTCGAATGAAGAGGCCATCACCTTCGTAAACAACTATTTTGCAGAGAAAGACGCCGAGTACTATTTGGACGGGTTGAAAAGATGGGAGCATCGCTGGGAGAAATGTATAGACTTACAATATTTACCTACAATATTCCTTTTAAAATGTAGTAAATTTAAATTTTAAGAATTATTGGTGATTTTTTGACCAAAATTATTTGATGATGATTGCGGTTTGATTTATTAAGAGTTTCTTTCAAAAAAACTTACCTAATAGAAAGTAGAGATATCTGTAGCAAGCGATTATATTTTTGCGCATAAAACTCTCGATTTTAGTACTACGATAACTATTATCCACCACTTTTATACTTACCAGATATGTGACAGCAAGCGATTGTTTCTGTTCATTAAATAACCTTTTTGCAAAAAACGTTTTTTAACAAGCTGTTGTGCTAGCAGTGTAATGGGTTAATTTTAAAGATAAAAACTAATTTAGATAAATAAAATAATTTAACATGTCCAATTATTTAGAATATTTAGATCACACGTTTTAAGGCTAAATATTATGGACAATAAGAGTTCAAATTTTCCATGGATTTCTTTTTATTTATGATTTTGAATTGTTTGTACTTATGTAAACTCTGGCAGGTCCCATCAACGAAATTACTTACAAATTGCTTTTTACATTTCATCTCTTTCTTATTCACAGAAGTCAAACTCAGAAACTAAACCTTTTTTCCTTGGTTTTTCATAAACTAATACGAATGAAGAAGTTTCGAAATTATTTTTATGTACAAACTATAAAAAATTGAGTAAAATGAAACAAACACGTGAAAGAACAATAAAATATTCCACAGCGTTACTATCAGTTTTTTCTTTGGTTGGCTCGTTTTGTATATGAATAATTGTATTATATTTTTAATGCCAAGTGTTTTTTTCCTGGTTTCGTCAATTTGCTTTTTATCTTTATCTAGGTATACTTCCAAGTATTTCAGTTTTTATTTTGGGTTTATTTGTTGGTAGGGTTGGGGTTTTCAATAAATTTATTTGTATTTTCTATTTGTCGCAGTATTGATTCATTTTTTGTATGTGGTACTCTAGGTTATTTGTTATTATTTTTCGGTATTTTGAAGTTGTGTATATAGCTGTGTCATCCTTTGCAGATACTATAGTGTATTTGAAAATCAAGAGAGAGAAAATTACCAGAAATGTTTTGTAGTTATCAGTGTTAAAGGCAGTAAACCATAGACGTGCGTTTTCAAAATTAAATTAATATGAAAATAGAAATATTTAATTTGTTTTAGTTATTTATAGGTTCCTAGATTACCAATTTTAGATAGATAAACATAATTCGTAAGTAGTAATTTAATTTGGGTAAAATGAAGAAAAAGTCAATATTATTATAGGCATTTTGTTTTAGGCATATGTTTATTTACAAAATATGTATATAATATGTACAGATAATTACAATTACTTATAAATTAATATGAGGAGCTAAAAAACAATTAAGTAGGTATATGAGAAAAAAAACCAACCGCAAGGATAAAATTTGACGAGCAACATGCAAAAAATACGACAATATTAATTCTTAAAAAATAAAAATCTAAAAATAAAATTAAAGTACATAAATTAATAATTTTAAAGTTATGGTTCCTCGCACTCTGTGTCAGAAGATTCACCATCTGATTCTAGAGAAATTACAATGGGCTCTATAGTAATATCAATTATGTTATCTAGCTCCCACATTTTTTTTTCTATTTCTGTAACGTGTCTAATACATTTTTGCCAATTTTCACTTGTTATTTCAGATATTGCCTTATTGAAGAGATTTTTAACATCTGATAATTTAAAAGTAGTGTTATTTCTGGCAACATAACCTTTAACTTGAGCCCATATCAATTCTATCGGATTCAGCTCACAATGGTAGGGTGGTAAACGAAGGATTTCAATTTCTCCTCAATATTATATTTTTTATAATTTTGCTTATGTTTTTTAGCAATAGTTAACAATTCCGCCCTCAGCATTGTATTGTCAAAGACTAAATTTTTAGAAGATAACCATTTTGCAATTTCATCCTTTTTCCATTGAGCGATAAATGGTCTAGTTTTAATTTTTTCACTGGCGTATACTCACAAACTGCTTCCATTTTTAGTCACTACTATTTGTCACGTTTATCGAAAATCAAATAACTGCATTTCTAGAAACTTAAGCACTATTTAAGTCAAAATATCTGTCATTAGAAGCTGTTGCCAATCGGAGGTCGTTAAATAACAATTATCCCTTTCTAATCTGGTTACGCCTATGACCCACGTTAATCCTCTTAGGCCTACTGTAGTAACAATGAAAGATCATAAAATAATGTGATAGTCCAAGAAATTTAATAAATTTTGTATTGAAATTAACAAAAACAATTTAGAATGCATTACAAATATTGAAGTTTTACCGCACGTACTGTACTATAGTTTTGCATACCGAATTAGTTTTTATTCTGGGAATTTACTCTCTCTTGATTTTCAAATACAGTATAAAATAATTGTTTGCTAATCTCTTTAGAAATTAAAGGATAATAACGTCGCTTACCGACCAGTTTCGACCGTATCTGTGTTATCATCTATTCAAGCTAGGTGTTTTCTCTTTACAATATAAATAAATACCGGAATTAGACAAGAATATTTACTATTTCTACCGAATTTAACATTTTGATAGTAACGACAACGACAACGGCAACAATAAGGATGATTTACATAGAAAATTGACTTCTACTTACTAAGGAAATTTACCTTATTATTTGTTAAAACTTAAGAACCGATAGTAAGATGTAAATTAGATATGAAAGATATAAAAGAAAATCAAATGTTTGGATATATATTTTATCTAGAAAATTAAAAACAAATCTTACCTTATATTTTATATGGCCAATTTAAAAAAAAAAGCGAATTCAATAATGTTATTATTTAAAATCTCACTTCACTTCCGCGACACTGAACTTGAAAACTAAAATGAGTAATGCATCGTGAAGAAATGGTACTTGCTTACCATCGACATTGCCCCTCTCGATGATTCGAAAGTTTTAGTATTGCCAATGATTATTTTAACCAATTTGGTGACCTACTCTTCAGAAAAGATATTTGGCTGCTCCTTACTTTTACTAAATTTTACTTTTCAATTACCTATGTGAATTCAATTGAAAAAAAAACACCATTACTATTTTTTTATTACTTCTAATCTACGAGTAAATATATTTCAATCTGGGAGATATCTATATGTAATATAAATATTTCTTGGAGTTAATATAATGCAAGCAGATAAACTTGAAATATATTATAAAGATGATAAATAAGTAGGTAAAGTACGTTTCACAATAATTCGTTGTACCTGCTCTTAACTGCTCTTAAGGGATTACTAATAAAAGGTGTTTAATTTTTCTTCGAACTTTGGCCGTAAACCGGTGAACTATTTACAGAAAGGTATTATTTATTTTTGTCCAGGCAGATATATTTTGGATTTTTTATTTTTCAGGTAAAATTTTAAATTATTATTACTGACCATCAATAATAAATCAGTGACGTTAATAATACCAAATGTGTTGATGAAATACAAAAAGATATAATCCGACGAACGATAAATGATACCAACCCTAGATTGTATAAAAAAACGGTTACTTAAAGACGACACGGGAATTATTTGTAGCCGTACAAGTTTGTGGAGAATTATTTCTCAAATGGGATTTAAATATTGTACCATTAATAAAAGACAAGTGATAATGGAGTCATATCGTTTACGAATGTGGCGTTGTCATTACTTACAAGCTATTCAAAAATATAGAAGTGAAAACCTTTCAATTATCTACCTCGACGAGACATGGTATGACACCCATGATACTTCAACGAAGGGTTTTGTTGATTCATTGGGAAATTGCAAAACAAAGGCTCCATCAAATAGAGGACAAAGAATTACAATAATACATGCCGGATCAGAAACAGGTTGGGTTCCAAACGCTTTATTGTTATCAGCAAAGAATATTAAAGATTCAAGTTTAGATTGTCACGAAGATACGACAGCAGAACTTTTTGAAGATTGGTTTGAGAATTATTTATTGCCGAATATACCGGAAAAAAGTATAATTGTAATGGACAATGCAACTTATCATAGCCGTCAATTAAATAAAGTACCAAATAGCAACAACAATAAATGGGAAATTCAAGAGTATTTGTTAAAAAATGACTTTTATTTTGAAGAATCGTACACAAAACGTGATCTCTTACAAGTTTTAGCAGCGTTCGGTATTGAAAAAGAATACGTTTGTGATACTATTGCTAAAAATATGGGCCACACAGTGTTACGGCTTCCCCCATATTATTGCATGTTCAATCCTATAGAACACATGTGGCATCAGCTAAAATCCGAAGTTAGATCGGAAAACGTTTCACCCACATTAAACTCAAGTGTTATAGAGTTAATCAGAGATGTGACAAGTAATATTCCCATTGATAGCTGGAAAAATTCGATTCAGCATGTTATTAAGGTTGAAGGTTCATATCGAAATGTTAATGTAGCACCCTTAGTTATTAATTTAAATGAAGACGATAGTGATACTGAACTACATTTAGATTAAATAGTGGTAAATAATGTAGAATTAGTTCATTTGTTTAATCGCAATTAACAAATAAAGTTAAAATTGGTTTTTAAAAAATTTCGTGATTTTGTTTTACAAAATAAATTTAAGTTTTAGTAAATGTTAACTTAGTTCTATTTAAATCAATTTTTTTGGATACCCTGTAGTACAAAATATTTTTAAAATGTGGCCATGATTAAACTACATAAACCCGTAACTTCAACCCCCTACCGGGGGTGAGCACACCCCCTTGATTTTGAATCAGGATAAGGAATACATTTCAAAGGTAATTATTTGATCATTTTTGCCTAAAAAAATATAAGTACCATGTTTTTGATTTACCTTAGTCTACCGGCTGCACGTGTGTCAAAGCGATTGTAAATTTGTAATAGAATTAAAATGGTGTATTCCGTAGAAGAAAGGGTGGAATAAAATTATATTTCAGGAATAACGACTCTGTGTGAACAACAGCAGCATTATATAAAGAGCGACATCGTGGAAAAAATGTATCCTCTTCTTACGTTGGCAACTGGTAGCCAAATTTGATGCTATCAGTAATTCAGGACAATTCACAATTGTTCTTGCTAAACATATTGCTACGCCAGCTAGATTGTTAAGCTGTAATCATGTGAGTGACATAGATAGATTGATATGTTTTCGTAGAATTGAGAAATTATTCTCTAAGGAATGATTCAAGAATACGGTCCCAAGAAGTACGAGCTTTCTAAATTTACCGCAATTGGGTTCATTGTACTTAAAATGTTGATATGAACACACACCACCTAACATCCCTCACCTTCCGTTGGTTATATGTATGTATGTTTAAGGGGTGGTAAGTACACTGCGACCTATGAGACCTATTGTGTCCCCCTTACTTGCTATTAGCTCTAATGTTTTCTCAGGCTTATAGCAGTTCTTCTAGTCCTACTTTCCTAAGAAAGTTTAGGACATCGTCGGGCTTCAAATCAGGTAGATCCCCCTCTTCTATTTCATGTGCTCCTAGATATCTAGCCCTAGAATTTTGCAAGGCAGGGCATTCTGAGAGTATGTGTATGGAGGTTTTGTCCTCTTCCTCAAAGAATCTGCACTTTGCTTTATCTTCTAACCCTAGTTTCTTCATATGACTTCTTAAGCGGCAGTACCCGGTTAATATTCCCGTTAAAATCCGGAGACTTTTTTTACTGAGGTTGAGGCAGGCACGAGATCTCTTCTGGTCATAGTTCCCCAGTAGTATCTTAGATTGCCTCAGACCTTCCAGCTGATTCCAGTACTTGGATTTTTCTTTCTCCATTTCTTTTCTTAGTTTTCCTAAAATTGCGCTGCTGCTGTTTCGGTCCAAGATATGGGATTTCAAAACTTTTTTTTGCCAGCTTATCTGCTGTTTCGTTTCCTTCTATTCCTGTCTTGGAACCCACAGGAGGGTAACAGTCTTCTGGCCTAATTCATTAAGCTTATTTAAGCATTCCCAAACCATCTTCGAACTAATTATATTTGAGCTCATTCTTATACATGATCGCAAATTACGAATTTTTCTGACTTTGATGTTTCCGGTGCAGCAATTTCTCCGGGAACCTAAACAAAATAATGTATTGTTCTCCTTGAAATCAGTACAGTAACAAAAATAAAAAAACTAACAACCTGCGAAAGTTTAACCACAACACTTAGACGTTAGCACAACCCTCACTGGTTCTTGTGACTTAAAGGCAATTTTTAGGAGGATTTGCAAAAGTTACAGTGCATATTATTATATAATGGTCGTAATGAATACCAAAATAGAGCACTTTTGCTACTGAACCAGCAAGAACTCCTTAACAAGATTAAACTATGCTTACTCATAACAATCTACTTGCAGAATAGAAATTACACCAATTCCTGCCTTCTAGCACAAAATTCTTGGTATAGCAAGATTAAATCTTGCTTACTGGTAGCAATAGGCATAAAGAATTGGCCTGATTGTCATTTTAAAAATTTGCTCCTTAAGGGTTCCATTTTGATTTCCCTTATATATAAATTTTTGATTCTGAGTAGCAGAAATTTGGGTAGTATCTTTTATTTTATTTTATGTAATTTATCATGATAAAGGTGATATCAAGCTTAAAGCAAATCTCAATATCGTAGGGAAATGGTACCAGTAGGAAGAACATAGATCAACCCAGCAAAACAATTTTGATTCCGTTCTCCAGGAGACGCAGATCAAAACTAACTTGGAACAACCATTTAGAAGAATCTTATCCAAAACCTTAGTGGCAACCTGTACTTGATGCAGGGTATTTTGAAATACATGGGGCTCATGTTCACTGATGCTTCACTAGTTGGCGGACTAAAATTCAACAATAAACAACACAAAGTGCAACAGCTTGCTTGTCTAGGACCAACAACCCAGCTGACAGCATGGTAATTTTTTGGTCACCCTTTACGTCGTTTTGACTTCTTGCATGACGTCAAATCTACTATAATATGACGTAAAAATGTCACAGACCAAAGACATCACCCAGTCACGTTAAATACGTCACCACATGACGTAAAATAGAAATGTTTTATTGACGAAATTGTAACGTATGGTTACGTTATTTCATGACGTAGTTTTTTCTACCTATTTATGACGTATGGATTGATTTTGGGACAGAATAAAAACCAAAAATATTGATAGACAATTTTTAGGTTTTCTGTTTCTGTTGTTGTTTTCCCATACTCGCACAATCCAATACTTTAAATTTACAATAGAATTTTCCTATTTAATTTATACGCCTATGGTTTATGAATAACACTTAATTAGTTCTATTTTGTAAATAAAAAAATTGAACTAAAGCTGATAAACATGAACTAAACATTAAACTAAATAAACTTCATTAACATTATTTAAAAGAGGAAGTACCTTTTTTCCATAAATTAAAGTAAATTAAAACTTTTTAAATGTATGATTTTTTATGACATTCTGGGGTTTTCACCATAATTTTTAAATATTTAGGAAACAACACGTTTGTATTTATGTAATTTATTTAATTTAAATAAATGTATGTTGACTATTTCAGTGTTAATTGCCTTACCAAATTTTTTTCTACTCCATTTTTTCTTAATCCATAATTAATACAAATATATGTTAGGAACTCATGTGTTTATAATAAATGAGTTCAGATCTTATGATATTTAACTACTTTATTATTATTTACAGCATAACTCTAAATGACAATGTTTAATTTTTTGTTCACTTTTCGTTTAGTTCTTCTAGAAGTTCTTTAATGCGGGTATCTAATTTCTAGTAGTTGTTCTACCCACGTTAGTTTTTACTTAATTATTTGTGTTGGTTTTTCTGGTTTCTATGATGTTTTGTACGTTTTATACATTTCTTCTAAGTGGTTTTTATCTTTTTTGACGTAAGTTTTAACAACAATATACTTACTTTATTTTTCTTACCATTAAAATCTATTTTAGGAGATGGCTTTGTAAGCTAAAAGCGCTTAGTTTCAATATTTACAGTGTACTTAATACACACTTATTAAAAAACTTAAGTTTTTTATTCAAAATACATTTTCCCATTCACCTACATTTTTAGAGAGTGTGTACAAAGTCTACAGTCTTTTAATAAATAATATATAAAAAACACTAAATAACACAAACACCACCAACACTAATCAAATGATCAAATATTAATCTCAAATCCAACGAAATCACAAAATTACATTTTCATCTATAATAACTTAAAAAATTGCCAATGGAGTGCTCCTACGAGAACTTATTGAGCTATCTCGGTTTAAAGGGTAGGTAAAGTACGTTTCACAATAATTCGTTGACTTGGTACCTGCTCTTAAGGGATTACTAATAAAAGGTGGTTAATATTTCTTCAAACTTTGGCCGTAAACCGGTGAACTATTTACAGAAAGGTATTATTTATTTTTTTCCAGGAAGATATATTTTGGATTTTTTATTTTTCAGGTAAAATTTTAAATTATTATTACTGACCATCAATAGTAAATCATTAGTAAATGATTTTTGATTTTCTTAATCATCTTGGAAGAGAAAGTGTGAGTTTCGGGGTAATTTGTTTTTAAAATTCTCTCCTAGAATTTTAGTTTGTATACTAAACATTATACTCTGAAAGTAATCTTGTGTTTATAACTAAGTATGTGGCGTCCTTGGGCAAAAAAAGTGCATTTATCGCCGGATGCGAAACAAATTGTGAAAAATGTGTTTGAAACATTGAATAATCGAGGTTATAGTGTAACCGATGCAGCAGAAGAAACATGTAAGTTAACCAAAACCCCAATATCCACAGTAAAAGATATTATCAATAAGCCAATAAGTAAACGAAAAAAACGAAGTGACGTTAATAATACTAAATGTGTTGATGAAATACAAAAAGATATAATCCGACGAACGATATATGTCCTATATCAAGAACAAATGATACCAACCCTAGATTGTATAAAAAAACGGTTACTTAAAGACGACACGGGAATTATTTGTAGCCGTACAAGTTTACGAATGTGGCGTTGTCATTACTTACAAGCTATTCAAAAATATAGAAGTGAAAACCTTTCAATTATCTACCTCGACGAGACATGGTATGACACCCATGATACTCCAACGAAGGGTTTTGTTGATTCATCGGGAAATTGCAAAACAAAGGCTCCATCAAATAGAGGACAAAGAATTACAATAATACATGCCGGATCAGAAACAGGTTGGGTTCCAAACGCTTTATTGTTATCAGCAAAGGATATTAAAGACTCAAGTTTAGATTATCACGAAGATACGACAGCAGAACTTTTTGAAGATTGGTTTGAGAATTATTTATTGCCGAATATACCGGAAAAAAGTATAATTGTAATGGACAATGCAACTTATCATAGCCGTCAATTAAATAAAGTACCAAATAGCAACAACAATAAATGGGAAATTCAAGAGTATTTGTTAAAAAATGACCTTTATTTTGAAGAATCGTACACAAAACGTGATTTCTTACAAGTTGTAGCAGCGTTCGGTATTGAAAAAGAATACGTTTGTGATACTATTGCTAAAAATATGGGCCACACAGTGTTACGGCTTCCCCCATATTATTGCATGTTCAATCCTATAGAACACATGTGGCATCAGCTAAAATCCAAAGTTAGATCGGAAAACGGTTCACCCACATTAAACTCAAGTGTTATAAAGTTAATCAGAAATGTGACAAGTAATATTCCCATTGATAGCTGGAAAAATTCGATTCAGCATGTTATTAAGATTGAAGGTACATATCGAAATGTTAATGTAACTGTAGCACCCTTAGTTATTAATTTAAATGAAGACGATAGTGATACTGAACTACATTTAGATTAAATAGTTGTAAATAATGTAGAATTAGTTCATTTGTTTTATCGCAATTAATAAATAAAGTTAAAATTTGTTTTTAAAAAATTTCGTGATTTTTTTTACAAAATAAATTTAAGTTTTAGTAAATGTTAACTTAGTTTTATTTAAATCAATTTTTTGGGATACCCTGTAGTACAAAATATTTTTAAAATGTGGCCGTGATTAAACTACATCTTTTTTATTTGAAACATTTTTTGACAACATCTGCCAATTAGATGAAATAGACCAAAGCGTATACGTATACGTAAGTTTCAACAGTTTTGTTTAATTTCAATTAATAAATAAACTTAAAATTTGTTTGTTTGTTTTTAAAAAAATTCGTGATTTTTTTTACAAAATAAATTTAAGTTTTAGTAAATGTTACTGAGTTTTATTTAAATCTATTTTGAAAACCGGATAACGGATCTGTTAATGTTTACTGTACAGTGAGAAATTTATAACCTTTCATTACTAATCCCCTAAGGTCAGGTACCGAGTCAACGAATTATTGTGAAACGTACTTTACCAATATTTTCGTTGTGTGAGAACGTTGAGTCGTCACATGGTAAATTTTCTCACACGTACATTGGGGTCCAGGACGTTCCATCCCAAGATTTGTTTGTTTCTTAAAAAATCATACACTAAATTCAGCACGCGTCCACAGAAAATGTTGGAAGGCACCAAAAGATTTGAACATTCAACGTGTAGATGGGATGATTTAGTTAAACACGCACCCTTCATTAGCAACAACACTACGAAATTGTTCAATAACCGTTGACAAAGCGGCTCGGTGTTAGAGGTATGCTAACAGGGGGGAATCGAAGAATTTGGATGATTCCTCGAGGAAATAATCCGGGACTATGATGAAGGAGAATAGTTTTGCTTATTCCGGAAACCAAAAATTTATATTCAAGGTTACTATTTGTATTTTTATTTTAACAAAAAAACATTTAGGCCAGTTCTTAATCAATTAGTATTCGTTAATGACCAAATTTTATTTTTAATTAAAAAGATGCCTTGAATTATATTCCATCAAATATTTATATTTATTCTGTACTTTATAATAAAAAAAAATTTAAATTAATTAAGAAGGTTTCTTTCTTTGGTCAAACTGTTGGTAGGTTCTGCACGTGGCCTATTTATCGTTTTTGTAAGCTATGGAGAAGGAAGACAGCACATATAAATTGCCAAATCATTACAATTATTTTATTTCTTTAATAGTCGTTTTCTTAGTTTTTTCAGTGATATATATTTTTTTTTATATTTTTAAAAATTAGTTAATGAAAGTTGCTTATTGTATCCACACAAAAAGAAGTATCTCCTAATCAGTAATTTGTGACAAAGTTTTGTTTTATAAAAGAAAAATTACTGTTTTTATTTAATGGGATGCAAAGTGAGGGGTAAATATACATTTGTTTTAATAATATATTTAGTTTATACTGCTATACTTCCTAGAATTATTTTTTGTTATATATAAAAAGACATCTAGCAGATCAACAATATAAAGTAGTTAATGAACAAATAAATCTTGGAAGTTCACCACTATTAAACTGTTTACTTTGATTGAGTCTTCATTTTATACATAGATAAGACGTAATTGTAACACAAATATATTAAGTTATTGTAAAGATCAGCATGATATAGTTTTTTCCTGGTTTTTCTATATCATTGCACAGTTATACTGATCTTAAAGGAAAATAGATCCAGGATAATCCCTTAGGGCTAATAACAGCTAGGCTTTAATATTGCTATGTCTTATTACTTCCATACTTGGTCTATCCTTAATACTACCTAATCAACATCAGGTACCTAGCTACACACAAACAAACTTCAATATGTCAATCTGACGATGCTATTTCTATAGCGAAACGGCCGTCATTGCATTTCATATTTTGCGAATAAATAG
Source organism: Ophraella communa (assembly GCA_035357415.1). Taxonomy (NCBI): domain Eukaryota; kingdom Metazoa; phylum Arthropoda; class Insecta; order Coleoptera; family Chrysomelidae; genus Ophraella; species Ophraella communa. The sequence continues at coordinate 13,284,345 of CM068984.1, forward strand.
TGAAAGTTTAATTCAACCTTTTAGTTGTTTAACGTTCTTTGTATGAAAGAGCTTTTGACATTTTAGTATTTATACAGTATGATGCAAATGTATGGAATAAATTCATTATTTCCGTGTCGCAATATCAACATAACTATTTGTATATCCGCAAGAAAAAAACTAATATTGTGTATTATAAAGCATTAGAAAAATAAACACACGAATTCAATATTTATCGTTAAGACAGGACAGCGTATGTCTGGTCAGCTAGTATTCATATAAAATCATGCAAAATTAAGTACACTCGTTGTAGGAGTTCAACGGAATGCCAGTTTTAGGTGGCATTATTTGGAAATGTTACGAATATTATAAAATCTACCCGACTTTATACTATTTCTTTTAAACAGCTGAATTAGCAGACAAATTTAATTTGAACTGTATTTTTATTTTAAAAATATATTGACATCTCTTTATTCAATTAATGACAACGTCAAATTCAGAAAAAACATAAATTCCAAACAATGCCACCTAAAACTGGCATTCCGTTGAACTCCTACACTCGTCACAAAAAGTCTCATAATTTTAAAAATTGAATTATGGTGTAAAATAAAATATCAAATTTTTCAGAATATTTTAATATGAGTGTATGGTTTCCTGTAGATGTATAAAAACCCAAAATGTTTACAATGTAAATCGCCTTTTTATTGAAAACCAAAAAATGGATAAATTTTGATAAATCCTATTTGTACTATTGACATTTTAAAATTTCTTTTGTGCAGTACGTTTATTTAATTTTTTATTTGGAAGTGTCTAGAAACATTTTAAGTAAAAATAATTTAACCCTAGAACAAGCAGCTCAAATCGTGGCTTTAGTTGAAAATGGAAGAGTAATATGTTGCTGAACTCATGGGAATCAACCAATCTAGCATTTTTAGAGTCTTAAAAAGGTTAAGAAAAACTGGAAGTTCCAGGATGTCCCAGGTATACTAATCCTGCAGATGACCGTTACTTAAGAATTCAGACTTCGCGAATTCGTCATGTTACAGCTAGGCAACTGCAAAATGTTTTCTCTGGAGTCCGTAATGTTAGAATATTAGAATAGAAACAGATTAAGAATTTTTGGTTAGGTTAGGCCTCCATGCCATGGACAGTAAAAAATCCTAAATGCATTACCCTCCTCTCTTCATTTGACCAATATTCTACAAAACACTCAATCATCAAATCAGCACTTCACGACATTCTAGACAAATACAAGGACTTCGTTCATACTTACACTGATGCATCGAAATCAAAAAACGGAACAGGCGCTGCCATAATCACACCAACCTCCAAATATATGTTAAAAATCCCTTCAAGCTTATCAGTCTTCTTCTCTGAACTATATGCTCTACATCAAGCTACGCAGATAGCATTTTCGTCAAACGAACCCAATCATCTCATTCTCACAGACTCCCTAAGTTCAATCAAAGCTATTCATAAAACGTACTCGATAAACCCGTTTACAGTTAAAATTAGAGAAATGGTACAATCATCGATGAATAAAAACAACAAAATAATATTCTGTTGGATACCTTCACACATTGGCATACAAGGAAACCAGGAGGCAGATAGGATGGCCAAGGAACCCTCCACAAGTGACAGTGCAGAGTGCGTGAACCTTTTAAGTGCCGACCTAAAATCAGAAATTAAACAAGCAGTGTTCAGTGCGTGGGAAGATAAATGGATATCTTCCGTAAACAAATTGCGAGAAATAAAAGACTCGGTTAAACCGTGGTCAGCGCTACCAAAAAACCGTAAAGACGAAGTATTACTAACACTATTACGCCTCGGTCACACGCGACTAACCCACAGCTACTTGTTTGATACGAAGGTAGAACCCAAATGCGAAAGATGCGACTGCAAATTAACCATCAAACACATACTTATAGAATGCCCATCGCTATCTAACCAAAGAAGATCGTCCAATCTACAGCCAGGAACTTTGTCAGATGTTTTGGGCCCCAACTGCAATATAACCACATTAAAAAAATACCTCAAAACGATTCAAATTATAAACTCCATATAGTGCTTAATTTTATATTTTTTTACACAAATAATATTGTTAGTTATGTAAAACTTATTTAATTGTAAAAATATGAGTCGCTAATAACCAAAATGGTTGATGCGAATTGTCTAAAAAAAAAAGAATTTTTGGAATCAGACCCAGAATATCTGTTACTGTACTGCTTCATTGTTAACCAGAGTAAATTGTGTAGCACGTTTAAGGTTCGCAAGAGAACATGTTAACCATTGGGCTAATATTCTTTTTAAGAATATAAGAGCAGTCAGAAATTATGGAGGTGGTTCGATTATGGTATGTGGAGGCATCTGTTTTGAAGAACACACTGATTTAATTATTGTATTTCGTAGGGGATCACTGACAGCTAATCGGTATATAAGGGAGGTTCTTGAGGAAAATGTAGTGCCATTTTTGTTCCAATCATTGGAGAGAATTTTATTCTATAACGCTCGTTGCCAAAATAACAATGGAATACCTTCAAGAAGTTGGTATCCAAGTTTTAGATTGGTCAGCAGTTGGTCCAGACCTAAACCTAATTGAACATATTTGGGAGTTCCTGGACAGGCGCATAAGAACTCGTAATATCGCTCCAGACAACCTTGATCAGCTGGAAAATGTTTTAATAGAAGAATGGGAAAATTTGGATTTGGATTACATAAGTGACCTGATAAGAAGCCTTCCAGATACCAAAATCTTAAATTTATCGTTTAAATTTTTTATTTTGTTACTTTGTATTATTTGATTTTTCTGGAATAATTGTTATTTTCATTATTTATGCCCAATATTTTTTGATTTTTAATTTGCCAACACTTCCAAAAAAAAAATGAGAATAATAAAAACTATTCATATATCACTTATGCCATACTTTTTGAGACGAGTGTATTTCGGTCTTAAAACATAGTTAAAAATAAACCAGTTTAGCATAAAACTACATCAATATACGTGTAAAGGTAATGGAATACCTTGGTAGACTTCTACCATTGTTTGAAATAAACATCCATGTCCTAAAATAAGAAATAATTAGAAAATAGTTTAATTTAGATGTTGATAATAATAGATAATTAAACAGAATCATTGAATTGTTAATAAATTTGTTATACTTACTGAAAAAGCCAGATTGTATTTTAAATTATTCATTCTCCAAAGCGTTCGACAAGATCAGTCACACAATTCTGTTAAGGAAAATTGAATCTCTAGGATTTCATGAAGGAATGTATATGCTTCTGAAAAGCTACTTATTCAACCGCAGTCAATACGTTTATTTTAATGGCTTTGTATCTAATACTTATTATGCAACCAGTGGTGTGCCTCAAGGCTCTCATTTGGGACCACTTTTGTTTTTAATTTTTATCAACGACTTGTGTGAATCTCTTCAACTTAACAAATTAATGTTTGCTGATGATTTGAAACTCTACACTTCTATCTCCAGTATCGAGGATTGCATTAAGTTACAGGATCAATTAAATATATTGCAGGAATGGTGTTCAAGGAATTACCTTTACTTAAATACTTCAAAGTGTATGATCATGACTTATTGTCGTAAAAATAATCCAGTGCTTTTTGATTATAAAATAAATGACATTGTACTAAATAGGCCGAATACTATTAAAGACTTAGGAGTGCACTTTGATAGTCAGTTAACGTTCAACAATCACATTAACATTGTCGTTGGTCAGGCTTGTCGCATATATGGTTTTATTTACAGAAATTGTAATGGATTTAGTAGTATTTCAGCGTTAACCTCATTATTCATTACTTTAGTAAGATCAAAGCTTGAGTATGGGTGCATCATATGGAATCCTATATATTTGCAATATAAACAATGTATTGAAAAAGTTCAGAAAAAATTCTTAAAATTTATTAACTTTAAAACATATAACTTCTATCCTCCAAGAGGTTGCTGCTACTTTGACCTATTGAAACGATTTGATTTTGTCTCATTGGAAAGGCGAAGAAATGGGGCATTTGTTATATTTTTATATAAACTATTAAAAAACCATAGTCGTAGATATATTATTTCTAAATATTCCAAACTTTTCCAAAATTTTATTTTAAAAATTACTAGGAAATTTCCATGATTATAGCAATTTTGCGGTATTATAAAGTGGAGCAAAATAAAGATAAAGAATAAATAATTTTTTAATCTAACAAGTGGAAGCGATCGTATTCTTATAAGAAAATATAAGTTTCGTAATCTAATAAAAGCTATTTGCGTCTCAGTTGCTAGAAATGTCAGAATGGCAGCGTCTTATTCGCCTTTTCGAAAGTCTAGACGCCCTCTGGAGGATAAACAATAAATCTACTTTGTGAGTAATCGCAACTTATTCTTAATTTTATTTTGGATTGTTAAGTGGAGGTTGATGTTTGATTCTTTTATTTGTATTTGTAAAATTACCACCAAACAATTAAAACACACAACTCAACCACTAAGTTCGACACCTCAAACAAAAAGATTACTCACGATCCTCCATATTTGTTTACGTTTCTTAGCGCCCTCTTCTGGTTCTAATGAAAGAAGGAATTTTACAATTATAGTTCATGTTCGAATAAACCGCTAGCATATTCGTTTATTTACCATATGAATTTAAATTCTGCTTGTAATGGTAATTAATAATTTATTATAATAGAATGATAATTTAAAAATGAACGTGTTATTATCAATAATAATACTACTAGTGAGAGAATTTTCCCAATAAATCTGTCGATTTACTTCCACACGAAACTGACTTGCTTGAAAACATCACGAGTCAGTTTTAACAATTTTTTTGACAAATATATCAAACTTTGTTTTCGATCAGCAGGTATTAGTTGCCGCGTTGAAAACCCCGAAATTGACAGACCAATCAAAATTGAAAGACAGCAAGAGCTTAAATATCCAGGAATATTTTAGGCTTACGTGGTATTCGATTAGAAAATTTCACACCATAACTTGAAAAACAATTATTTTTCCATCTATCAGATTAATAATTACTAGTTTAAACGTCTGTACTATAAAGAGATATAGCATATTTTTATTTGTCTATCGTCTGTACGTTGACGTTTCAAAATTCTCTATGCTTTCAGCCGTCAAAAAATTTCCGGAAATTTTATTAGTTACCATGGTAAATAGACAATATTAAGGCATTTTATAGGTTAAAAAGTAGAGATGTGAAATTTTCTTTGGCTTGAAATTGATCAGATTAGGTCAAAATTTCGTTATGATCCATAATACGGCCCATACACGATGCAATTTGTTGTACTATCGGCTTCAAAATAGCATATACATTTTCAAACTCAAATCTCTTACAATGAATTAATTTTAAGGACGGCCCTAATTTTAAGGACGGCCTATTTATTATGTATAACCAATCAGTTAAACAGTTGTCCACGCCCACATCTTTAATGTTTGCAGCATAAGGTATTTTATTAACAAATTGCCTGTCCCTCTGTCCCTTGTAAATAAACCTAATCCCCAAAAACCATTTAATGTAGGCGTTTAAAGGGCGTTTTTATAACTTCGGTAGGTAAAGGAAATTCACATTTAACATGTATATGCTATTCTAAAACCGACTGTACAACAGATCGCATTGAAAATCGTATAGACAGATCGTAAAGAATTTTGCCCACAGTCGTTAAAACATCAATAGTGAAGGTATAATTTATACAGTGCATTAATACGGAATTTTATGAATAGCAGTGACAAAAGTATTAGAAAATTTTTATAAAACACATAATAATTTACTTGTCTTATATGATATTAGTAACAGTCATAAATATTTATTTTCAGAAATATGGCTACACATGTTCTAAATAACACCAACTTGTTTTTGACGGAAGTCAATAATACTAAAAAAACTACTGATATTACAGAAACAATAACACAATCTCAAAGCTACACCAACAATACGTCAAATAAAACCCAAATTGTATGGTTTAACGTAATTGTTTATGTAATTTTGCATGCTCTAGCGTTATATGGTACATGGTTAGTTTTAGCGGTAAAAGTCTCATGGAAAACAATACTTTTTAGTAAGTATTATATTAAAAGAGCTATTTAAAGAAGTATGTATGACAATAATATTTGTTTATGTAACCTTTCCCGAGTACGATCCTGTTTAGCTGAAATGTCGGTCCCCGCCGGCTGATTCAACACTTGGGCTCGATTCTTGAATCTCGAAATCGAAATATCACAATCGACTGTAGATATATGTCGAGAGTTTTGTATGAAGGCGATTCTTGAAAAAATGTAAACAATCCCTTAAAGAAACTGGAAAGAAATGGCAAGGTCACCTTGATGTGGGTGTATTAGATATTTACTAGTTGTCCTGTTAGATTTAGTTGATATAGTTATATACAGAATGATGTATGTCACTTTTTGATTCTTGTAGGAAACTTCTACGGTAGCATATCCAATTGGGCAAATAACTTCGCCAGTGTAAGTTCGAAGTGGTAAAACAGACGGACAAATTTTGACCTCGGGACATAGTGCAAGAAAGTCCTCATGTGACATCGATGAAACCACAGCTCCTGTGTCATATTCAAAAAACACATTTCGTCCATTGATTCCAATTTGTAACATAAATTTTGAAGGTTTTTTTAATATGAAGGAGTTATCTTTAAAGATACGAGAATTGTTGTTCCAACTTCGTAAAAAGGCAAAATATTAAATGAACTACATACGAAGGTCATGTTGGAATTGTAAGAATGAAAAATCTTGCCAGATCGTATGTGTGGTGGCCAAAAATTCATAATGATATAGAGCATATAGTCAAAAGTGGTATACCTTGTCAGTTGGTGCAAAATAATGAGAGCAAGAACAATTCCCATCACTGGGAATCACCTAGTGGTCCTTGGCAACGTATTCATGTTGATTTTGCAGGACCGTTCATGAACTATTATTTCTTGATAATAGTCGATGCATTTTCTAAATAGCCAGAAATTTTCATAACTAAATCCACGACAGAATTATCAACAATTCGGCATTTAAGAAGTACTTTTGCACGTTTTGGACTTCCTGTAACTCTAGTTTCCAATAATGCATCTTATTTCGCATGTAAAGATTTTGAAATGTTTTTAAAGGAAAATGGTGTGAAACACAAATTTTCGGCGCCTTATCACCCGGCTACTAATGGTCAAGTTGAGAGATATGTCCAATCAATGAACAAGGGGCTTAAAAGATTGGCTTTGGAGGGGAAAAATAGTGATATCGAATTGAAATTGCAAAATTTTTTAATACATTACCGTAAGACAGTTCATTCAAACACTGGATTATCCCCAGCAGTAAAGAGCAAAGTGCCTGCTGCAAATGAGAAGAAAGACATACAGTTGACTACAGTTCTTCGTATTCTGGACACTACCCTTTGCGGTATTACCTTAAAATAATGGGAAAGTGAGAACTGTAGTTTCTGCAAAAGCGCTAAAGAAAACATAGCGTACTGCGTATGTTCCTAGAACTAGTTTCTCTGACTTCTTATCAAATGAGCCCTTTACAAATCTGATCAACTTCGCTAAAAGTATTGGCGTTGTGGCTATTCTTATTATGAATTAGTTGTCTGTGAATATATTTCAGCCGTTATTTTTCAAAATAAAAATTTTTCTTTCTAACATTCTTAAGCCGAAATGTGGTTACACAAGCATCCAGTTTTTAAGGTGTATTCCAAAAATAAATCGGTCTTAAATTGACCTTATGTAATTTTGTGTTTAATTAAACGTAAATTTAATTTTAGATTATGTGTACCTGGGCTTTGCAGGCGTGGGAGTAACAGGTGGTGCACATCGCCTCTGGGCACACAGAGCGTATAAAGCAAAACTTCCTTTTAGAATACTATTAATGCTTGCTCAAACAGCTTCTCTACAAAATAACATTTACGTTTGGGTAAGAGATCATAGAGTTCATCATAAATACACGGACACTGATGCAGACCCCCATAACTCTAAGAGGGGTTTCTTTTTTAGTCACGTTGGTTGGCTACTGACGAAGAAACACGAAGAAGTTAAGCGCAAAGGAAAAACAATCGATATGAGCGATGTTGCGTCAGATCCAGTAGTGATGTGGCAACGAAAGTAAGTTTAATATACAATCATTACAAGTAATAAATAATTTTGTGAGTTATAGAAAAATGTGGGTACATTCTAAGTGAATAGGAGGATCTAATAAAAAATTAAGTTTTTATTTTAGGCGTTTTTATTGATTTATAGTTTTCATTTATTAAAACCCCATTAAATCAAAATAGTTTCTAATATTTAAAAACTCTAAATTGGAACAAATACAAAAATGGACATAACTTAATATTTTAGGAGCCAAAAAAAACACATTGACCAGGGCGATAGAAATAATGTTAAATCTCAAACCCATGGAGATATTTGTTAATTGTTGGCGCTTAAAACCTAACGAAAAGGCCGGTGAGCCTTTTGTTGATTATGATTTTGTTAATTTGTTTGCAGATGACTCGGAAATCTATTGTTTTGATAATAACTTAGAAAATGCTGTTTAAAGAATGAATAGGGCTCTAAACTCTGTCAATAACTACTTAATATACAATAAACTCATACTTAATGTATTAAAAACAAGAGCTGAAACTAAAATTACTGTTTATCAAGCAATTATTCAACCTCTTTTGATTATTGTTCTTCTATTATGTTCCTACTTAACCTAAATCATACTACTTAGTTACAAAATCTTCAAAATTGGGGTATGAGGATAATCTTAAAATGTATGTAACAAATATGTTTATGGATTTAGGTATTATACCATTTGAGAATGGCATTTGTACATAAAATATTAAATAATTTACTACCACCTAACTTTCAGGAACACATACTTTTTAATAATAATAATACACCTATCTCTTTATTGAATACTCATGCGCAAATATTTTTGAATTTTCCCCTTCCACTGCTAAAATATGACTACTTCTTGCCATAAAACACAACGTATTGCTACCCAGGAATACCACAATTTAAATGAAAAAACCCTTTTAGCTGTCAAAAGCTAGCTTCTATTCGCCGTATAACCGCGGCAGCCCAGGCCATAAACCACAAAAGGAGAAGTTTGAATTTTTATTTTGTTCGTGTACGCCACTTGCTAGTTGTTATTGTGTTTTTCTTGTCTTTGTGTATTTAATATTTACGATATTTGTGTGTACCTAGACTTCTCTTTGGATTTACTTTACTTTGGATTACTGATTACTTTTGCATGTCATATCAACACAATTTTATAAGGGGCACGAACATTTAGTGGGAACTACGAGAGAGGGAGTTGGTTCGCGCACGAGTATTCAATTTGTGCCATTAACGAGATGGGTCTATAGTAAGGGGAGTAAGCCCAAGCGGGGATTTCTGGAGTTACTGAAGCGCGGCATATTAAGATACAGGAAGATACCTTGTACCCGGTTAATTACTTCCCTATATGAGCCCTATATATGGCCAAAAATGGCCTGAAATTCTCGAGCGCGTCAGATTAAGAGAAAGAGACAGTCTCAGGAAGAAGAACAATAGGCCATATAGATCGAAAATTGAAACTAAAATTAAAATATTTATATGTAAATATTTTTATTTCTTTTAGATACTACATGCCAATGGTTTTATTATTAACTTTCATTATACCAACTTTTATCCCTTGGTATTTTTGGGGAGAAGTAGGTATGAAGTCGTTCTACGTGTGCGTAGCTAGATATGTGATTCAGTTAAATGGTACATGGTCTGTAAACAGTGCAGCACATTTATGGGGATACAAACCTTACGATCAGTAAGTAAGAATTTTAATATTCTATGTAATGGTGGTTTGAGTTTTACATAAATTGGATTTTTTGGAGAACTACGTATTGGATAGCAATGAGGATATAGTTATCGTGGAAATTCTTTAACATCTCAATCATCAGATCACCTTTTCTTATTTTCCCCATCCCTTTCACTCTGACACCAACCTCCTCCACCTTTACCCCGTTTTTTAACAACTTTATGAGGTCAGCATACTGTTGCCCTCATACTACCACAGTTCTTCTCTCCCTACCACCATCTTTATTGCCATGCCCGTTGCCTTCAGCTGATTTTCTAGTCCCTTCCTATATAGCTACCGTAGCTCCAAATGTATAACCTCCTGCAGAAGGCACGTCACCATCCCTTGTGTCCTGATGCCGTTTGCTACCTCCTCTATGGTTCTCACAAATTCTCTGCAGGTGTCTATTACTCCTTGCCCCCAAGATATACCCAACCTCAGTATTTCCCTATTTTCTACCCTCTCTCGTTTGTACATTTGTACTACATTTGTAGTTTCCAACAAATTCGACCCCGTCACCCTTCGTCTCAACATAGTCCCTCATTCCATCATGTCCTCTAATCTGTTGCAACAAAAACTGGTCCCTTTGTAACTTTTTTCCTCTCCTCACCAATATCGTACAAATTCTCGCCTCCTTCCCATTGTTCTCTCTTTTCTTGCTTTCCTTTTCCTCTCGACTGAAATCCCAGGCCCTCATCCTCACCCTATTAGCCGCCTTCAATATTTCCGCAGCCTTCTTTTTGATCTCCACCTTGTTGTTGGCTACTTCGATAGTTAAGTCTGCCATAGGGTTTAGCCTTCCTTACCATCTCTTGAATGCCCCTCTTCTTTTTTTCACCTTCTCTAATCCTATCCCTTTTTCTTTTCTTCTTCTTTACTGCATCATCCTTTTCACTATTGCCATCAGTTAAAATACCTAAGTACTACTAATTTCCCTTTTCGTCCAATGGAGTACGGAATATGTCCTCTCCTCCGACCCTTCCTGGAGGCTTCCTCGCAAGAGCGTCCCTTCTTGCAAATACCATCTTTTTCTCCTCCCCAGCTATGCCCCCATCCTGTCGTATCCGTATCAGTTGCCGGTTGCCTCTGCTCTTCAATCTTGTCTTTTAAATATTTTTCCTACTAAGGCCAGCAATTCCCCTCCGGGCGGCCTGCTCCTTCGGGTATTGCTCCAAATACCTCCGTAATTCCCGGTGTCAAGCATCCTATTGCCGCGTTGGAGTTGCAACTTAGGATGGGGGGAATTTATTTTCGAGGTTTATTCCTCTAGGCTTCGGAGGCAGTAGCTTCCGCTGCTACACACGCACATCACAACTGCCTCCCCTATACTGCCGGTTTTTTTTTTCAAGGTTTACTTGTCTATTCCGTTTGATCAGCGAGCAATTATTGGAGTTCCCACGCGGAATCCTTATTCATTGCTTATCCCGAGAGTTGGTCGCCATGAGACTCTTACAACTCGAAGAGCACGAGTCCCATGACAGACCACGCCCCCTGAAGACACCCTATAAGACATTGACGTCGTTGGAAACTTTTCTACCAGATTCGAATGATAACTGGCGTTATCTAAGACAGCCACTGCAGCTCTTGGTAAAAAGTCTAATAGCTGAGAAAAATAATCTTCAAAAACATCAGAGGTCATTTCCTCGTGGTAATCTATGGTTGACTTTGTTACAAAGTCTAATAACCCATTTTCTACAAAACCATGTTCACTGCCAATTAGTCTGCGACCTTTTCCTCGAGGAGCATTTGATCCTATTGAATACCCCTCCAAAAATGCCTGTCGGAAATTTTAAATATTGGTGTCCATCCATGCTTTAGAAACAGTGTGTCTTTCAGTCAACCATGTTTCATCTAAATAAAAGATAGTTCTTTCCTCGCTTCGAAACTTTTTAATACTTCTTAAGCATTGTGTCTTCCAGAATTCTCTCATTCAAAAATTTTGGTTTTTTATATGACTCATACTTAAAACTAATTTCTTTTAGGAGTTTTCATAACGTATTTCGTCCAATTCAGAACAATAAACAACCAAAAGGTTGAATTAACTTCCACTATTTATTCTATAAATACTTTAAATGCAATTACAGCCGTTTCGCTATCGGAATAGCATCGTCAGATTGACATATTGAAGTTACATTTTGTTTGTTTGTAACTAGGTACTTGATGTTGATAAGTAGTTAAGGCTAGACCAAGTAAAGAAGTAATAAGACATAACAATATTAAAGCCTAGATGTTATTAGCCCTAAGGGATTATCCTGGATGTATTTCCCTCTAAGATCAGTATAACTGTGCAATGATATAGAAAAACCAGGAAAAAACTATATCCTGCTGATCTTTACAATAACTTAATATATTTGTGTTGTAATTACGTCTTATCTATGTATAAAATGAAGACTCAATCAAAGTAAACAGTTTAATAGTGGTGAACTTCCAAGATTTATTTGTTCATTAACTACTTTATATTGTTGATCTGCTAGATGTCTTTTGATTTCAAGTTCTTCGAGGAAATCTAAATTTTGTTTTTTATCACAGGTGTGTAATATTTGAATGTCATTGGTGTGTATGAGTGAATGTGGATGTTCAAGAACATGTTTTGCATAGTTTGACTTATCTGGTTGTTGTAATCTATATGCTCTTAAATGTTCATTAAATCTTACTTCAAAATTTCTTTGTGTTTGACCTATATATACAGCATTACATTTTGGACAATTAATTTTGTAAACACCAGATTTTTTTAATTTACCTAAATTAAAAAAATCTGGTGTTTACAAAATTAATTGTCCAAAATGTAATGCTGTATATATAGGTCAAACACAAAGAAATTTTGAAATAAGATTCAATGAACATTTAAGAGCATATAGATTACAACAACCAGATAAGTCAAACTATGCAAAACATGTTCTTGAACATCCACATTCACTCATACACACCAATGACATTCAAATATTACACACCTGTGATAAAAAACAAAATTTAGATTTCCTCGAAGAACTTGAAATCAAAAGACATCTAGCAGATCAACAATATAAAATAGTTAATGAACAAATAAATCTTGGAAGTTCACCACTATTAAACTGTTTACTTTGATTGAGTCTTCATTTTATACATAGATAAGACGTAATTACAACACAAATATATTAAGTTATTGTAAAGATCAGCAGGATATAGTTTTTTCCTGGTTTTTCTATATCATTGCACAGTTATACTGATCTTAGAGGGAAATACATCCAGGATAATCCCTTAGGGCTAATAACATCTAGGCTTTAATATTGTTATGTCTTATTACTTCTTTACTTGGTCTAGCCTTAACTACTTATCAACATCAAGTACCTAGTTACAAACAAACAAAATGTAACTTCAATATGTCAATCTGACGATGCTATTCCGATAGCGAAACGGCTGTAATTGCATTTAAAGTATTTATAGAATAAATAGTGGAAGTTAATTCAACCTTTTGGTTGTTTATTGTTCTGAATAAGATGAACTTTCACACAGTAAGGGTTAGTACCATAAATTTTATTTCGTCCAAATTTAGGAATCGTATCTACTTCTGCTATAACAGCCATTACTTTGTCCAAAGTTGGATAAAATTTTCAGCTTTGTCGATATCAGTGTTTTCGTATTGATATTCAACGTGATTGGGGGGTTAACTGCAACCAGACTTCCGGAACCGCGCAAGCTGGTGGTCCATTCCGGTACTACAGTAACCAAATAAATTGGTACATAGCAAAAAATTCAGACTTTGCGAAAAGTTCCGTCAAAAATGTCACTTGCTCCCGACTATTACCCTAATATAAACACATATTGAATATAGAGTACATTTTACAAAAGATATTTTTAAATTTTTAACGAATGTATGTATTTCAGATTCATAAATCCTGTTGAAAATAAATACGTTTCGTTTGTTGTATTTGGTGAAGGTTGGCACAATTACCATCATACTTTTCCATGGGATTACAAAGCAGCTGAGCTCGGTAACTATCGTTTGAATTGGACAACTGCTGTATTGGATTTTATGTCTTACATTGGTCAAACGTACGATCTACGAACCGTATCTAAAACTTTAATAGCGAAGAGAGCAAAAAGAACTGGAGATGGTTCATGGAAAGATGGAAAAATCGATCTCCAGGCTGTTAAACAAAAGAACAATGAAGACAATTTACATGAGGATTTAATTTGGGGTTGGGACGATAAAGATATGAAGGACGAGGACAAACAAGACGCTGAAATTATTAACAAAACTAAAGATGAATCAGTCATGAAATAAATTCGATGTTATGTTGTATAGTTTATTATAAAAATATTTATTTTAATATATATTAACCAATATAAATAAAAGTATTTGTGAAATAATAAGTGTAACAGAATTATTTTTTAAAATTTGTCTTTTTGTTTTTGAGAGACAGCTGTCTTAGCTGAGTTAACTATGACTTTTGAAATTCCATGACCCTTGATCCTACCTAGAGTAAACATATTGTTGCTGCAAGCTGCGGTCTGGGCCATGTGACATTCTAATATCAGATCTTATGTAAAACGTAGCTTGTTCAAGGCTAGTAGTGTTTGTTTGCTTTCCATAATAATACGGATGTTGTTACCAGGGATTTTTTTTGCGGCTATGAAGAGCAGAAAGTCCTTTTTGAGCTAGACTGGAGTTACAACCCATTGCCTATTTTATATTCAAATTCAGAAGTCTGGAATAAATTTCACATCCTGAACCTTTTTTTCAGATCAATCTGTGTAGATACAAACAATGTCTGTCCCAAGAGCATCTTGATTGTTGTTTTTAATAGCCCTTGTAGAGCCTGTGAAGGGCATTATCTTGGTAAAAAAAACCGGAAGCAAGCTATATGAAATAAGAAGATAGACGAGGTAAAGTAAAAAAGCAGCACAATAATAGATCTGCAAAAGTCGCAGTTTATTAGGTTTTCAGGCAGACAGAATTTGTAATCTGCAATTTGCATCTGTAGTTCAAAGTGCAGAAAAGGCTAAGTGACTTGTATGACTCAAAATTATCTATTTGTTCCCGAGTTTTGTATCTGAATTCCTATAATTGATGTGCAAAAGACTGAAATTAGGCTTATTGATAACAACCGGTGATTTCGCCGGCCGAATGTTTAATTTGGACCATGAACAACATGCTAATATTGCAGAAGACGACATTATTGAAGATATAGATGATGACATCGACATCCTTCAATGATATTATTTTTGAAATGTTGAGTAAAATATTATTTTTTTCAATATTCGTAAAAGAGGACTAAAATGCGCAAAAAAGTGAGGTTCAAATGGCCATTTCTCGGTCAATTTTTAATCAAAAAGTTTGTCAGTACAGCATTTTAAAAAATTTATTGTCCTATTTTGTATTCTTTACAAGTTTGTTTCAACTTTTTGGCATTGGATTTTTTTAAATATTTGGAAAATACCAGTCCGATGGAAAATTTAATTCTCTACAAAAAGTTTTAAATGCCATCTATTTGAAATTTTATTTTGTTAAAGAGATATATTGAGAAAACCAAAAGGGGTTCCCTATCTTCAATTTCCACCCTCTAATTTAATAGTACTTCGCGGTTTTTCTTCTTTTATAATCCATCGACTATATGCAATAAAAAATACAAAAAAATAATATTTATCGCAGAAAACTGTAGAGTTAGCATTCCCAAATAAACTTATAAATAATATCAAATTCACTACACATCCGGTGTAATTAAAAAACAGAAAAAGTTTAACCTAAGTGCGATATATTCCTATCATATGGCACCTTTAAAACAAACATTAAAAAGCACGATTTCTAAAAGTTTTCTAATTTTAATTTGTAATGATAAATAGTCCCCTAATATATAAGTATTGAACAATGAGTAAATGTAAGTTTTAGATACACTAACAATGGACAATAAAACACTTTTAACTTTACAGTATGACAAGTAATTAATTACTCCGCTAGCATTTTTTATCAAAGCCCGATAGTACAGTAAAATTAATAAAGAATTTGCAAATTATTATGGTTGTTAGGTTTACTATTAGAATTTCAAAAACTACTAAAACATCCGCAGTAAATTAAAAATTTGAATGACAATATAATTAAACTATTCAACCGGCACTATTATGTTTACTTCGTTTTTAAAAAAATTATGCGACAATTCAAACTTTCATGTTAATTTTAAAAATTCAGCCTTTTTGAAATAATGGTTAGTTCAGAAGTTTAATTGTTTAATGGTCTTAGTAAGATGGACTTCCACACAGTAAGGGTTTAAACAAATTATGGTAAAATAATTAGCCGCCGACAGGGTATCAAGAAGAGGCTTAAACGCATCTGCGACAACCTCAACTTAAGGAAGCATTTTGGCTTCAGATATAAACACTACAGACCACCAATTTGTACCAGTGGAATATATCAGTTAGGGTTTAAACAGAAACCAAATCACGGGCCCTAAATACTTTTATAGATTGCCCTTACTGACAGAACAAACCCCAAACACAACACCACATACTACAGACAACAAGACTACCATATCTGCCTGTAACATGCCAATTGCCTCACCCTCACTACAACAAAACATTGTTCCAGTTACTAGCAACACATGCCCCCTGTTTGCTAAAAAATCCAATGATAATAGACCGTACCTTAGTGTTACGATTTTAGACAAAACTGTTTTAACCATGGTCGACACAAGCAGTAACTCTACTGTCTTTGGAAATCAAGGTTTTGCTTTGTTACATTCGCTACATTTACCTATTGAGTATAACCCTAATTTTAGTATTACCACTGCTGATAGAGTACAGTATATGGGATAGATTACTGCACCTTTAACTGTAAATGATTTCATAAAAACAATTAAAATAATGATAATACCGTCAATAACAAATAATCTTATTTTAGGCATGGATTTTTTAAGTTTATCATTATCTTCTAACTGCGTTATTAATACAATACAATCTGCTTCTACACTCACTACTGACGAAAAAGACAAACTTGACAAAGTTATTGAATTATTCTCTTCTCTCGCTCCTTCTGACCGAATTGGTAGAACTCATCTTGTACAACATGACATAGATACTGGTAATGCAAAACCAATTGCACAACGTCAATATCCTTTATCCCCAGCCATGCACGACCTTTTAGTTAAAGAAGTTGAGGATTTGCAACGTTTGGATGTTATCCAACCCTTAAGTTCACCTTAGTGTTCACCTCTTTGGGTAGTCCCGAAGAAATCTGGAGAATCTCGGTTATGTTTTGATGGTAGAAAATTAAATAAAGTAACCACTGCTGATTCCTAATCCATGGCCCAAGTAGACGTTATTCTTAGTAAACTTCGAGATGCAAAATTTCTTACTTCCATATATTTGAAAAAAGCTTTCTTACAGATACAGCCCGCTACGCTACGCTAGTAGGGAGCAATATGCCAGCTAGCAGGGAAAAATATAGTTCTAGTAGCAGTCCCTTTTGATGAAGATATATAGTCTCTAGTAGCAGTCCCCTTGGATGAAGGAATATATCCATCCCAGTCGCAGATCCTTTTGACGAAGAAACAACCACCAACAGCCAACACTCCAACTACAAGCATCGGTACACAAATCGAGACCATCGGAGGATCACTCTACCAAATAAGATAAGTCAAGTCCATTTATAACATTTCCATTAATTCTCCCTGTAGCAATTTACAATCTTTTATTAATAAACAAATATTCTTTAAAAATAGTTTGATTTTTATAACCACGGACTATGTCTTGAGGGTGCAGCGTGTTCGGTTGACATAAATGTAGTTTTTTTTTGCTTTTAAATTCAGTCTAATTACAAGGTGTTTCTATCTTTCTCACCTTAGTTTTTGTGGAGTTTGTTTGCTTAATCGAAAGCGTTCAAAAGATAGTGGCGCCCTTAACCCTTATATACCACCAATCCTTTCTATAGTAAGCTTTAACTCCTTGAGAGAGTCTCATAGCCGGGATCTCTTTTTGGAACTAGTATTGTTACAAAGTTTATCAACGAGATAGTTCATGAGCATACATCGTTTGCAAATTAACAGTTTTTCAACATGTTGAGGTCGTCTTATTAACATTTTTTTTATTTACAGGTTTATCTAAAATAAATTAAGAGTACCCATGTGAAAAGTATTCGTAAGATAAAGGCTTAAAAAATGGATGGAAGACCACTTACCAAGAGTAAATTGTACTGAGGAAAAAAGTAATTTAAAGAAAAAGAATAAAAATTTCCTATTAACGTCATCTATGCAAGAAGTTGATGGTTGATGGAGCTTCCTATAATTAATCTATACTCAGAGATACTGATGTATTATTATTATATAAGGGCAGAGGACCAAGTTGTAGGAGTTCAACGGAATGCCAGTTTTAGGTGGCATTGTTTGGAATTTATGTTTTTCTGAATTTGACGTTGTCATTAATTGAATAAAGATATGTCAATATTTTTAAAATAAAAATACAGTTCAAATTAAATTTGTCTGCTAATTCAGCTGTTTAAAAGAAATAGTATAAAGTCGGGTAGATACTTGTAACGTATCGTTGGGTTGTTCTTGAGTAAAGGCGTTCGAAAAAGAGATGGACAGAATTTCAGCTTTTTCCCACTGAGAAAATGCGCCCCATCTAGGTGTTTAAAAGAGGGGATGGCTACATAAAAAACTTTTTGCTATTGCCACTGCTAGAAATGTTTTCTTTATGGCTTTGTCGGGGGATAGATAGTTGAACTTTCAAAGTGTTGGAAAACCTTTTGTGTGCCTCAAAGTCCAACATATTAGAGTTACTGACTTGACTTTTTTGCATAGTTCGTGAATTTAAAGGTTCAATATTGAAGTTCCTTTCCAGAAAGGGGTATGCCAGTCAATATATGGAAAGTTAAAGTCTACAACAAATATTACATTCTTTAATTTAGAAATTTCATCAAGATTTTAAACAAGGGGACATCGTCGACAAGATCAAGTTTCCAGGTCGGTAAAATGAAGGGAAGTTGTGCGTTTGGAGATTTTAATACCAAGAATATTTGGAACTACTATTTCTAAAGTTGAAACTGAGAGGTTCCTAGTTGTATTTTGTGAGAAATACATGCATACGCCACCACCGCACCGGTGAGGTTTTCTCTGTCAGAACTGAAAATAGTGTAGCCAGTAATGTGATTAGGAGTTGATAGATTTAGCCAGGTTTTAGTAAGGAGAATTATGTCAGGTCTTATTAGTTGAATAGAACATAGGAATTCATTGTATTTAGCCAAGAGTGAACAAAAATTCGTTTAGGAAACTCTACAAATGAGCTATAGGACAAGCGAAATGTAACAAGTTAAGGGATGCCGTTAATGTATCTTATGGTAAGGTTTTTTTCACCATTTTGTGTGTGTAGGTAAGTGTATTCAATTGTGTACGTAGGTCCTTAAGAAATTGTTGTTGTAGGTACTGGAGTTTTGTCATCAACTATTGACAGGCCCCTTATTGATGTCGGTTCCAGTAGAGTTTTCTTGTGTTTCAAAATATATTTAGCATCCTATTCTGTTGGCATTACTACTTTTATCAATCTGGGCTTGGCTTTCCTACGCGGTAGAACGCAATCTGTTGCTCCATGGAATGACCGCAAACACTGCCTCGTCGATTTTAAAATTTTCTTAAGATCCAAGCAGTTGCTTAAGTTTGTAGAGCAAATATTACACAAAATACTTGAGCCACGTACCTTCTGTCTCGTGACGCAATCGCTCGCCGACAACCAAGTGCATACGATGTGTATTCGCTACTTACAGCTGTCACACTGAAGCAGTCTTTATATTCTGTTTGTGGTTTTAATGTTTTCTAATTTTAAGAAAAAATTCTGTTAAACTTATTATTTCACAAATATTTTTATTTATTTTTGGTTAAAATTAAAATAAATACTTTTATAAAAACTATACAACATAAACAAACATAACATAGAATTTATTTCTGATTAATTAATCTTTTGTTTTGTTAAAAATTTTAGCATCTTGTTTGTCCTCGTCCTTCATATCTTTATCATCCCAGCCCCAAACTAAATCCTCATGTGAATTGTGGTCAATGTCATTCTTTTGTTTAACAACCTGGAGATCGATTTTTCCATCTTTCCATGAACCATCTCCAGTTCTTTTTGCTCTCTTTGCTATTAAACTTTTGGATACGGTCCTTAGATCGTACGTTTGACCAATGTAAGACATAAAATCCAATACAGCAGTTGTCCAATTCATACGATAGTTACCGAGCTCAGCTGCTTTGTAATCCCATGGAAAAGTATGATGGTAATTGTGCCAACCTTCACCAAATCCAACAATCGAGACGTACACATTTTCAACAGGATTTATGAATCTGGAAAGAAAAACCATTCATTTAAAAAAGGAAAAATACCTTATACAAAATTTTCTTCATTTTCAAATTTATCTACTTGTACTTGTACTTGTACTGAAAGAATGAATTTCAAAAAAACTTGCATAAATTATTGTCAAAAATAGTTTAATTTACTCAGAACAATAAACAACTAAAAGGTTGAATTAACTTCCACTATTTATTCTATAAATACTTTAAATGCAATGACAGCCGTTTCGCTATCGGAATGTCAGATGCTAATTAATTAATTAATACATATTTTGCTCTCATTTTTATTTAAATATAAGGTTGGGATAAAGTATGGAACCAAGTAAATATCTTTTAAACTTAAACGAAAAGAACGATATTTATGAAAATTTGCAAGTAAGTGCAATGGAACAAAACGCATCTGATGTACATTTTTTTCATAATAATATACTTCCGGTTTAACCGGAAATGCCAACAACTTCTTTAATTTAAATGGGACACCCTATATATTTTTACAGATTTTGAAAGAGCTTGTTATTTTGAATTCATACACAATGAGTTTAGTGTAAAAAAATTTGTAAAAACGAGGAATATAGCACTTTAACCAACCTCCTTTGGGTTTTTTGCATTAGAGCAGAAAACTATTTAGATAAACTAATTGATGTTGTTTGTATGCATAGCAATAAATAAACAAGTACTGTTTAGTACGTCTTTTGTTCTTCTAATTGACGGAAATAAATTGCTCAATTTAGAATGGCTCAATTAAGTGAAAAAGAGCGTATTGAAATTTTAGTGATGATCGGTTATGGTGATCGTGTTAGAACTCATGAAGAAGTGTGTCATAATTTTTAATAATTTGCATCCGGAGAGAAATCCTATATCACGCTCAACAGTAACTAAAACATTACAACGTTTTAATACTACTGGTAAAAAATTTGCTAAAACCTGGAAGACCACGGACTGCAACTGTTAAACAAAAGATTGCAATCGATTAAAAGAATCACCTCAAACTTCCACCACAAATTTGGCACCAACCATGGTATCAGTCGACGTTCTGTAGGAAAGATATTAAAAAATGAAAAGTATCATCCGTATAAGGTATCTATAGTTGGTTCAAGAATTGTCATACGATGATTTTGACCGACGGCTGGAATTTTGCGAACGGCTAATGAACATCTGTAATGTCGAAGAAAATTTTGCTTCTAGCATAGTTTTTTCCGATGAGGCAACTTTTTGTTTAAATGGAACAGTTAATCGCCATAACTCAAGGTATTGGTCAAATGAGAATCCTCTTTGGATTCATGAAGCATATACCCAGCATCCACAGAAGTTTGGATGGGAATTGTCGAAAATAAGCTTATAGGCCCATTTTTTATCGACGGAAACTTGAATGGTGACAAGTATTTGAATCTACTAAATAACGAAATTATTCCTGCACTTCAACAGACTGGACAATTACCATAAAATATTTGGTTTCATCAAGATGGAACACCTCCCCACTATGATAGACGGGTTAGGGATTTTCTGGATGCGAATTTTCCAAATCGATGGATTGGACGTAGAGGATTCATAGAGTGGCCTGCTCGTTCTCCGGATCTTAGCCCGTTAGATTTTTTGTTTGGGGTTATCTAAAATTACGTGTTTACGTTAGACGACCAACAAACTTACAGGAATTGAGACAAAGAATTATTGATGAATGTGAACTAATACGTGAAGTCTTGGAAAGAGTGACTCAAGAATTTGTTAATAGAATGGCATATTATCAGCAAGTAAACGGCGAGCATTTTGAACATTTGAAGTAATTTTGTTTCTCATTATTCTAAAATAATGAAATGTACATCTATTGTGAGTTATTACTCGTTTTTACAAATTTGTTTACATTAAACTCAGTATGTATGAATTCAAAATAACAAGCTCTTTCAAAATCTGTAAAGAAGTTGATGGCTTTTCCGGTTAAACCGGAAGTATATTATTATCAAAAAAATGTATATCAGATGCGTTTTGTTCCATTGCACTTACTTGCAAATTTTCATAAATATCGTTCTTTTCGTTTAAAAGATATTTACTTGGTTCCATACTTCCATATTAGCAAAATTCGTTAGGTTTATATTTATTATTTTCCCAATATAGTAGTAAAAGATCCGAGAGAGTTAACCTCAGGTTAAGATTTAACTCAAAAACCAACCAATGGCAAAATTTGGTCAATTTTCGGGTTAAATTTTCGGAAATTTTTTAAATTGCCATGGTAACGAGTCAAAATTAAGACATTTTATTGGTTAAAAAGTAGATGTGCGAAATTTTCTACTAAAAAACTTTTTTTTTCTTCAAACGTCAAATAATGATGACATTACTTATCTAACTTGATCCTGTCAAAGTTTGATGTCTCCGTCGGTAGCAGTTTTTTTTTCCCAATATGAAACATGTCACACAAATGTCATTAACAACAATAAATTAAACATCATTTTTATTTATAGTAATATTAAAAGTACAATTGTTAATGAAACATTTTCAAAATTGAAACCGTGCAAAAATGTTCCCGATTCTTTATAAGCATTGGTAATTGTTGATGATACTGATGGTCGAGCACAACTTTCAGCATTCATTCCCGATGTTTGCGCTTGCGGGTGCAACAACAATAAGCTGTCTTTAATAACATAAAATAACTGTCAAACAACTGTAACCAGGAAGACGCAAATCCCACCGACGGACGACTTAATTATTTTAATACCTAACATCTAGACGACTTTGATAGTCGTCACAGTTAATTTCGAATAAAAATAGCGTATGAATTGTACTATTTGTAGTTGAAAATTGCCACGTTTGAAGAAAAAATAGTATACTTTATTCGGCAAAGAAGCATGATTTTTCTTTACTTGCCCTCTATATCGGGCGCGTCAAGAATAGTCATGCTTCTCCGCCTCATAAAGTAATATACTATTCTTTGGTAAAAAGAACCATAATGACAAAGATTTTAACCGTAATGTAATGTCTTTATTTCACTCATGTTAATTTTGGCGGATACCGTATTAGTAGAATAAAATACAAAATAGAGCTTCTAAAATTATGTACCTATGCAACAAAACATAAAGAAACAAAAGTAGTCGTTTGTAAAGTATAGTATTCTACTTGCGGATAATGAGTATTATTCTATCGGTGATTTAGACCACTTGGCTGCATGAATAATAGCCATCATTATAATACGCTCGTTGAGTAATATACTGAAATTTATTGTACCGACGCTTGTATTCACGTATGTGATTTATCCTGCGAGACTATTTTGAGAAATTACATTAAATGTAGATAATGGGGGACGTTCAGCCGAAAAAATCGATTGCCAGCTCTTGTAAGCAATATGGCGTTGGTAAGCGGTAAGTGCTAACACTGCTTAATAGCTATTTTCCTGTAAAACTCTTAAGGCGGATTTAGCGGATGTATAAACATAACATTTTCATTAATGCATAATCATAACTATAACAACTTCTCTAACAGATTGGTAATTTATTCGTTCCTCAATGCATAAGCATAATCATAAGTGTTAGTGACAAGTGACAGTTGTATCTATCACGGAACATATAAAATTAGTGTGTTCTGTAACCTTTGTCATTCAACAACAATAACAAATTTTCAAATTTATAACCTCATTTGCTCATTCATTGATATTTATTTCTGTATTTTCATCAAAATAGAATATTGATCATAGAATATTGATATATTTTTTTATATCGTGAAAACTTGATTCTGAATTAACTTTTGAGGTTAACAAGTATGACAGCTCCATGAAATCCACGCAGGCGCACTTTCTATTTCGACACATCATTATCCGTAAAAGTTAAAAGTTGGGAACTTCAAGGTTATGCGTTATGAATTGTGCACTATGACTTATGCTTATGAGTTGGATAAATCAGTCCATTTGCAAGTACATAGTTTAACTTTTATGAATTGTACATTAAAGTTATGTTTATGAATATAATTATACTTATGCATCCGCTAAATCCGCCTTTAGTTTACGATAGCCAACAATGTTAATCCAAATTCCATACCTTTCTATAGTATAAGTTCTAAATTAAGAACATACGGAATAGTATGTAGTATGGCAGAAACATCAAATTCCACCTTTGAGAGCATATTTAATAATTTTTTGGGCAAGCATAATTTCAATAATACCTACTATAAGCAAAATGGCGCTTGATTAAGGTTAGCAAACGTAATTGATTGTGTTAACCTCTACTTTTTGGAAGTTCATCTTACTAAGAACAATTAATAACTGCACAGTTAAACTAAACTTCCACTATTTATTTGAAAAATTCGCTTTAAAATCAATTACAGCTGTTTCGCTATCACTAGCATCGTCAGATTGACATATTGAAATTACATGTTGTTTGTTTGTAACTAGGTGCTTGATGTTGATAAGGAGTTAAGGCTAGACCAAGTAAGGAAGTAATAAGACATAACAATATTAAAGCCTAGATGTTATTAGCCCTAAGGGATTATCCTGGATGTATTTCCCTCTAAGATCAGTATAACTGTGCAATGATATAGAAAAACCAGGAAAAAACTATATCATGCTGATCTTTACAATAACTTAATATATTTATGTTATAATAATGTCTTATCTATGTATAAAATGAAGACTCAATCAAAGTAAACAGTTTAATAGTGGAGAACTTCCAAGATTTATTTGTTCATTAACTACTTTAAACTGTTGATCTGCTAGATGTCTTTTAATTTCAAGTTCTTCTAGAAAATCTAAATTTTGTTTTTTATCACAAATGTGTAGTATATGAATGTCATTGGTGTGTATAAGTGAGTTTGGATGTTCCAGTAGGTGTTTTGCATAGTTCGACTTATCTGGTTGTTGTAATCTATATGCTCTTAAGTGTTCATTAAATCTTACTTCAAAATTTCTTTGTGTTTGACCTATATATACTGCATTACATTTTGGACAATTAATTTTGTAAACACCAGATTTTTTTAATTTTGGTAGTTTTGTTTTTACATTTAACAATTTTGTTCCAATACTATTTTGTGTTTTAAATGATATTAATGTTGATGTTGCCGAAGATATTATTTTTGAAATTGCATTGGAAATATTTCCACAATATGTAATACTTTTATAGCTTTTAATTTCTTTAGTTTGTTTTGGATATATTAGTTCTAGTGATATTTTTTGTTCTTTCTTATTAATTAATTTATTTATCAAATGTATTGGATAGCCATTAGATGTAGCTATTTGTTTTATGATCTCAATTTCTTTATTAAAATTACTTTTGTTCATTGGAATCGAAAATGCTCTATGTATCATGGAATTATAAGCTGCTAATTTATGTGATAGTGGATGATTTGAATTATATGGTATGGTTACATCTGTTTGTGTAGGTTTTCTGTATATTGAATAATTTAATGAATTATTAACTTTTTCAATTCTTAAATCTAAAAAATTAATTGAATTATTTTCTTCAACTTCTAAAGTAAAATTAATTTTAGGATGCAAGGTATTAATATAATTAAAAAATATATCTAACTGCCGTTCGCTACCTACAAAACCTGCTAACACATCATCAACATATCTATACCAAAATACAATATTGTTTTTATAACTAGAATTAAAGATTTTGTTTTCTAAATTATCCATAAATATATTTGCCAAAATTGGAGAAATAGGACTTCCCATGGGAAGACCCTCATTTTGAATATAAACTTTGTTATCAAAAGTAAAATAATTTTGACTAATGCATACATCAAATAGATCAATTATCCATCCAGGTATAATATCAGACATATAACATAACATATTATAACATAATATATCCAAAACAAACTAAAGAAATTAAAAGCTATAAAAGTATTACATATTGTGGAAATATTTCCAATGCAATTTCAAAAATAATATCTTCGGCAACATCAACATTAATATCATTTAAAACACGAAATAGTATTGGAACAAAATTGTTAAATGTAAAAACAAAACTACCAAAATTAAAAAAATCTGGTGTTTACAAAATTAATTGTCCAAAATGTAATGCAGTATATATAGGTCAAACACAAAGAAATTTTGAAGTAAGATTTAATGAACACTTAAGAGCATATAGATTACAACAACCAGATAAGTCGAACTATGCAAAACACCTACTGGAACATCCAAACTCACTTATACACACCAATGACATTCATATACTACACATTTGTGATAAAAAACAAAATTTAGATTTTCTAGAAGAACTTGAAATTAAAAGACATCTAGCAGATCAACAGTTTAAAGTAGTTAATGAACAAATAAATCTTGGAAGTTCTCCACTATTAAACTGTTTACTTTGATTGAGTCTTCATTTTATACATAGATAAGACATTATTATAACATAAATATATTAAGTTATTGTAAAGATCAGCATGATATAGTTTTTTCCTGGTTTTTCTATATCATTGCACAGTTATACTGATCTTAGAGGGAAATACATCCAGGATAATCCCTTAGGGCTAATAACATCTAGGCTTTAATATTGTTATGTCTTATTACTTCCTTACTTGGTCTAGCCTTAACTCCTTATCAACATCAAGCACCTAGTTACAAACAAACAACATGTAATTTCAATATGTCAATCTGACGATGCTAGTGATAGCGAAACAGCTGTAATTGATTTTAAAGCGAATTTTTCAAATAAATAGTGGAAGTTTAGTTTAACTGTGCAGTTATTAATTGTTCTTAGTTAGCAAACGTGTTGTGGTCGACAACTATTTAATTTGTTTCTTAACACTTGCAAGCGCTGTCAATCGCTTTTTCGGCTGTACGCCCCGCAATTATTTTAATAGTAACACTTACTGATCATAAGGTTTATATCCCCATAAATGTGCTGCACTGTTTACAGACCATGTACCATTTAACTGAATCACATATCTAGCTACGCACACGTAGAACGACGTCATACCTAGTTCACCCCAAAAATACCAAGGGATAAAAGTTGGTATAATGAAAGTTAATAATAAAACCATTGGTATGTAGTATCTAAAAAAAAATGGAAATATTAACATTTTAATTGTAGTTCCAATGTAGTCATTATTGCTTATAATTTATTAATAGTTATTTTTTCCTATTGTAGTTTTTTCCTGTTTGTTTTATGCGGATTTTAATAATTAAAAACTATAAATCAATGCATTCTAAAATAAAAACTTAATAATTATTCATTAGATTTGTCTAAAGTGTTCCTACATTTATATTTTTCTTTATTTTAAACATAAAATCTTACTTTCGTTGCCACATGACTACTGGATCTGCAGCAACATCACTCATATCGATTGCTCTGCCTTTACGCTTAACCTCCTCATGTTTCTTCGTCATTAGCCAACCAACATGACAGAAAAAGAAACCCCTCGTAGAGTTATGGGGGTCTGCATCAGTGTCCGTGTATTTATGATGTACTCTATGGTCTCTTACCCATTCGTAAATGTCGTTTTGTAGAGAGGCTGTTTGAGCAAGCATTAATAATATTCTAAAAGGAAGTTTTGCTTTATACGCTCTGTGCGCCCAGAGACGATGTGCACCGCCTGTTACTCCCACGCTTGCAAAACTCAGGTATGCATAACCTAAAAATAATTATATACTTTTAAAAATATTTAACAGCATTTAATAATTTACAACCATGGTCGTATAAGCATAGATTCGAAGGAAATGCTTAAAAAATACAATCGCGGTGCTATGACATCGTGACAGGTGATGAATCGTGGATCTACACGCATGAGCCTGAAATTAAACAGCAGTGTTTCAAGATGAGCCCAATCCAACAAAAGTTGTTCGCGCACGAAGCACTTCCAAGCAAATGTTCGCCTGTTTTTTTCGGAAAAACTGGACATGTCGCAACCGTACCACTAGAAAAACGCAGAACAGTCAATTCTGAGTGGTACACAACCATTTGTTTGCCAGTTGTCTTCCCAGAAATCAGGAAAACCAACCGCCGTATAGTCCTGACTTAATACCGAATGACTTCTTTTTATTCTCGTACGTAAAAAACAAACTGAGAGGTCAACGGCACCTGAAGAAGCGGTTGCTGCATTCGAAAATTGATTCAAACGCATGCAAAACTGTATAGATCTTCATGGGGAATATTTTGAAAAACAATAAAGTGATTTTCTATGGTTAATATTTGTTTTTGTTCTCTAATCCCTAAATATAAAAGGCAACACTCGTATTATTTTAATTTTCTCAGCTTAAAACAAAATTTCTTTAAATATAACTCAAACTATTCCTTAATGAAAAAAATGTGTCTATAGAGCAATAAAATCCCTCAAAAATTTTACTGTTTCAGTAAAACAACAAAATATACATATATATATACAGTGTGTAAAAGCCAAATTGAATAAATTCATTATTTCGATTACTGTACATATTTATAAAAAATCCCGAAACACGTCAAATTTAAATTATAACTTGACATTCTTTAACGTGAAAATGCAACCCCTACCTTCAACCCCCTTAGAATGACAGGTACAACCCCCAATTTTTTAAATGGGAAGTATAGGCTTGTCATATATCATTTGAAAGGTCTCTTCATTCTCTATTCAAAAATGTTATTGGTTTTAAATTTAATGCAAAAATTAACATAAAAAAATTAATATCATGTTGTTACCGAAATTCGCTACAATACAATCAAAAACTAAAATGTAATGCAAAACGTAATAAAATGTAGAACACGAAAAAGAACTATGAGTGTTAATGAAGTAGATGTTCAAAATGTTCTCCGCGAACGTCTTGGCAACATCCTAATCTCAAATAAAACTGTCTTCTAATATTATTTAACATATCAGGCGTGATCGACCTAATCGCAAGCGTTATTCGTTCTTTTAAGTCATTTAAATCAGACGGTTTAGTATTGTACACATGGCTCTTCACATATCCCCATAAAAAGAAATCTAATAATTTAAGATCAGGTGATCGCGCTGGCCATTCAATCGATCCTCGCCTCCCTATCCACCGATTGGGAAATATTGTATGGAGGTACTGCCGGACATTAAGTTGGTAATGTGGTGGTGCTCAATCCTGCTGAAACCATATCGTATTCGCTGGAACTTGAGGGTTACCTGGATCAGGATAGAAATTTGCCAACGTTGGAATGACATCATTTTGAAGTAGTGCCAAATAATTGTTGCCATTCAAGTTGCCCTCAATAAAAAAGGGACCAATGATATTGTTCCCTACAATTCCTGCCCAAACATTAACCTTTTGAGGGTATTGAGTGTGTTCTTCTATCATCCAGTGAAGATTTTCCGTGGACCAGTAGGGGCAATTTTGCCGATTAGCATGACCGTTAAGTAAAAAAGTACACTCATCAGAAAACATAACGTCTTCTAATTGGATAATATTGTTATCCAACATGTCCATCATTTGCTCACAAAAAAAGTTCTCCTATCAAAATCGTCTTCCATGAGCTCCTGAGTAGGTATCATCTTATACGGATGCAATTTATTTTTTTTTAATATGTTTGCTATCGATGTATGGCTAGCATTGAATGTAGTGGATGCCTGTCTACTCGATGTATGTGGATTTTCCTGAAACTCAAGCAACACATCTAATTTGAGTTCATCACTCAGTGCATTGGCAGCTGCTTTTTTTATCTGCCTTACATGACCAAACTCGCGAAACTGCTTTTCTATTTTACTTATTGTTCCTTGGGATATAGGCGGTAAATTAGGAAATTTCTCATGAAATAGGCGAGTTACTTCCTGTTGTGTTCGGATGTTATCTCCGTAACCAATCATTTGTAAAACTGTTATTTTATGTATTTCCGTTAATCTAAACATTTTTCAGAATTGAATTGAACAAACTTTATACTTAAATTACAACAATGACAACTTAAATAAAACAATTTACTACTGCTTGTTAAAATAGCGTTGCCACGGAAATTCTTTAAAGTTTTTTAATGGTTACCATCTAAAAACCACATTGCTATGGTTTTTGTTCACTGTCTCATATCAAGACCTAAACGGGAAATAAGTTTTAAGTATATTGTAATATGTTTCGAGTATATTTTAGCGAATTTCGGTAACAACATGATATTAATTTTTTTTATGTTAATTTTTGCATTAAATTTAAAAACAATAACATTTTTGAATAGAGAATGAAGAGACCTTTCAAATGATATATCACAAGCCTATATTTCCCATTTAAAAAATTGGGGGTTGTACCTGTCATTCTAAGGGGGTTGAAGGTAGGGGTTGCATTTTCACGTTAAAGAATGTCAAGTTATAATTTAAATTTGACGTGTTTCGGGATTTTTTATAAATATGTACAGTAACCGAAATAATGAATTTATTCCATTTGGCTTTTACACACTGTATAATACAAATATCTTCAATATAAACTGAACATTTTATCCAAAGTTTGTTTGGATAATATTCTATGACATATCCCAAGTAATAGCGACACTGACGTCACAATAATGTTTTTTAAGACTGTAAATTAAGAGTACAGTTTCATTTTTAGCTGAAATAATGTTTTGGTCGTAACTTAGCTTTGAAAATTTTTCTTTATACCCATATTTTAAACAAAATAATGAAAGTGATAGAGTTTTGAACAAATAAAAAGTATTTTAAATATTTTAGTTGTTTAAAATAAAATTATTTAAATCTGTTTAAGGCGAAGTGATAAAGCTGAATTGCTTCAACAAAAGCAGCATTTTAATTTGATGATATTACCGTTAAAAATAGTTTTTTAAATAGCTCTTTTAACTTAATACTTACTAAAGAGTAGTGTTTTCCATGATACTTGAAACGATAAAATTAACCATACACCGTATAACGCTATAGCATGCAAAATTGCAAAAATAGTTACGTTAAACCAGACAATTTGGGTTTTATTTGACTTATTGTTGGTGTAGCTTTCAGATTTTGTGACTTTTTCTGTAGTATCGGTAGTTTTTTTAGCAGTATCCACTTCTGTCAATAACAAATTGGTGTTACTAAGAACGTTTGGACCCATATTTCTGAAAATTAATTTATTAATTAAAAATAATCATATTGAAATTTGATACGTATCCAATAACAATTTCTTGTATAATTAAAATGTTATCAAATAAATAAAGAAACAGTCTCTAAACATATCAGTCCCACAGGAATAAGTTATTTTGTAGCATTGAAAAAATAAACGTCAGGAAAAAAACATGAAAAGAGGGCCACACCAGTAATTTTTCTGATCTTAGAAAAATGCCAAAGGGAATTTCTCCAGAATGTATGAATAAAGGAGTTATGCCTTAAATGAGATAAACACTCTATATTTAGCTTAACCATACCATCTTGATTTTTTTCTTCTAATAAGTACCCTATTACTTATGTAACACAAATAATGTGAATTTATTTAAAAATTGCATTTGCCTTGATATTTCGACAATTTCTGCAGATATATAAAAAACTTTATTCGGACCATTCTAGGTAGATTGGATATTTGCAATAGTTAAAATTTTAGATAAATTTAGAAGTGATTTTAGAGAAGGAACTGTCCGAGAATTTTTATTTCTTTTTTTTATTTATTTATCTTGAATGTAACTGTTTCTAGAGTTTCCTTCAATATTTTTCTTTCGATATGATTAAAGATAGATTATGTAACTTATAATTATAAAATTTTCCATTAGTTTTTATAATCATTATATTTAGTATTTTAATCTTTATTAATTTGTGTGCATTTTATCGTAAGTTTGTCGGGATAGAGATTTGTTGATAACTCTGAAAGCTTTGCCGATAATATTTTTGATCTCGAACACCGATATCAAATAGAAAAAACCTACATCCTAAACTAAACAATATAGGAGCGTATATTACGTAGTTATTTTACCGTGCATATTATACAAATATGTGAATATTAATTGTGAGAACGTACCAATGTAAATGCTGAGTTATAACTCAAAAATTCTTGTAATAACGTTAACAAATAATGGAAAACCAATTAGGCAAACAACTCAAGGTTTGAATTCTAGAAATCTTTGTCGAATAGAACAAATTTGATACTAAAATCTATTTTTCAGTAGTAGGTAATACCATAAGTGATTCAATATCACAAGAGCTTAAATTATTTTCGGAAATTTTTTTGAGGGCGCGAATATTTTGAAAATTATCTCGAGTCGCGAAACTTGAGTGGTATTCGGTAAAAAAATTTTACACCATAATTTTGAAAATTCGTGGGTTTTAAGGTAGTTTTTTTTACTGTCACTGAAGAAAATGTCGACAGAAGAGAACGAGATGTCCTGTACGCCACCTGACATTCCCAATATTGCAACGACTGCAATAGAAAATCTTCTACCACAAAAATCACGGCACAAGTACGAATGTGTTTATGAAAAGTTTTTAAAGTGGCTAATATATTTTTTTATATACTTGATCGTAGATAAAGTATATAGTATTATACTCACAAGCAAAGGTTTTTATCCACTCAAATGACTACATTACATGCAACTAAACATCCCACTAAAATTGGGGTATATAAATGTTATAAATTGATGAAAGTCAAAATTTAAATCAAATTGAGAAAATTTTAAAGTGAAACTTTAATAAGAACAATAAATAACTGCACAGTTAAACTAAACTTCCACTATTTATTCGAAAAATTCGCTTTAAAATTCAATTACAGCTGTTTCGCTATAACTAGCATCGTCAGATTGACAAATTGAAATTACATGTTGTTTGTTTGTAACTAGGTACTTGATGTTGAAAAGGAGTTAAGGCTAGACCAAGTAAGGAAGTAATAAGACATAACAATATTAAAGCCTAGATGTTATTAGCCCTAAGGGATTATCCTGGATGTATTTCCCTCTAAGATCAGTATAACTGTGCAATGATATAGAAAAACCAGGAAAAAACTATATCATGCTGATCTTTACAATAACCTAATATATTTATGTTACAATAATGTCTTATCTATGTATAAAATGAAGACTCAATCAAAGTAAACAGTTTAATAGTGGAGAACTTCCAAGATTTATTTGTTCATTAACTACTTTAAACTGTTGATCTGCTAGATGTCTTTTAATTTCAAGTTCTTCTAGAAAATCTAAATTTTGTTTTTTATCACAAATGTGTAGTATATGAATGTCATTGGTTTGTATAAGTGAGTTTGGATGTTCCAGTAGGTGTTTTGCTTAGTTCGACTTCATTAAATCTTACTACAAAATTTCTTTGTGTTTGACCTATATATACTGCATTACATTTTGGACAATTAATTTTGTAAACACCAGATTTTTTTAATTTTGGTAATTTTGTTTTCACATTTAACAATTTTGTTCCAATACTATTTTGTGTTTTAAATGATATTAATGCTGATGTTGCCGAAGATATTATTTTTGAAATTGCATTGGAAATATTTCCACAATATGTAATACTTTTATAGCTTTTAATTTCTTTAGTTTGTTTTGGAAATATTAGTTCTAGTGACACTTTAAGTTTAGTTTAACTGTACAGTTATTTATTGTTCTTAGTAAGATGAACTTCCAAAAAGTATAGGTTAACACAATCAATTTCATGAAACTTTAATTTTCAAGGGTTTTTCTTAAATCTCGATTGTTTCAGACTAATTAATAATTACAGTAGATAATTAAATTATTTTATTTATACAATATTACGATTTGTTTTTATCAATTTTATATTTATTATTATAATTTATAATATTTCTTTTGCATTTTATCGAATATTTGTCGGAATAGAGATTTGTTAATAACTTTAGAAACATTTCCGATTATATTTGATATCCAACACCGATATATGTAATGGAAAAAAACGTTTTATCGAAACAAGAAAAATAGAAAAAAATTATTGTTTTATAAACATTACATTGATTTTAACTAGATTATAAATTAAAAGTTATGTATATTTTTAATACTACTTACTCCACTTTTTTTCCCATTGTCATAAGCATAAACTTAGTTGTACTAAAAATGACATTCTAAACAAACCGATATATGAGAATCAAAAAGGATACTTTTTTTATTTTACATAGTTATTTCACCGTGCATATTATACAAATATTTGAATGTTAATTGAGGAAAAATATAGTAAATAACGAATTGTGACTTGTTTGTAATATCCAAATTGTTCACTACCCAAGCTTTTAGAAATGTATGACATATTATATGATGAATTTCTAGTGGTATTAACTCAAATGATATGCATACATACAGTATGTCCAATAAAGTTGGCATAATATGGGAAATTTTTTTCTAATTTTTATGAAAATAGTTATTTATTGTAAAAAAATAGCAGTAAATACATACAGGTAATAAATCCAGTAAACGTCGATGCTGGAGATGGAAATTTGACAGCCGAAAAATATTTAAGCATGACTAGAGACGAAGTTGTTCTTGAATTGGCCAACGCAATAGATCCGAACTTACCGGATGAAAATATCTGGTTCCAGCAGGACGGAGCAACACCCTATTATGCTTTAATTGTAAGAAATTACATGAATGAAATTTTCCCCAATAAATGGATTGGACGGAGAGTGGCCAGCTAGATCGCCAGACCTTACGCACTTGGATTTTTTCCTATGGGGTTATCTCAAGAACAAAGTATATGCAATACAGCCTACTAGCCGTGTAGACCTCAAAGAAAGGCTAACTACACAAATACGGGCTATTTCACCTCAACTTTAGGAGAATGTATTATTGCTAGCAACAAGATGGAGAACATTTTGAACATTTGTTTTAAAGTAAAAAATCAATAACGTCAAGTATTTTATGTATC
Organism: Ophraella communa; assembly: GCA_035357415.1. Lineage (NCBI taxonomy): Eukaryota > Metazoa > Arthropoda > Insecta > Coleoptera > Chrysomelidae > Ophraella > Ophraella communa. Next base: position 13,319,140 of record CM068984.1, read on the forward strand.
CTGTACAATTCATAATGTTATAGTTAGTTGAGATCGTATTGTTAAGGAGCTTTTAAAATCATAAAAATATACAGGGTGTTTTATGTCCATTATCATGGACGATGCCAGACTTGCGTGTATCACCCTGTAAATTTAAATTTATGTTTAAAAAGCTCACATTTGAATTTCAAAGTTGACTAGTCCCAGCGTTTTTTATAATCTTCTAAACTAACCCCACAAATAATTTTATTCCTAGGTGGTTTTCAAACCAATGCAATGGTCTTAACTTGTACTAAGAAAATGGATATATGTTAGTAAAAACTAGGAAAAACACAAACAGTTTTTGTGATAATTTGAGGGCATCCTCAAAGTTCATCAGTTCACCAACAAAACGTCAATAATTATCGGGCTAGGCGGTGGGTACGGTAGTGCCCCGGCAAGAAGGTTAATAGAAATAGCACAAGGTTTGAGGAACTTACCAGAGGATACTGTAGGTTTACTACCGACTAGAAATATGTGTATGCAGTTAAATTGTCCTATGTTAAAAGCGATTACGCACCCCGAGATAAAGTTGCTACAGATTCCTTGGATTGTTTAAAAAAAGCCCGGGCATGTCTACAAAAATATGAAGATGATGCGTCGAGGTAATGTCGCCACTAGTAAATTTGTAAATCCTCTGCCCCCACCAGATATATTTAATCCTATGGGTAATTTAGCCACCGATATTTTCATGATTTATTAATGACGCTCCTTCTTGATAAGGATGGATTGTTTTGAACCAACAAATCATCAGTATTTCTTGTAACCTAACCTAACATAACCTAACCTAACCTAACCTAACCTAACCTAACCTAACCTAACCTAACCTAACCTAACCTAACCTAACCTAACCTAACCTAACCTAACCTAACCTAACCTAACCTAACCTAACCTAACCTAACCTAACCTAACCTAACCTAACCTAACCTAACCTAACCTAACCTAACCTAACCTAACCTAACCTAACCTAACCTAACCTAACCTAACCTAACCTAACCTAACCCGGATAACCCTGACGTCCTACATATAGGACGCTAATTTCAATTACCTATGAACGCGGCCCTGGATGAAATCTGGCAACGCCGTATGTCACAAAATGTTGCTCAAGGACGAATAATCCCGTTATTGTTTAGTTTGTTTGTATCGCTTGAAGTGTTAACTTGTGTTGTTGTTGTAGAAAACGTAAAATATGGAATGAGATTTGCAAGGTAAGAAATAAATATTATACTTTTGGTAAAATGTATTTCTTTATGATGTTATTTATATATAATTGTTCATTTATCGAAATCGTAAAATAATTTTATACAAAACGTTTGCCACATGGCCGCCAGGTGGTGATAAATTTGACCGTCCTACATGTAGGACGTCAGGATTATGCACTATTATGGCATGAAAATTATAAGTTTGAGTAATTATAGTAATCAATGGCTTTGTTTGTTTATTTCACTTAGTATTGAACCTAAAAGAGTTTGTTGATAGTGTTTTGAACATACTGCTTTTATTTTTTCAGGGGATCTTCTTTACATGAGGCCTTGGAGATGCTGGAGGAAGATGAACCTAACCTAACCTATCCTATTTTGGAATCTGTTGTCCTATAATTTCGAATTCATTTTGTATTTTTTCAATAAAACTATACTACCTACATACTCTTGCTTTCATTTCCCCTTTTATGTCACATTATGTTAACACGAAACAATAACAAAGTATCTGGTAAAAAATATGTTTACTTCACGTGCAGTGCGATTGATTTGAATAGTCTATCAAGTAAATTACCAGAATAAGCAAAATAGGTTGGTATGCCATTAACAATTAAATCAGGTGAAAGGATAATAATTCTCAAAAGAGCAGTGGCGAAATTACTGGTAGGCTTAGCATGCCATTAAAGATTGGTGGCGAATTTACCTGTAGTACTAACGCCTTAATGATACTTGGTGGTGAAATTACCAACACCGGCGTCTATGACTGCTGGACTGAAAGAAACTATTATCATTAAAGAGGGAGCTAAAATAATGCTAAGGAGAAACATTAATGTTAGTTTAGATTTAGAGAATGGGTCGATAAGCGTTGTAGAAAAAAGTGAGGTAGGACCCGGAAGAGTAAACAAAGCCTAAACAATTGGTAGTAAAATTTGCAATTCTGCGATTTCGTTATTATAATAGTTAATGTTGTGCGACTTGGCCTTTGAACATTAGTTATACGTTAGTGGGTACAGGTGAATTTTGTTTACACGTAATGGTAACATCTGTTGTAACTACCTATGTTTGTCAAGCGTTTTGTAGTCATACAACACTATTATAATAAATAAAGCGCAGTAAGAAATTTTAGACTTGGCTCGACTTTGTGTGGATTTCATGATTACTTTTTAAACATAAACAAGCAGTTTCATCGAGACTTGGACAGTTTTTTACAGAATGTTTTTGGTGGGATTACTTCTTGGGAAATCATTTGGACTGAATGTGGATTTAGCCTCATACTAGAAGTCAACAAAAGCAATTTAACAAAATATCTCGTTGATACTACGAAACAGAAAAAGCTATCTACTGAGAACTGAAATTATTTTAGTTTAATTACGGTATCCGCCAAAATAAACAGTACCGAAACAGAGAGTGCTGTGGAGTTGTTTATGTAATATGGATTTGTCATATTTGACTTAAATGTCATTAGTTGATATATTAATAGTTCGCTGCAGTTAAATTTGATTTAAAAAATGGTTCTAACAACGGAAAAAAAAGTGTTTTCGGTAGAGCATTATTTTCGTTCATACGGAAAAGGTCGTAATGATGGTCCAAGCTTAGAACAGGTGTCGATAAAATATTAACAAAAATTTAATAAAGCATCTAGTAAAAGTGTGATGTTAGCTGTTAATGAAAAATTTCGTCGCACTGGTAGTGTATTGTGTCAACGTAAAGGTTCTTCAGGTCGTCGAAAAACAATATGCACTAACGAAAATGAAGGACGTGTTTTTAACCAAGTTGTGCAAGTCTTGTAAGAACTGCATGTAAACTCGTCTTTACGTCGCATGTCCAAATCAATTGTTGGTTATCCATACCGTATTCAAGTTGGACAACGACTAAATGCTGCGGACAAACGTGCAAGATAAATTTACTGTGGTCACATGTTGAGTTTATTTTACGAAGATCCCGAATTTTTGAAAGATATATGGTTTTCAGACGAGAGTCACGTTCATCTTGGCGGCTATATTAATCGACAAACAACCAGATTCCTTGGATTTGAACGTCCTGATGTCATTGTAGAGAAACCACTCAACAGTCTTCGAGTTACCGTTTGGTGCGCGGTATCTGGTAATGGAATAATTGGTCCTTATTTCGTTGAAGATGATAATTAGAATCCACTTACTGTCAACCAAGAATGTTATAGAGAGAAAATTATTATACCCTTTGTGAGAGATCTAAATAACTTTTGCCGTGCACGAAATCTACAGTTTCGCACACAATGGTTCCAACAAGATGGTGCAACGAGCCATACTGCTGTGCGCACCTTAGACTTACTCCGTCAGTATTTCGATAATAGAATAATTTCTCGGGAAATAGACTTCGAATATCCTTCTCATTTACCTGATCTGACGCCACCTGACGCATACATTTGGGGCATAATGAAGGAAAAAATATTTCATTCGGAAAATCCGCTGGCGAATATTGCCGAACTACGGGAAAGAATACAAAATTTTTTTCGGCAGTTCCATCAACCACTTTTTATAAATATGTTTATTGACTTACAAAATCGATATGAAGCTTGTTTGCGTCGAAATGGTGAACATTTTGAACACTTACATTACAGAAATTAAAAATTAATTTTTATTTTTATTTTCTGTATTGTATATTTTGGCGGATACTGTATTATTTTCGGAGATATGTCAAATTTAAATTATTAGGTAAAATAAAATAAAAAAATGTCTGTAATATAAACAAATATTGTATTAGTTTTAAGTATAGATAAGAAGTGTAGGTTATGGTGATGAAGAAGTTTGGTTGCTAGGTAAAAAAAGCTTGACTGTTGGTTGAGGAAGAGAATTGAAAAGTCAAGAAGAGCAAAAATTGATTTTTGAAAAGAAGTAAAAAAAAATTGAAAAACTATAATTAAAAAACTAAATTAAATTGAATAGAAAAAGTTTTATTAATAGTAAAAAAGGATGAAGTTATAGAAGAGAATTAAAATAGAAAAGCTGTAGCAGTTTGATGTTCCTTGTTTGGAGTTTTGACGTTTGATCAAAAGTTTTTAAGAATAGAAAAGAGAAAAATAATAATTATTATTAATGGAAAGTTTATACGTTTGAAGAAATACGAATACAAACAAAATAGAATAAATAAACTAAAAATTATAGCCCGAATAAAAGTAAACAAAAGTTAAAAGTATTTGGTAGAGTTCAACATTGGAGAAGGTGATCTGGTGAAAGTACAAGGAGGTAGAAGAAATAATCAAAAAAGTAAAGGACAATTTAAAAATGATCACTGCGGTAGATAAGGTTAGTTTAGATAGTTAGGATAAGATAGATAAGTTAGATAGGCAAATAGATAGGAATTAGTTAGGCAGAAGTTTAGATAGAATAAACTTTTTTTTCTGAAATCGTTTCGGAATACTTATTTTTTCAGACTAATTTCGGACCCCAAATTATGCTATTCTAATAAATTCGTTTGTTGCTGGGCAACGAACTTTCTCGGACAGTACAGGAAAAATTTTCCCGGCCTAGGCCTTAAAATTTCTTTGGTTTGTAATTGCCACTTTGACGTTTTAGAAAGGCACGTAGTTTAAAATATTTTGTTATATCAATATCTTATCTGGTACTAAGTATGCTTTTCAGCATTGAGTAATTTGACCACAATGTAGAAGCTTTTAACTTCTTCGATAAATCTGAAAAGTATGCAATCATTACATTTTCAGATCGCGAGGTTGTATTTTGTTCTTGGCAATAATCCATAAAACTTTTATAAGCAAATTCATATTTTGCTTTGGATTTATTTGGCAATAAATTTAAAATGGTATTTGTAGCAGTATTTAGTAATTCTGCTGGTGCCCTTCACCTCTGAACTTAATTAAATATTTTTTTTTAGAAATAATGAAGATTTGAATGTTTTACATAATTGTTAATTTTAAGAGGGTTTCTTGTTAAGGATATTTTTTTATTATAACATAAAATTATTTAGTCTAACTTTCAGTATCTAGTAGCTGTATATCTTTGTATCATTTTTATAAATTATAATTAGCAAATATATCAGCATTTTATTAAAAGCATTGAAAAGCCACCTTGAAACTAAAATTTCCACAAGGAAAAGAGTAGATGTAAGCCATTCTTATTTCAATAATTGTTTAAAACACTTACTTTGTTCTTTCCTATGTCTTAACAGTTAGTTTAATAGTAGCAATCATTCGGGTAAAAAAAACAATAGCTTTAAATCACAACCTTCATAAATAGGGGATTGTATCAAATTAAACTGAAAATAATCGGTGGCCACCACAAATTAATCGGAGGTTTATTAATGAGTGGGTGAAATCTAATTGCAGCTGATTAAAAATGTTAATCTATGTTTAATACACCTTCAAGTATAATATTTTATTTTTTAATATAAATACAGGGAACTTTTAGTTATATATTATAGATTATTGTTAATAGAATTTTAGTAGTAGTAGTAGTTGAAACAAAATCACGTTATGAACAAACATATATCAAAAAAATTCTATATAGACTGGGAAAAAATTATTATACAGTCCATCACAATTGTTTGTAAAAAATTGTAATTTTCTACATCTTATTCTGCCATTAAAACTAGCAACAGTTGAAAGCTAATTTTTTCTATATATATAAAATGCACAAATTTGAACCTTCATTGAGAGCCTCTTATTCATCAATTAGGATTTGGCTGAGATATTTGATTTTGTGCAGATACGACTTATAGACTTAGGAATAGATTATGTTTTATATGTGGTTCATATGCGATGTGTTTTTTTATATGAGGTGGTCACGGTATTATTTGGAAATCCGTTTTAAAAATGTATATCGAAACATCTATGAAGCCTTCAGGCTTTTTTTAACTAGTCATATTAATTTATTGAAATTGCGTGGAAACAAACTGCATGAAAAATGCTTCGTTTTCATCAAATCGCAAACATGAATAATAAAAATTTAATAATTAAATATTAAATTAGAAAATAAAACAGATATTCTTGTAAAAAATATTAAAATAGTGGATTAATTACCTTTGGTTGAAGGTACAGTTCTCCATAATATTTATGGCAAAATTCACTAAACAATTGCTCACAATTTGCGTTTACGCTGACATAAGGTGAATTGTTGTCATAACTACGTCAGTGTCAAAACTATTTGGAAATAAATATTATTATTTATTTACCAAAAATATACAGTCAGATGGAAAGAGTAATTTATAAAAAGTCAGTAAATATTAAATAATCAGTGAAGCTGTAAACAGCTTACATTTCTAACAACTTATACGTGATATTCTCTCATTATATAAAAAATTTAATTTATAAATTACACTGAAACTATAGCAATTTTTTGTCAATATCATATTATTAAAAAAAATATAGTTTAAATATATTGATTTAAGATGGCCTATTAATAAAAAAATGGGGTATTAGCCTGACCAAAAATGTCTGTAATATAAAATCTGTTGAAAAATTATGTTCCTCTTAGTTGTAATATTTAAAATAATATATATTTAATAACATTGTCCGCTCACATGTTCCTAAGAACAAATATATAATATAAATAGGACGTACTTGAATTCCTTTAGAAACCAATTACCACAATCACACTGTGTAATAATCACTGAAGACTGGATCTAGTGAACTATTAAATATATTTTTTTCCACCACCCAAAAGTCCGATTTAATAATGAATGTAGTTAAATTTGAATGATAATCAAAGTAAAATATGTACATATTGTTCTTTTATTGTAAGTTGTCATTAGAGTTTTTCATTAATGCCAGTGAATTCATTTGTTTATGACCTGTTTACCATATAATTTGTTATTTTATACATTGCGTAAATACATTGGTAATTATTTAATTTCAATTATATTTGTATATATCAAGTAGTTTGGATGTTAACACGTAAAGTGTCACCATGCAGGTGAAAAAAGTGTGCCCCACTGGCCATTTTTTTTTATTTTTTTGTACCAAAAACCATTAAAAGTATAACCACTAGCCTTCTAGTTAGCCAAATATTGAATCTGAGGTAAAAAAAGCATTTGTTCTTGGTGGATTACGCTGAAATAAGAATAATGACATGGAAAAGCCAGATTATAGGTGGGGGGTCAACCACGACCACCAGATGATTCTTGCATAGACTTGCATATTTTCGCTGCTGAATCGGTAGTTGGTTTGGTTCTTTTCTTCCATGTAAGGTGTTGTGTCTGTAAAATGTCGTACGAAATACACCAAGCCAGAATACAAAAGCTTTGGGATGAAATGCTGTCAGATGAGTCTGACTTCTCGCCAGATATATCTGATTAGACAACAGGTGCCGCAAAACAATTTGCCACAAAAACAAGGCCATGTTCTAACTGAAACTGAAAAAAAAAACAAATTTGTTCTGGGTGCTATCAGAAAAACGTTGTTTTACATGGAAGGAATGTAGCCAAAAATCGAACTTCCAAAACAAAAAGCAGATGTCTAATTTGTGTTTTTTGAATCACATAGTGCTAATTTAAACGTTTGATTTTTATTATTTTTTGTGTATGTGTTTGGTGCTGAGTTTGTTTTGGTTCCAATAAATATAATATGAAATAAATATCACTTAAGTACAAAAATGACATACACGAGAGTCATAAGACCCATGGTAACATATGGGTCGGTGGTATGGTGGCCAAAGACAGAACAGCCTAGAACAGTTGCTTGGAGACTCCTTAAGAGGGCCAAACCCATTACGAGTCTTCACGCAACAAAATATCTCAAATTGTATAAAAGGTTACATACTGACCAGATCCTTGGACTACCATCTGACGAGATGATTCCAAGGTACAATTTTGAGAAAAATTTTAAAACTCTTATAATAGACAGAGAACTTTGGCAAAAGGGACCTCCCATTCAAGCCGAAATTATCTGTTACACAGATGGTTCCAAAACCAACAAGGGCACAGGAGCCGGAATATATATAAATAGGCCAGAAACAAAAATGACACTGAGTCTGGGAAAATACGCCACGGTGTTCTAGGAAAAAATAACTGCTATTCGCCACTGCACAATTGAAATTATTAAGCAAAAGGTTAAGGAAAAAATCACTGCCATATATTCAGATAGCCAAGCGGCCATAAAAGCAGAACCAGAACCTTTCTGTGGCATGGCAAAAACGACGATTAAGGCATGTCTAAATAAATGGAAGCTAGGAATGGTGGGACAACTCACCAGGAATGAGGCAAGCGAAAGAGTTCATTATGGGACCAACACAGAAACTAACAGAGTATCTACTAAGGCAGGATAGAAACACCATCAGAATGTTGGTGGGTCTTTTCATAGGGCATTGTAAACTCAATAAGTACATGTATGCATTAAAACTGGCAGATTCTCCACTACGTAGATTCGGTCAAGAAACAGATGAAACGGCAGCGCATATACTAGGCAGCTGTGAAATCTTATCGAGGCAAAGATTTCTCATTTTAGGCGAATACAAGCCAGGAACTTGTAGCTACACAAGGGATTTCCTACACAGGACAATTTAGTCTACTAGATAAGACCAAACTGAAGGAAATCCTATAAGGGAAAAGGGCATCCACAATAGATCTGCAGAAGGTCGAGATGGCACAGGCTAATAGCTGAAGTCCAATCTAATCTAAATATCACTGTTTTCTTTCCTTGGTCGTGGTGGGTTATACATATAGATCCACCAAATCCATGGCCAACCTTGACAATACCTTGCTAAAACAGTTGTAAAAACATTGCCATGCATTTCATATGACAGAGGTGGGCGACTGTGAGACACAGCGGCCACGAGTTGATGTCTGGTGGTTCATATTGACCCATTACGGCTTCTAGACAAAAAACTTCCACTGATATTGTAATGTGTGAACCGCGTGAGGATTCTCTTTGCTTGAAATGTGACCATTGTGTATATTAAAATAGCCATCCCTTGAAAAGATGCCTCTGTCCATAATACAATCCTAGGAAACCTTGGTTCTTCGTTAATTTTATTATCAAATCTATTTTCTTTACTTCGACTTTACCAGTATCGCGAATACGCTAATCCAGTCTTGAAATTGATGTATCACAGCGAATGTGACGTTGAGGATGTTGTTCCGCACAAATTCACCTTGCTTCATTAGCATTATTCTTAGCTGCTCCCTAGGCAAGATGTATGTTTACTAATTCAATATTTTTTAAAACGATACATTTTCAAACAAACACTGAATTGAGGATTAATTTGACACGAACAACAATGAAACATAAGGAGTAATTTGACACACGTCAAACAACTACGAAAATAGTTGTTGCTTTCGACAAGTTGCCCTGATCTAGTTTAGTAAGTAACTAACTAAAATCATTTCTGTTGTAAAAACTGAGATTGTTTTTAAAGATCTCTTGACATTGAGATATTCTGAGACACCCATATTGAATAAAGAATATATTCTAAAAGGTTGGAGAACTCGTACATCTGTATCTGTAATTCTGGAAGGGTGGGTCGCCCCACTGCACTTAGGCCACATTTGGCCCATTGTGCGTCCTTCTGAGATTGAGCCTAACCTATTGGGTCGTCAACCATCCTACCTGTTTAAAGTAGGTGAAAACGTCCCTCAAATTGGCATGTGTTAGCCAGTTCTCGCCGAATACAGAGAGAGTGCCGGACAGTCACAAAGGACATGCTCAACTGTCTCATCCTCTTGTTCACATCCTCTACATAGTGGGCTGTCAGATAAACCCAACCTGTTCAGATGTTTTCGTAAATGACAATGGCCAGTAAGTATACCTGTGACCAACTGCAGGTCCTTTCTGGTCATGGCCACGTATTTCATGGCTGCTTTGCTATTCGGATATTACAGAAGTTCCTTGGATAGTATGCAACCTTTTTCTTCGTCCCATCTTCCCCTGAATTTGTCAAGGGAGCGTTCCTTTACTAGGTCAACCACCGCTGATGCCGGCAAGCTGACAAGACTACCGGGTCCCAAGAGCCTTTGGGAGGCAGCTTTTCTAGCCAACGAGTCAGCTATGCGGTTGCCTTTTGAAATTCCATGACCTTTTATCCAGCCTAGAGTAACCACATTGTTGTAGCAGGCTTCCGTAAGGGCCATGTGACATTCTAATACTAGACCTGATGTGATCCGTGGCCTATTCAGGGCTAATAGTACTTGTCTGCTGTCCGTAAGGATACGGATGTTTTTGCCAGTGATTTCTCTTATGGTAAGAACTCGTACATAAACAACTAGCAGATTCTAAAGAAATGTTTCTCCGACAGCCTATCCGATCTGCAGTCGATTGGCGTAAAAAGCCTTACAACGGGGCCTCTAGCCTACGTAGGTTCCATCTTGAACCACCGTGTTAACCTCTTAGAACAAAAAGAAACAGGAAGGAGTCTGTTATATATTGAAATTTAAGGAAAATTTGCAACGAAAGTTGGCCATCTTAAAGCTCCTAGTAGCTTTAGGTTATGTTTACAGTATACTGTCAAAGCAGTATTTGCAAATGTATGTCAAAAATGAGCGCATAGGCGTATCATTAGGTTCTTATAAATACTAAATTACTTAGAACACTAATGGACTAGTTTAGTAGGATCATATTAATCAAAATGATAGCAATATATATTTAGGATAAGATACCTACTTACTTATATTGGTATTCATTTTGCAATTAATTTTTCTCATTTCGTAAAATTTAGCAATAAATAATTAGTAAGTTTTAAACGTAGCGCCAACTAATAACCAATAATGAAGTGTGTTCAAAAGTTAACGTTATCACATTTTAGCTACGTTCGTTTCAAGTATTTTCAAAGAACTGGCGGCACAAAACACCGTGTTCTGTGACTAACTGATTATATCAGTTGACAAGATATATGACAGGAGAGAAAATCGTGTTTATCTGTAATATACAAACAAGACCCCTATTCTTGACGGTGATAGAATAGAACAGCCAATAGAAAGTGGGTGTGGTTCTATTGAAAATGCCAAAACCGTATTCTTGAAATTCGTTCTCTCACTGTACCGATAGAAGGGTTGCTCCCCGAGAGAACAATTACTTCTATTGGTTATTTTTGAAGGAACCGCTATAACACCAAGAGAAGGTGTTAGGGATTTTTATTTTCGAACCAAAAATACTATAGAAGTAATTTCTTTCATAAACCAAACACAACCAAACAACAAATTAAACTAACGAAAATGACAGAATATTTTGTTTAGTGTTTTACTCCTTATTTGATAAAGTGTCAATCAGAGAACAAAAATATCGATATGTTTATCTCTTTTTAATGACAACAAATAAGAGAGAGAGATAAGTTTCTCGGTTAATATTAAAGCATATCGACAACATCGCAAATTTTCTACCAATCTTATTGAAACACGTCACTTACCACTTATGACGTATGTAACCATTAAATTTAAATTTCAAAAGCCGATTATGGCTAGAGGATTAATTTTATAAAAATTTTATTTGTACAGTTGAACCACTAAAAACCTATTTTATAAGATGCAAATATAAAAAAAATCACTAAACTAGTCCATTGTATTCACACACTTGATTGGTAGTAAAAAAAAACCTTGATATAATTTTTATTTTTTTTTCGGTAGGACAATGGAAACGGAAATTAAAATTGACAATTGGCGGCCATATGCAAGCTCTTTTCTGGACTCAAGGTCATTTTGCATATACTCCTTCCTGTATCTTTTTGTTCTAAGTGTTAACCTAATCTAACTTAACCTAACACATGAATTTAACAAAAAAAATTTAACACGTTTTAATATAGAATATTGTACTAATCAGTGTTAACGAATATTTAAACTTTAGACTATTTATTTACTAATTGTTTGATTAAAATATTAAATAGGTAACTAAGACATTTACATCAAGAATTGGTTTGATTATGTAATCATGTAAAAACTGATACATATAGAGTGATTAAATTTTAATAAAAAGAGCAATTATGAACTTCATACATTATTTCTATTTCATTACGTTATATATTTTATTTATTTATGATAATTAATAATTTTCATTTATATTGCAGTTTCATTTCTATAATTTATCCATTATAAACTCCAACCATCATAGAATAATAATAATATAATAATGATAATGCTCTTACACTATGGTTGTGTTAATCTACTCGTTCAGAATTGCAAAGTGGGCAAAAACTGAACTGGAGGATGACCAAATACAGATATTATCATCTAAACTCGTCAGTAGTTAAAAGAACACTACCGAGAAAAGAAGAAGGAAGGGCTTTATGTAACAAACATAATTTACAAAGCAACAAAAACTTATTTGCATACAGTTTTTATAGGAGCAAATAAGAATAATTCCCCTTTAAATTTAGCAAGTAGGTACTGATAGGCAAGTAAAGTGGGCCAAGCTTCCATATCATCATGACGGTGTTAGTTTTCTAATTTCTGGTATAATTAATAAATAGATTGCAAGTTGCAGTATATAAGCGTTATTGTACGTGTATATTTTAGATATTAGTTCGAAATTTATTTCACGATCTTGCTTGGAAAAATTCCATTCTCGAATATCGAGAGTCTCGTGAAACCATTCCAAAATTATTAATAACTACCGACGTAGTTACTGACAGTGGCAGTTATTCATTCAGTGTTAGATTCATAACATTTTCTTTTGAAACATTTTTGACAAATCTGCTCTCATGCAAGTTAAACTAAAAAAGGTCCTTTATCAAATATAATACCCTGAGCACAAGGATATTAAAAAGTAGTTTTTAAAAATAAAATAATGTCAAATTAAATATTGGATTTCCGTCTACTTATTTATATTTGATCATGGTTACTTTCATTTCTATTGGAAATGAAATTGGCACTAATTGGGTCAATTTTACCGGTTTTCTGGTAATCGACACAATCTTTTTGGATAAAATTTATTGGTCCAAATTCGACGAAATTGGATCCCACAGAGATTCGTATCCTAATGGTGCCTTTGAACCATCTTTTTCATAGACTGTTTCTTCAATTTCCGTTATTCTTTGGAGGCTGTTGCCTCATATCATTTACATCAGTTTCGTTAAGTTTTTCTACTCGAAATGAAATTGATTTTTGCCTATTCTTTCTCACTGTTAATTAATATCCTTTTCTCATTGAGCTAGTTACTTATAATAATAATTATACTTAATTTTAAAATTTTTTTCAATGTCAATAACTTACCCTGCCCCCCCTCTTTTTTAAATAACTTTGTGACCATAATACACTCATATTTTTGCTGAATTTTATGTAACTGTTAACAGGTAAGATCATTTGAATTTGCTCCTGTTAGGTCTAATGTCTTGTATGTATTATTTTTAGCCTGATGATGTTCTTTAAATAGACCGAAACTAGTACCTTTATAACAACAGTAAAAAACTTTAATAACAATAAATAATTTGTGACATTGACATTGGTCTTATCCTTTCTTCATTTTTAATGCACAAAAATCACGGGAATGGTGGTGGAATTCACCAGGACAAAGGCAAGCGAAACAGTTTATAATGGAACATTATTGAGTAAAGACAGGAAAACGGTCAAAACTGTAGTAAGTCTATTGACGGGGCACTGCGTAAGCTAAACAGGCATCTTAAGCTGATGGGGTTGACAGATTCTGTCACCTAGAAGAGGAAACACCAGAGCACATCTTATGTCAGTGCGACGGACTGGTAAATATGCGGTTCCTGACTTTAGGAGAAGAATTTCCATTGGCAAGGGACTACATGAAGGTTACAGTCTCAAATCTTAAAGACTTCGTTAAGAGAGTCGGACTGGGGGATGTAATCTAGTTTTTCGAGGACCACAATAGATCTGAAAAGGTCGCAGTGGAATAGGCTTCTAGCCACCTCTTAAATATCTATCTATCTATCCATCATTTCCACTTTCTAATATTCTTTCCCAAACAGCAATTTCTCATTAAAACACAAACACAAGCATGTGTTAGACTTTCATCAGTATCAAAATGCATTGGCGACAGGTACTATATGTATCTTCACCGATGGATCTAAGACAAAAGAAGGTTCAGGATGTGGAATTTACTCCAGATCCCTAAACCTAAATATAAAATGGGCAATGGGTTGTAATGCAAGTATAGCTCAGACAGAGCTAACTGCCGTCTCCATAGCCGCAAAAGAGATTACCATAAGAGGAATCACTGGCAAAAACATCCGTATCCTTACGGACAGCAGACAAGTACTATTAGCCCTGAATAGGCCACGGATCACATCAGGTCTGGTATTAGAATGTCACATGGCCCTTACGGAAGCCTGCAACAATAATGTGGTTACTCTAGTCTGAATAAAAGGTCATGGAATTTCAAAAGGCAACCGCATTGCTGACTCGTTGGCTAGAAAAGCTGCCTCCCAAAGGCTCTTGGGACCCGGTAGTCTTGTCAGCTTGCCGGCATCAGCGGTGGTTGACCTAGTAAAGGAACGCTCCCTTGACAAATTCAGGGAAAGATGGGACGAAGAAAAAGGTTGCATACTATCCAAGGAACTTCTGAAATATCCGAATAGCAAAGCAGCTAAGAAATACGTGGCCATGAACAGAAAGGACCTGCGGTTGGTCACAGGTATACTTACTGGCCATTGTCACCTAAGAAAACATCTGAACAGGTTGGGTTTATCGGACAGCCCACTATGTAGAGGATGTGAACAAGAGGATGAGACAGTTGAGCACGTCCTTTGCGATTGTCCGGCACTCTCTCTAATAAGACTTTCTGTATTCAGTGAGAACTGGCTAACACATGCCAACTTGAGGGAGCTGCCTACAGGCGACGTTATCACCTACTTTAAACAGGTAGGATGGTTGACGAGCTAATAGGTTAGGCTCAATCTCAAAAGGACGCACAATGGGCCAAATGTGGCCTAAGTGCTGTGGGGCGACCCACCCTTCCAGAATTACAGATACAGATACTGAATCAGTATATAACTGAAGTGTTAAAAATAAAAGTTAATATCTACTAGTATTTTTCCCTATGCACAAACAAATACATTTTTTTGTAATTTTTTAATTCTAATGTTATAATTTAATTGCAAAGTCAAAGCGTTTTCTTCAGGTGTAGAAGGATTAGTCAAACATTCTTAAGAGGTTCACTCTTGAACTTTGTAAAATGTGATTATTTAAACTATTTTTGAACAATTTTATATTATGTGGTAAAATATTATATAAAGGTCATGTTTCTCTCAACATAACGTGGCTCCGCCAACACATACCAATCACAAGCTTTTAAAAAATGTCCTTAAGGGCCTTTGATACGACAATGAGTGCAATAACTAGATTATAACTACCCCGGCAAAAGAATAAGTAATTACGATATAAGCGGGATATTAGGACGTACCTTTCCACTAGCTGTCAGCTTTTAAAAATACAGGAATCTTCCCATTGATGCGATTTTGATGAAAGTGAGTAGCAAGCGTAACAGATCAACCCATAGAAACAAATTTGCGGGATCACCTTACCCTATGCAAACGCCTCAAAATTAAATAAAACTACTACTAACAGAAAGGAAAAAAATACAGAAATTTTAACCACCACAACCTTTATGGGAAAATTTTAAAATGAAGGGATTACAAATACCAAGACTGGTATTACCGTGATAATGCCAGCTGTCTTTCAATTGAATTCAAACAATTCAGGTACGTTTAGAAGTAAATCTATAGACATCGCGAAAATTCAATCACTAGTGGTATAACTACTGGAAACATCAGTAAAGCGATCAGTTTTCTAGAATGACGACAATACTTCACCAAAGAAAATACAAAAAAAAAATTAAATAGTTATTCCATTGATATTTTTTAAAGATATATTATTTTTCTATTGTTTTCTCTTCATAGCTATATTTTAAAAAGTAGTACCAATCCATTGTTGGAATATGGGGTGGCTGATAAAATTATTGATCTGCTAGATGTCTTTTTATTTTGAGTTCTTCAAGGAATTGTATATTTTGTTTTTTATGACAAATATGTAATATTTGAATGTCATTGGTGTGTATGAGTGAATACCACAACCTAACCTAACCTAACCTAACCTAACCTAACCTAACCTAACCTAACCTAACCTAACCTAACCTAACCTAACCTAACCTAACCTAACCTTACCATAACAGTAAAATTATAACAATAAAAGTGAAAATGTTACTAGGAAGTTCTCCCCTATGCATTTTTGCGTCTCTTTCACCTCGTTAACACTTTTAAAATATTTTTATTTGAATATCTATGATGTACCGATTGTATTTCAAGGTATTCCAACACTTTATGTAAATAAATTCAAACAATTCTTTAAAAATTCATTTAAATAACAATTATATTGTAGAGTTAACATGTCATTTTGGGAGGTATACTTCTGAAGGTTTGTCTTTTATGTTAATTAATGTGTTACACAACGTGTCTTACATGTTCCCAAAAAAATCAAGTCAATGGCGTTAACCTATTTTAATTATAATGCTATTAATTACATTATTGTTTAATATAAGTCACTTTCATTTTATATTTGACACAATTTAAACAACCAAGATTTTCGGAACACAGTCAATCAGTTTCGAAACAAAACAAATAATAATTCTGTGCCATTAGAAGTTTGGAGGATTTTTATTCCAATATTTATCCTCCTAAAATAATTTGTAATGCGCTGTTTTTCGATGTACGTCATCCTTTTCAGGATTCCCCTTTAATGACAGACGAAACCTGTGCAGTTATTTATTGTTCTTAGTAAGATGAACTTCCAAAAAGTAGAGGTTAACACAATCAATTTCACTTATTTGTTCAATATCGAAGACTACAATTGGTCTCCTTATACTTTTGTAAGTACTTCCTTTTTATAATACTAATTTAAATACTTAACTACATAAAATTACATGTTTATTTATTAAATATATGAAAACCATTAATAGTTTTAATTTTTATTTCCTTTTTATTGTTTCAGATTAAAATTTGAATTTGAAAGGAAAACTAGGTCAATGGTGAATTGTTATATGAATTTGGACTTATTTATGAATTGGAAATATTTGATTGTGATAAAATAACAACCTATGGATCCTGTCCAAGATAAGTTTGTCAAGTACATTCTCTGTTTATTTGAATGTTTATAACAGAAAATTATAATATTGAAAACTATAGATGTAATAAAGAAAAAGTAACTGATGATTCGATGAAACTTATTAAGATATCCTTTTATTATAAATCATTGAGGTAAGTTTTACTTATTAAATTTTTAAATCTTAGTTATTGGTTTCAATTTGTTCAATTTGTTGGTGTTTAGGGATCGTTTTCACCAATGTGTTAAAGTTGATTAAGGACTGTTTATAGTCGATTAAAGTAAAAACATATTTCACCTACTTGGTAAACCGGGTTTAAGGCTGGCGAATATTGAAGTTATGAAAACTCGATTAAAATCGAGAACCACAGCAACAGTGAATTTTAGGTTAAGTATTTTATCGAAGTTAGTAAAAAAGTTGGGCTATCGGAGGAAATGCTATTTAATGTTGACTTTCGATGATAGTAGTGATGATGAAGATGAACTGTTTATTCGTCCACCGATATCCTTCTAATAAACCTTATTCTATGACCGAGATGGATATGTGAAAGAGAGGATCACTTTAATAACCTAGGCGACGTAGATTTTTTACTAGATTCCGGCTTACCAAACATACTGTTTTGTCATTATTACTACAAATTGAGAATAGCTTAGAATTTACATCTGATAGACAAACACCAAAGGTCACAACTAGTTCACAATAATAATATGAGGAATGTGCTCATGTGCGAATGTGAAGTGTGAGTCTATTTATTTGACATTGACAGCTATATAAAAGCACAAAACATCATGTTACAACAGCAACTTTCTTGTCACCAACTGTTTGCCGAGTTTGGTTTAATCTAGTTTAATTGTCAGATTTACGAATTAAACCTTAATTTATTATCTCTTATGAATTATTTAAAAAAATACAAAATGGAGATACTTACCCATCATATTTATATTTTATTATTACTTCTAATATCGCTTTGTCTATAAAACATTTGTAATTTTTCAGATGCAGCAGTCTTATTAGATATGGTATATAAATATAGATCATACATAATTTAAAAATTAGACTGATTAATTAATAATCCGAGTTTTTTAATTCGCCAAAACGAATAAATTATGTTCGGATAACGGTATCAATTAATAATCACAAGTTTCTCTTTTTTGGTAGTATGTCAAATACACTATTAGCAATTGGCACAATATTTAATGATAATAGAACATAATTGTAACGCCAGAATGATACGATATACATGGCAAGAAGTATCGACAAGGTTTAATCGCCATCATTTAAAATGTAATATCAATAATTTTGCATATTGTTGCATTCAGATTATTTTAGATATTTTATTTTAAGAAAGAGGTTATCAGTAATATAAATTAGGAGTACATCTCGGTAGATAAGGTTTAATTGTCAGATAATTATTTGACAGGTTCGTTATATCCAGGACTTTTTTTCAGTTAACTTGTTGCCTTAGAACATAAAATAGTAAGGAAGGAGTTTGTGTTATATCTACAATGTTAAAATCTGGCGACGGTCATATTGGATAACCATTTATGACTCATACTTTGTTTACAAGTTATAAAAATTAAGTTTTCTGTGAAAAATTTGGATTAATTATTTATTGGTAAGTAGCTATTATTATAATAAATATACATTATATATACGTAAACTATATTTTTATGTTTAAATTAAATTAATACTTTGTATTGATCCCTAACCTATCTACTTAAATTGACATAGGCGTATCAATAATGGAAAGAGGATATTTTATATATCATTAATTTACAGATTTTTAGCTGTATATGTCAATTATTTTTATGTCTATGCAACGTTGTACAATAAATGTATTTTCGTGCAATCGCACGCGAAGTCAGTATTTCGCGTTCTCAGCACAGTCCGCGAAATTTAATTTCGCGGCCGTTACCCATAGCAACGGCCGCGAAACCAAACGTCACTTCCAAATTTGACATTTCTAAAATACTACAAAGACAAGGATTATTTTTTATTGAATACCAACAAATACATAAGTTATATTATTTAGGATGAATATTTACATTAATTGTACAGTTTGTATTATTACTTATATTTACTCCAGAAGTTGAAGCAACTACATCTAGTGTTTCTGAATAATGGTTATTGCCTACATTCAAACCAGATACCATATCGCTATCAGTATCAGACATTTTGCGTTTTGACAAGAACTGTCAAAATATATATTGAAACATATCATTTCCATAGCACACGGTGATATTGTTAAATGAATTGAAATGCTGTTGATTTTAGAGCAATAATATATTTATTTACAACTATCTATTTTAATAATTTTAACGATTGCACGAAAAATAGTGTGTATGCCATGGCCGCGAAACTTTTTAACGACCTCAAGATTATCTTGCCTCGGCCGCAAGCGGCCTCGGCGATAACTGTTCTTTCGGTACGTTAAAGAGGTATTTCGCGGCCTTAGCATACAAATAACTATTGTGTATTAATTAACACATTATTACATTCACAGTTTCCCACGGGATGAAAATATTAGACGGAAATGGTTAAATATTGTGGATAAAGATAACTGGAGTCCAGGCAAGAATAGCTTTTTAGGCTCACAACATTTTACAGAACATTCATTTGATAGAATTTCTTCAGTAATTGTTTTACTAGTACCAAATGCTATACCTACAATTAAAATCGTAAGAATGAAATATGTAAGTAATTATTACATCCACAAATTGCTTTAATAACATTGACCATATCTATATTTTTTCTCAAATCTATTTACAGATATTTTACTTAAACATATATTTCACTAAAATATACCTTTTCTATGCAGGTAAGGACTAATTACCCTTATGCTGAAGAGATAATAACTACTAGCAGTGAAACTCTACCATCTACTTCTAAAAGTCCTCGTAGGAAACAACTTATAAAAAGCATCTGTGAAGTATATTTAAAAACAAGAATTTATTATATATGTAAAAGTAAAATAAATAATGTAGAAAAAATTAGACATGTTTACACAAAATTCAATTTAGGGGCCAATAGTGGTAGAATGAAAAATTTTAATAAAAATTGTGTAGTATATAACTGGTTTTATTTCCATAAATCTAGTACCCCCATTTTAGGCAATGTTATACTATTATTTTCCTCTACTTTCCTTATTAAAATGTTTATTTTAATATATAATGATTAGTGTCCATACTGAATAATAATAGGTATGTTTCAATAAGGACATTATTTTTCTACAAATAAAAATATAGGACGCCACTGTTAAAAAATAACTTCCGGTAGCCATCTTGGATAACCATCCCGGTCACCTGTCCTTGAACGAGCAATACTTCCTTACTATTTTATGTTCTAAGCTTGTTGCAATGTTTTCATAAAAAAATATAAAAACTAATGAATGGGTTTGTGTTTGTAGATTCATGTAGTTAATTTGTATATTTATTACGAGACATATTTTTCACTTTAATTTAGAAATGTAATCCGGGTATTCTCAAACCGATATTAAATTAGTGGAATCTAACAAACCCCAGACGAGTCAAAACTGCCTGAGCTAAAACTTATAAGGAATGGACTACGATTCCTTTATTATGTCCCTCAGAAACTTTGTTACCTTGAGTCGTCAACCAAGAGAAGTATTCTCAGACAATGGAACGAACTTTGTCAAAGCTGAGGGAGTCCTTAGAGAAAAGCTAGCAAAAATAGGCATGGCTAATGTAGCAAAATAGTTCATGTCACCTCTACTAAGAACCAAGATGTTGTCTAATGAAAGCTCAAAGCATTATCATCTTGAAACCATTCACATATTTGCCTTTGGACACTGAAGAATCGGGAGCACAAGTATCTAAAAGCTAATTATGCCTTGGCGCAACTGTTTGCGCAACAGTTTTGAAAACAATGGCTTAATGACTATCTTCCCGACCTGACTAGAAGAAACAAATGGTTTGACAAGGCGGATTCGTTAAAGAATGGATTTTTGTTTTGACTGTTAACGTCCTTCTGAAAAGTGTAGTTCTTTTTAACGGGTATGAGGACAGGCATATAAAGAAACCAATTAAATTTTGGCCGACGTTTCGTCGATTTATTTCGACATCTTCAACATTAATATTCAATGTCTTCGACATTAATATTCAAAAAAAGAACAACTGCGAGAAAGAATAATTTTTAAAAGTGGTGTTAGTTGGCAAATATATGTATTTTATTTTAATTTTGTGTTGTTGACGGGGTGCGTACCACTTCTCAGTATTAAGATATGGTCGTAAACCATTACCTCTATGCGCAGAAATCTTAAATAAATTTTTGCCCTGAAGATGTCGAAATAAATCGACGAAACGTCGGCCAAAATTTAATTGGTTTCTTTATATGCCTGTCCTCATACCCGTTAAAAAGAAATGGATTTTTGATTCGTTCTACTACAAAACTAGCAAGCAGGATATTCTTGAATGCCAGCAAACAGTTCAAGAACAGGGGGGTAACATGTTGGAAAGCAGCTTAGTAAAAGTTTAAAAATTACTTTTTTGACATCTTTCATAAAGGTTTTTTATTGCTGTCGGAAATTTAATAAAATTTGTAATAAAAATCAGTTAAAGTAACTTAATTAGATTATTGAGTAGAAAATGTACACTGTAGAAGTTCAATTATTTTGACTCACACTGTATAACCTTGAGCTAACGTTTTTGTAAATCAAACTTGGCATGCATAGTATGAGTTACCTTCTTCTAAATGAGTTTAGGAAATTTATAAATAAAACTCTGGACAATACTATTATATATATATTTACTATATTTACAAAAAATAAACATAGTCCTCAAAGTCTGTATATTTTTTTAAATCTTAATCAAATTCTGAACCAATTGTTATACTTATTTCTCCTGGTAAGACAATTGTTTGATGGTACCAACGGTTCGTATCGACTACAACTGTAAGAAAAATGTATTATTATTTAATGACATAAAATTTTGTCATTGAATATGACCAAATTTTATTTTAAAAATATGTCACAAAGACTAATAAAGAACATTTACTAACACGCTCATTTTGGACAGTGCAATTTTAAATCAGTTAACTTACTTATTTCGCCGGTTTTCACCTCTACTTCTAATTTTTTACACGAGTTCCAACATTCTGGTGGAGGTGCAAGTTTCCATAGTTTTCTTCCGCGCAATTGAGCCTGCCAGGAGGTATAATGCACATTGTCCACCTGAAAATTTTTTTGGAATTTCTCTTTAATTTTATATTTTCGAAATATTATAGAAAAAAAAGTTGTCCAACCCTTAACAAAATGACATCATTTAATTTAATTAAAAGGCAACATTAAATTGTAAAAATAACTTGATATATATGCCACTAAATTCATGGAATGCCTTTCAACGAATTTCGTTAATTAATAATAATTTTTCTGATAATATAAGAACAGTAATTATATAATAGCATAGTTTAAAGAGAATAATTTTCTTTATACTATAATAATAGTATATTATTCAATGAGCGTATAATGATGGCTATTATTCACGAGGTGAAGTTTACGGCAACTAGCCGCAGGCGCGTGGCCTTAATTACCGAGCTAATAATAGCCATTATACGCGAGTAGAATACTACACTTTATAAACAGACGGCTAAATGTCACGAACAAATCAGACGTTGCCTCTCAAATCTTTTATTTTTAATATTGGCGGGTACTTTAAAAATTTTAAGATTTGAGGTGAGAAAGAGTCTCTGATATTTGTGGGAAATAAAAGTAGATATTTTTTAAACTTTTGTGATAGCTAAGCCCTGAGTCGAATAGTCAGAGCAGTTTTTGGTGCCCTCAGGGCACATCGAGAACGAGCAGTCTGTTCAAAAGAACATGCGTGACAGATTGCTCTCCCTAATGACGCACTCAGTGCGTTGCTCTGGTCTCAAAAGAAAACGCTATTAATAACCTGAGTATAACTCTTACAATTAACCAATTCCTACTTCTAGACTATAAATTGGTAAACTTCTTTTATTTATTATGGTACTAAGTAATTTTAAATATAATATATAATAAACTATGGGTTGTCCAGTATAAATATAATTGCACGTCACAGCTGTCAGAACGGGACTATGTTGCCAAGCATTTAAAATAGTATTAAAATCTAATAAATGTCAAACGAAGTTTCTCTAATATTCTTCTTTTTATTTGACTTCAATACTACGCCATATTTGAACGCGGCAACATAGCACAATTGTGCCAACATATAAAATATTTTAACACGAGGTGTGTTCGTTTGAATCTTATATTTTATTAGTCCAGGAGTTGTATTTGATATAAAATTAATTACGTAACCTTTCTTAAAGCATGTATTTATTATAGAGATGGTTGCAAGTATCGACGAAGTCGGTCGCCATCACGTTTTCTACTGGAATGTAATTCAATGTCTTATATTGATGTCACTTATATTGATACTGGACAAGGTATAGTTAAAATGTTAAAGTTAACATTCAAATTTTTAAAGTACCCGCCAATATTAAAAATAAAAGATTTGGTGACATTCATCCGCCTCTCAAACTTTTGTCGTTTACTTCGACTGTAACATAATCGTGAATGATGCTTCCATATTTTACATTAACGACACTATAATCGTTGTGTTCGATATTGAGAACCATGATTATTAAAGATATACTTATTGATCAAGTTTTATATTGCTGTAAATTGATAATGATGTTAATATTAGACTGACATGACATTTTTTTAGTTCATTTTTCGTGATTCTTTCAATGATGTCTGATAATATGTAGGGATGTTTATTTATCTATTATAAAATTAAATATTTCTCGACTCGACATAACCTTAAAGGTTATGGGTAGTGTAATTATAATTTGCTTATATACTTTTTACATATTTTGTCTGTTAGTACCTATACAAATTTACGAATTTTTCCAATCATAACTTTAATGCTATTTTTCCACTTGATTGGGACTGCTGAAATGTTTTCCATTTAACTACGTGTAAATTTATGGCAACTTTAAACTTTTACACCTTTTTAATGGGCTTGTAAAAAATTTTTTTGAAGAGCTTCAGGAAACTAGTCAGAATTATATAAATATTGTTTTCAAAAGATTTTCATCATATCCAATATACCGACAAAATTAATTTTTAATTTAAAAACTAATATTAAAAAGGCCATATTAAGGACAGAAATGTATTTTAAAAGACATTGATTGTAATTATTGCTGTTTTTATAACTCAATTAATACTTACGTGCATTTGTGCTCCATATCCAGGCCCACCCATAAAAATCCAAGTCATTGCCAGATTTTCAGTTTGGTTTCCAAGAAAGTAAGGTTTGGAATAATATTGCCTCAATACTTTTCCAGCATTATCATTACAATTGTTCCACCCAATATACCAAGGTTTCTCTCCTGGTGCCAAATTTGCTCTTTCTTCGGACATTTGAAAAACCTCAGATAAACTGCTAAAGTTTGTTTTATATGGAAAAAACTGACAATTTCTTTTAGAACTCTCATCGATTTTAACATTTTTATATAAATTTTTAAAAAACTGGTAATTAAAAGTTTTTGATGCTTTCCAGTTTTCCATAGCGTCGATTACAATAACCGGTCTAGCTGGCCTTTTATATTTTTCGTAGAATTCCTTTGGGGATATTTTCGATAATTTATCAACCATTGTGACGTTTTTACAAAACTCGCAGTTTTCTGGCTCTCTAAATACTTTGGAAGCATCGGAGAACATTTCTACCAAGCACTGAAAACGAAATTACTTAAATGCTCAACTATGTCTATTAAAAGGTTTATGATTAGAAATTTAAAAAAAAAAGATTGAAAAAATTAATTTTTGAAGATAATTTGGCTATTTAACATGACAATTTGTGCACAGAAGGGTTGGCGCCCTGTGCCAGTAGCTTTTTACCGTTACATGGTGATAAATACTTCTTCCTTGATAAGAAAATGACACTAATTGAATTGATGTCATTTCACAAATGTGCGTTTATGACAATTCGGATAAAAAATATAAAGAGCATTGTCTTCTTCTTCGTCTACCAAATAGTTTTTTAAAGAACGAAAGCCATATGAAATGCGTTGTTTAATATACTATTTCATTTCTTACATTAATTACTAAATCAAATTATTTTTGATAAGCAACAAGTGATTTTATTGTTGAAAACTGCCTTTTTAACCGAATTAACCAAAAATTAGTTTGATTTAGATATTTACGCAACACGGTCATACTTCGGAAATTTTGATCATTAGTCACACTTATGGATTATTTGTGTATAATGTAATATACACAAAACATTAGGTACACTCAAAGAAACGCAAAATTTTGATTAAATTATCTGGAAAGTTTATGTTATTCTGTAGATCATTAAAATAATTGTTGAAATAATTTGTCACGAAGATTGCTCCAATTATTTTGAAAGATATGTCTAAGAAAAAAGTCAGCAAATAAATATTATTCATGTATAGGTATACTTTAAGCAACTCTTTTGGAAATGTCATCTGTAAAACCAAATTGTTATTTCCAACCGGAACATTTAAATAATATCCTTATTTGCGTGATTTTGATCTGATTTTTTTTTATTTAATTGGTTGCATTATGTTGACATCTAATAATTTTTATGTGAGTAATTAAACTACTTTTTATTATATCATTTAAAAGTAATCTTTTAATATTTAAATACTAGAAATGATATTTGAAATATTTAAAAAATTTAAATTTCTTTACAATATATACAAGTATAATAAGAATCTTTTTATTATCACGCATTAATAATTCATCAATAAAGTTTTAACGGTTCTACCTATTTACAAGTTTTTCCTAAATTAATATACAGAGTAAACCAACAAGACAATAATGTGTGATAGAAAAATTAAAATTACTTACCTCCGAAGTGTACAAAACGCTAGAGTTTTTGTAAAAAATGTATCCAAAGAAAAAAAAGTAAAAACAAAACTTAATTTCTTTTTTATAATTGCACATTAAATCATAAAGATCTATTTTTTTCGATAAACTGTCCAAATGATTACGAAAATAAATGTATGTGTTTGTCAAAACACCAAACATACTAAATAATATGTAACTTGAGATTTTTTCACAATAAAAACACTTTAAATAAAATTTAAAGCCACTACACTCATATCGGCCTTCCTTCATACAACAGTGTGAACGAGAATTTTTCAAGAAAGGGACTGTAGCCCTTTCTGGAGATTATCGGAAAATGCTATAGCTCCAGCTGCAAGTAACTAATGAAACGTGAACAAAATTAAATTGGTTTTCACGCCACTCGCTTCTACTTTGATTAAATGAAGTACGATTGGACATTTTCATTTAATTAATTTTATAAAGGTAATCTTTTAATAGGTAGTTTTGATTGTTTAAATTTGGTATCATATGAAGGTAATCCAAAACATCTAATGATAACAAAATCACAAGTATCAAGGAAACCATAAACATATTGACATCTCTATATTTAATTAACGGAGCGATATCAACCGGAGGAACGAAACAATGCAGTTTGAATATTGTTTATTTATTAATACCTTTAATTCGGCTTTGATTAATGCTGAGCAGGTTTCATGTTTATTAAAAATACTTAATGCTGTGTTGACGGGGGGACTTTTAATGATCCAAGGAGGTGGGTGCTCAATATCTGCAGGAAAGATAGTTGGGAATTCAGTTCTTAGATCATTTAAATAATTTCTTATCCTTTCATAGTAAGGTTTAGATGCTTGCGGCTTTTTACTAAAGACTCTCGACAGGAGTAGTTTTAAAGGCTCCTAGAGCAATTAGACCACTATTATGTATGGTGTCCAGTAATTTTAGTGAAGTCTTTGACGCAGAAGCATAAGCTGTTGAACCATAATCTATTTTAGATCTTATTAGGCTTCTATAACATTTAGTAGCATGACACAATCAGATCCCCAGTATCTACTACTCAATGTCTTCATGATATTTAGTCTTTTATGACAGGATAGTACTATCTGCTTAATTTGCTCCGTCCAAGAGAGTTTAAAATCAAACCACATTCCAAGAAATTTAACTGATTGTTTAAACTGGATAGGATCGTTGTACAATTTAATTTTTGGATATGATTTTGGTAACTTTTTTGAAAACAACACACCGTTTGTTTTTGATAATGAAAATTTCAAACCGTTTTGCATAGACCAATCCTCTGTGTGATAAATGATTGTAACATGTCTGTCATTAGAGAGATATCTTTACCTTTTACATAGATGACTAAATCATCAGCATATAATCGGGCCTAAAGTGGTTTTAGCAAATGTGTTATTATATTATTTATGGCTATTAGAAAAAGCGTTGGACTAAGAACTGACCCTTGAGGTATTCCATTTTCTTCAGTTTGTCTATCTGAATAAGAATCGTGAACCCTTACTTGAAATGATCTATCTTTTAAGAAGTTATTAATGAATTTAAGAAAATTACCGCGTATATTCCAGGAATGTAGTTTTTTTATTATACCGAATCTCCAGCAAGAGTTAAATGCTCTTTTTAAATAAAAAAATATGGATATGCAAGATGTTACTTTCTAGATCTAGTATGTTGTCGATGCTAGGACGATTTTGTCTAAAACCGTTTTGTTCTGATATAAGACGTTTTGATGATTCTAATGTCCATATTAGTCTACCGTTTACCATTTTTTCCAATAGCTTGCATGTTGGACTTATTGGTCGATACGAATCAGGTTCTTGGCTTGGATTTTGACCTTTTCGTAAGGGTAAGATATACACGCTGTGTATATCTTACCAGATGGTAGGAAATTGATAATTTTCCCAAATAAAATTAAATAGTTGAAGTAAAAATATCTTAGCAGACTCATGAAAGGAAGATGCTTTAAGAATGCAGTTGGAATGCCATCAGGTCCAGGACTACTTACTGTCTTTTAAGCTGGCAAGTGCGTTATCGAATTCTTCCTTAGAAAAAGGTACATTTAACACAGAAGCTTCGTTTTCATTTTGAAATAAGTTATTTTTCTTCAGCAAAAGTTTATTTTTAAGGAACACGTTGCTGTAATAAAACTTGATGACATATCTTTGAAATTCTTGGATAGAGCGTTCGCTACACAGATATGTCTGTGGTTCGCTATCAGTTTAGGTGAAGTTATGACTGTATTATTGACTTTTAGCCGTGATATAGTTGGTGTGTACTTAAGTCCTGAAATTTTACGTATTCTTTTCCATACTTGCTGCTAGGAGTTGTACTATTGATTTCGGAGACATATTTAGACCATTACGCTGCCTTTGCTTTCTTAAGTGATTAACCACCACTGAGGAAAATCACCCAATACAACTTTTATTCTGACCCAAGATATATAACCACAAATTATTATTATAATATTGATGAAATACAATTATATTACAGCAAAAACAAATGTTATTCTAAGTAAGGATGTATAACTGCTATACAATTTTTTTCTGTAGTTACTCACCCGAATCAAGTTGTATAAAATTATCATATACTCCTCATATTTTCACAAGTTTGCCACAAATTATATAATCAAAATCCAAAATTTATATACGGGTTACTATACCAGTTTTTTAACACAATAATACCGCCTTTTTGGTTAGTTGTATAATAAATATCCGACTTGTTGTATAAAAACCAATTTCGGTTATATACGTAGGATATATCAATTGTCTTAGTTTTAAAATTACCGCTAATACGCACCAATTAGCCATTAGCAAAGAGAGAGAGAGATTATACCAATGGACAAGCACAGATTGGACAAGTTCATCGTTCGTTATTCATTTTTCATTTATAGATGTTTAGAATCGACAAGCGACCACGTTTTAGCTTTTAACTTTTAACGGCTTGTTTCATTTTTATGGTTTATAGTGTGCATGTGAAAATGGATAATTTTGATTTGTCCGAAGATGTTCAGGAAAAATTCAGAGGTAAGTACCTGTACCTATTTAATTATGTTTGTTAATATTTAGCAAAAACCATTGTATATTATTAAAGCACTAAAGCGTGTGTTAGGTCGTTGAGTGGCGATAAGCATGTTGGCGGGAGATTTTTGTTCCCTCTTAAACCGCCGGCCCGAATAGGTAGGTATATGGGAAGTTATAAAATATACATTGATTCTTAGTTTGCTTTTGATATTTCGCAATACCTACCACTAAATCATGATTTCTGAAAAATTACGAGTTATTTCATGCTTTTACATATAAGGGTTGTAAGTATTATTAAAATTTCAATGTATGAAGCCATCATAGGAAGCCATGCACAGCAGTTTGTTTATGAAGAATATAGTTTTGTTTATTTGTTTGTTTATGAAGAATATAGTTCTGTTTATTTGTTTGTTTATGAAGAATAAAATAAGTATAACTGTAAAACTGTTTTCTTTTTTTATCCTTATCCATTTGTTAACAGAGTGGTCATGCATATACAGTTATATGGTGGTAAAGTTTCACTAATATCTCAAAAGCTCATGAACTGACAAAATTGGAACTAGGGTTTGGTGCTTTTATAATACCTGCTACTTTGGATGATAGCGAAGAAAATACCTATTGATTGAAGTTGTGTAGACAATTAGAGCTCTATGTAATTGCTGCTTCGACTTCCTCTGTCTTATGCTTGTTTTATTCTACATAACGGTTCAGTCGATATGAATGATCTTCAGGTGAAATCTGTTCTCACCTGAAGAAAAGATTCATTTCGATTGAAACGTGGTGTAGAATATATAAAACAATTAAGACAATGGAAGTCCGAAGCCAGCAATCATATAATGCCTATCTAAAAATATTATAATGCCTATATAATAATATTATAATGCCTATTTAATAATATTATAATGCCTATTTAAAAATATACCGACAATATATAAATAATATATTGGGCAGACAAAAGTAATATAATATCTATACAAAAATAATATGATGGCTAGTCTTCAATCAAGTAAATTGAACAAAATTGTATACAAAAAGTTTATAATATTTAATTAACAATTGTATAAAGGTTAAATCTTGTTTACTAAAGTAAAACAATATCAAATGACGATTATATAGAAATTGTATAACTGTCATACAATATTATTATTGGCCTGACAACGGGTGCTACAATGATTATACAACATTGCTATTGGCTTAAAAATATGTATAATTATAGCTATACAAAATGAGAATAATAGTTATTCAAGTGAATTTGAGCGCATATATAACTAGTTGTATAACCAATATACAAACATGTTTAATAGTTAATCAATCCAAACTTAGTTTCCAGAAAAACGCGTTTTATAACCACAAAATAGTAGTTGATTTGTCACAAATAGTATATACCTTTTGTATAAAGATAATACAAGTTCTATATTATGGCTAATGATTTTTCTCTCAGTGGCAGACAACTTATATGTCTGTGTGATTAACTGGGTGGCTGCTTTGAGTTTCTTAAATATACTCAGCTGCTAACAAAAACAAAAACTAATGTAGGCTACCAATTTCAGTAACCGTGTTGCAGATCATGGTATATAATTTGACAAACCAAAAAGGGTACTAAAGTTAGCTTGACGTCATCGTTTTTCGAAACGAAACCGATTGGTATACAGTGCATTTTTTTTAAGTGTGGCCATAGGGATTCACATGGTAAAATTTACACCCCATGTTAACGTATGTTATCTTCGAGAATAAAAACCGAAACTATGGTGTTATAAGTAATTCGAGGTCGTAGAATTCAATTCTGGCCTCAGAAATGCCCTTAAGTGGCCAGAGACGGCTTCAGCCGGATGGTGTAGGGGCCATTTGCAGAGGTTCGGGAAATCGGCCGTCACTTCGCTCCCAAATCCACTGGCAGACTTTTTGAATCTAAAATATAATACTAAAGAAACATTGTAGCCTAATCTGCACCAACTTATAAAAAATATTTTGTTCCCCACGTATCCTAAATGTTGAACTTCGAGAAAAACATAGTCAACTTTGACCGCTTGTACTGACCACCCTGTAGAAAATGTGTTTATGAAAAACTGTGGCTACGTTCTTTGATAGTACCATTCATATCCAATCATCCTTTGAAAGATATTGTAGTCGGTTATGGAATGTTTGAAGTGACACTCTACATTTGAGCCCCTGGACCATCAGGCTAAAACCGTCTATGATTGTTCTAGAGTAATTCTAAAATCAAAATAAATACTACATGTCAAAATACTTAGTCAATTTGCAAGTCGTCGTACTTCTACATGAAATTTTGGTTTTTGCACCAAATTTCTGCATAGTTGATAAATAAATAAAATAAAAAGAATACATATCTAAATAATTTATAATAAAAAATTATGAAACGAAATGCTACTATTGAATCATTAAATAAGACGACAAAATGCACAATGTTTGAACAACTACAATTATTTTTATTTCATTAGTTTTAGCCTTAAAACGTAAAATTATTAAAAGTAATTAAATTTAGCAAAAATCGGAGTAGGCAATGCGAAATTAAAATTGACGTTATATTTCTTGACATTTCATTTATAAGTTCTGTCAAAGCGTTTGTATTTGTTGATATTTGTTTAAAATGTCTGTGTACACAAGTGAAGAACGTGTTGAGTTCGTAACATCATACATTAAAGGTATGTCCAGCAGAGAAATTGTCCAGAATTTTGCTGCTGCATATCCCGATCGTCCGATTCCAAACAAAACTACAGTGCTCAGATTTTACAACGAATTTCGTGCTACCGGTTGCTTAAATCGTGAGCATAAAAAACGAAATAGAATCTCGTACGTCGTATCAGAAGATTTACGGTTTAATGTCTGTTTGGCGGTTGAGGATGAAGGCACCACCAGTCTTAAAAAGCTGGCAGAAGAATTTCACGTTTCGAGAAGTAGCTGCTTTAAAGCTTTGAAGAGTGAAAAATACAAGTCGTTTAAAGTTAAAAATGTTCAGAAACTGTTGCCCCGTGATTACTTCTCACGAATGGAATTTTGTGAACTTTGGATGGAGAAAATTAATCGAGATAGGAATATTTTAAATAACATTATGTTTTCTGATGAGAGTTCTTTCACATTAAATGGGACAGTCAACAAACAAAATAGCCGCATTTGGGCAAAGGAAAACCCTTACAGAGTACAAGAAACTCATAGTCAGTGGCCTCAAAAAGTAAACGTTTGGCTCGGGATATTAGGTAATAACTTAGTAGGGCCATTTTTTATAAACGGGAATTTGAATCAAGATAAGTACTTAGATCTACTCCAACTGGAGGTGGGACCACGGCTAGATGCTTTAGGAGCCAACAGAGAAATAATATTTCAACATGATGGAGCACCCCCTTACAGTGCTGCCTCTGTAACAGAATTTTTAAACGAATCATTTCCTGATAGTTGGATTGGTCAGCATGGACCGTTCAAATGGCCGGCTCGAAGTCCTGATCTAACACCGATGGATTTTTCGATATGGGGATATTTAGCGTCACAGGTTTACGACCTTGTGAGAGGTCAACCAGAAAGTGTAGAGGAGCTAAAGGCACGAATAACGGAAGCTTGTAATTCCATTACAATACGAACATTGCAAAACATTCGAAGGAATTTTCAAGATCGCTTAAGGTATTGTTTAGCAGTCCAAGGAAAGCATTTTGAGCAAATGCTTTGATTTGATTTATGAAAATTTTTGTCAATTTATTGTGTTAAGTTGTTTTTTCAAATAAATGTTATAATTTTATTTATAAGATAAAAATTATTAGTTCGTTTCACAATCTTTTTTATTATTGCTCTTTTAGATATTTTCTCGTATTTTATTTAGGTTGAAGTATTATTTTGCAGAAAATTGGGCGAAAAACAAACATTCACACTACAAGCTGTCAAAGTTGACTATGTTTTTCTCGAAGTTCCACATTGAGGATACGTGGTGCACAAAATAACTTTTCAGAAGTTGTTGCAGATAAAGCCATGGTGTTCCTTTAGTATTATATTTTAGATTCAAAAAGTCTGCCAGTGGATTTGGGAGCGAAGTGACGGCCGATTTCCCGAACCTCTGCGCAAATGGCCCCTACACCATCCGGCTGAAGCCGTCTCTGGCCACTTAAGGGCATTTCTGAGGCCAGAATTGAATTCTACGACCTCGAATTACTTATAATACCATAGTTTCGGTTTTTATTCTCGAAGATAACATACGTTAACATGGGGTGTAAATTTTACCATGTGAATCCCTATGGCCACACTTAAAAAAAATGCACTGTATATACTTCGTATGGCACAAATAAAAAAGAAACTGACATAATCTTGGAAATTCGCTTCTTGTTAGTTGGTAGGTCGTCTGAGTTTAATAAAAGAATTTAAATAATAAATTTAATAATTAGCATATAGAAAGTGTTGTAACATGTCTATCGCCATGCTACCTTTCCTTAACTCACCGTCCCCCCGAACCCTAAAATCAATTCCGACCCAATGTATATTAGACACAACCTTACCACTGTCAAACTTACCCCCCACAACAGAACGTACCCGAAACAAAACCCTTGCAAACGAACGTAATCGGAAGCCCCTGTCAGTACCATTATAAATTAGCAAAACGCCACGGTTCGTTCTCTTTCCGATCAAACCACCCCTAGAGACCAGTCGTTCACGAGATTCAGAAAATACATCTATCTGGCTGTATCACAGTAAGTAATTCATTCGTTTCTCTTCACAATTATTTTAAACCTTTTCAATTGATACTCTCGTCTGAAGAGTTTGAACAAACCCTCAAGTACTCATCTTGTGAAATTTCCCCTTTTGGTTGTTGAAAGATACGACCCTCTAAGTTGGAGTGAAGTTATTGCTAAATTATCTGTAAGTTGGAGTCGAGTTACCGTCAAGTTACCTCTAAGATGGAGTGAAGTTATTGCCAAGTTATCGCTAAGTTGGAGTAAAGTTATTGCTAATTTAGAGCCCAGTTACCACCTATGTGAAGACAGTCCCTCAAACCACTTCTGAGCTGTTAAGAATACTATTACATCCCGAGCAGCCAGAATCATTAAAGAAACTTTCATCTCTCCACGAAGAAGCTGAAGCCGCCCTTCTAGACAGCACAGAAACCTAAAGTTAGGTCCACTTTTTACAACTTCAGTTCATTATCAGCAAGTACTTACAGTTTCAATAAATAAACAATAGTTTTAAAAACCGTTTCAATTATATACCTTAGACTATAAGTCTTAATAAGGGTGTAGCGTGGTCGGTCTTTATTTCAAGTAGCTTCTTTATTTGTTGTTTAATTAAAGTAATTACAAGGTGTTTCTATCTTTCTCACCTTAGTTTTTGTGTAGTTTGTTTGCTTAATCGATAGCGTTCAAAAGATAGTGGCGCCCTCATTACTTATACATCCCAATCCTTCCTATAGTGAGCATTAATTTGGAGTCGAACCACCCCCTGGAGAGGGTCTCTTAGCCGGGATCTCTTTTGGAGAGTTTTTTAGTTAAGGTACTCGTACATTTCAGCCTTTTTCCTGCAAGTCTATTTTGAATTGCTAGCAAATTATGACCATGCCTTCGTATATTGCCGCAACTTTTGAGATTTTTTTTTCGTCATTTGACAAGTGTTGTCAGTTTCTGAATATTTGAGGTTACGTTACCTTTAATTTAAAACATGGATTTTCATATAAATACAAACTGTAAGTTCACACGAACTTCGGAATAAACTTATAGATATTATCATAAAATACTTCAATGTTTATTATGCTTATAGGACAACAGAATAGAATCAGCTGACGTAAACTGACATTTCTGCCAACATAGATTTTGGGTTGTTCGATCAAAATTCCCTAAAAACAGGCGACATTGCGCGGATTTGACCTTGAATAAATAGAAATGGTTCTATACTTTTGTGCGCCTTTTTGTTGCAGTCAAAAGTCTGAAACGCATGCGCAGTTGTTTCACAAAAAAAGCTAGCAATAGAATTGCGAGCAAAAGGCTGAAATGTACGAGTACCTTAACAAGTTGGCTCCCTGCCTTTTTGGGACTAATTTAGTTACAGTGTTTTATATTATAATAAAAATACAATATTAGTAGGACTATGAGTTGATTTTTTAGTCTTGAACCATAAATAAAGTAAATATTAAATCCGCTGTTGCCAATTTTGAAAACAAGAATACAGCCTTTTAAAAATTAAATAGCCGAGTTAAACCATAAAATGTTTTAAAGAAAATATGTAAATTAAGAGCTAAAAATTGGGTAATAGGGCTATTTCATACCTTCTTTTCATAACGTTAAAATATTTTATTGAAATTCAGAATGAGGATAGATTGGAGAGGATGCCATAAATAAACAAATAAATAAAAAATAAATTTTAATTATTCACAGAATTAATACATATACATTTATAAGTTATAAAAAGCAATATATTTTTATTAACATAATCAATGCAGATTAATATATAAAAATAGAATAGAAATTAACAATTAACTTTTTCGAAGCATTAATTAGTATAACATCAATAAAAACCATATCTAATCACCAACATAACATAAATAGAAACAGTAGTTTATAACTAACTTCAAACTGACCAAAATTGATTTTAAGTATCATACAAATGCCAAATTTAGTAACTAATTGATTAAAATATAAAAAATAAAGCACAAAATAATCCATTACAAATCCTTTTCGCTGATAATTTCAAAAGTTATTTCGTTATCCATGAGATACTTCATTAAGGAAGTATTCCTAAATGCAGCTCCTGGCGAGTATACTCCACCCCTAAAATGGTAAAAAATAAAGAATGGAAGAAACAATTAATGTACCTACTCATAAAATTAAGGAAGTTTTTACTTATTGACAAAAAAGTTAA
This sequence comes from Ophraella communa, assembly GCA_035357415.1. Taxonomy (NCBI): domain Eukaryota; kingdom Metazoa; phylum Arthropoda; class Insecta; order Coleoptera; family Chrysomelidae; genus Ophraella; species Ophraella communa. Next base: position 13,355,059 of record CM068984.1, read on the forward strand.
TCTACTTTTTATACTGATATTATAAAGCTGAAGTATTTGTTTATGCATAGCATACTTCAAGAATATTTCCTTCCCCTAGCCATGCTTTCCACTGCTCCATTTACTTCCAACCATTCCTTTTCCCATCTCAACATTATCTCCACCATGCTCCCCCTAAACACCGCCTCCTCGAGTTTCCTCTACTTGTTTAACATTTTCTCTCTCTTCCCAGTCTCTTTTTAATGGACCTAAATTCTAAACTCTTGTCGCAATCTTCCTAACCTAACCTAACCTAACCTTGACAGCACAGCTGCTACTAATGCACCCAGACGTAAAAACGAAAAAAATAAGCCCCAGGAAAACCTTTTTCAATAATATTTTCCGTGCAAACTTTACAGTTGAAAAAAAAAGAGATTTTTCCGGAAAAATTAAATTTCTCGGAAAATTATTATGTTGAGAAAATTCGAGGTTATTTTGGACATAAACAGGTAAGTTTTCACCAAGTTTCATCAAGATTGACGAATCCGTTGGAAAATTAAAAATTAAAAACGAAAAATCGTTGTTTTCCCATTTTCCTAGAAAAATTGAGGTTATGTGAGAAAATTACCCAGAGAAAAGTTTTAGATTTTTACATGATCTACAAATTTTCTATTGGACACTTTTCATTTTGACGTCCATTTTAACCGCAAACAGAAATTTTTCAGTTTTTTACCCTATTTCACCCCTAAAAAGTTTATGATCATTATTGAAGTATTTACTGTATTTTTTTTCATGTATTATAAGCCCCTTTACCACCTCTGCGTCTCTTTGCCCCATGGCATTCAATTGTGAGTTTGAAAGAGAATAAAAAATGCTTTGCGTTAATTCGTACAAAGTAATGACCTTTTTAAATCGGCAAAAAAGATAAATTATCTAGTTTTTAAATAAAATATTGGAAGAGTTTGCTAAAAGGTTGAAGATTCTGTATTCCAAACTAAAAGAAATTCTTCCCATTGATTTGCAAATCGACAGAGATGGTTTTAAGTATCGACGAAGTCGGTCGCCATCACGTTTTCTATTGGAACGTAATTCAATGTCCGTTGGGGCATATAGCCCAGGAAGTAGTTGTTTTTTTCATAAAAAACGGTTAAGCTCGGTATAGGAACTGTTAAGTTTCTTTACCTTGGGTGCAGGTAGAAATAAATGCTAAAATAATTATAAAAATAATCATCCCTTACTCTTTTGGCAATTTATCCTTTTCTGTAAGTATCATGAGAGCTGATCCAACTACGCAAGCGCACGTAGTACCATAACCTGGATTCCTTCCTTTAAGTTTGGCAACCACGCATTTATTTGGTGGGGTAGTGTATTCATCATCCTTATTTGCCAGCTTTTCTTTCCACCCTTCACCATAGAAAGTTATCATGAACCAAGAATTTTCGATTGTTTCTTCTGATGGAGATTCATCTTTACTGACGAATCCAAATGTGAATATTTTTGGATACTGGAAAAAATAACATTGTTTTAGTAAATGTTACACTTACATTTGATTTTGTTAAAAAATTTAAAAAAAAACTAGTAGACTTACGTCAAGTAACCAACGTTTACCAAATTCGAATTTAATTAAAATGAACCAAATTAAAGAAAGCACAATGAGCCCAAATACTTGGAAAATATTGGGAAGAGTGAAATATGTGTCAACTTGAGTGGGTCTTTGTGATTCTTTCTCATATAAATATCTTTGTGTTCTTCTCATAACAGATTTATCTGCTCCAAGAAATGGCAATACCCATCCTTTAACAACATCAGAATGGTGTGGTAAAAGACTAAAATAGGAAAAAATTTACAAAAGATAACATACATTAGTAAATATCTATACAACTTTTTTATAATTTGTAAATCTTACTTTGGTTTAAGTTTAGGCTTAAAACTTGGCAATTTGTTGGGGTATAATTTTTTTCGTAATTGGGAAAGTTCAGTAGCATGTTTTAAACCATATACAAGACTATGCCAAGTTCCATAGTTGATTGAAGGACCTGCAGCTTTTCCTTCTGACCAACCAGTCAAATATGTTTTGGTACTATTTAAAACACCATCAAATTTTTGCTGAAGATACACCAGCCCAAAATCACTTGGAATACTGTCAAAACCACAAGCACTGACAATGTATATACCTTAAAAAGCAATTAAAAATTACAACCTAAAAAAACTAATACACATTCCTTGATATATATGAGATAAATATAGATAATTTAAAAAGACAAAAACACACTCTAGTATACATTACTATTCAAACAATTGATTTGTAAGTAAAATTAGTACCAATTAGAATTTTGTTAGAAGTTAAAAAGTTTTCTTACCTTTTTCTCTTGCCAGTTCATCATACTCCAATTGTACAGACTCAATAAACTGAGGTTCACCACTGACATCAACATAATTAGTACCTGCAGTTACACAGGCCTTAACAACAGGCTTTCCCAAAAACCTGTAAGGGCCACAGCAGTTTATAACAACTTTAGTTTTTTGTGCCATTTTCAATAAAGAATCATCATCTTTTATATCTGTTAAGATAATTGGTGTTTCTGATAAATCAATTTCTAAAATAGAATACCAATTTGATTTAAACTCAATTAAGTAAACTGTAACATTTTTAACTGTTAAATATTTGTTTCGGCCGTATTTAATTGTATATTTTATTTGTTTGTTTACCTTTTGTCGGGCTATATAGAAAACCAAAATTACCGTACAAGTGTTTTTGTTGTTGCCTATAAAACCCGGCGCATGCTACAATTGTTAAGTAGATAAGTTCGCTAGAAGCAGTTAATTAGTAGTAGTAGTAGTAATCGTTAGACCCGGTAATCCGGTTAATAATATGTACAGCTCTCGATCGGGTACAGAAAAACTGTTAGTTTAGATAAATTAATTATACCACACTTCCTTCCCTACTCTCTTCAACCTATTCCAACTTATCCTTTTTTCTGTGGTCAAACTTCTGGATACATCGCCGATCAGGAAATTGGGGTAAGTTATATTACTATTGTCATTTCACCAATATACAGTCTGCTAATTCCCGTGTAGTCAAAGGCTGCACCATTTGGTTGGTCCTGATTCGAGCCAAATTGAATAATTTTTTCGTTATTTTTTCCGATTCAATTTGATAAATCCGCGATCTTTAAATTAGATTTTTTTTTTTCTTTTGTAGTTTGACAATTGTAACTTGCAACGGTTGTAATAGAGTAGAATTATATTTTGCATAACCTATCCTAAATTAATTTTTAATTTTATATTATAAAATAACATAAATTCGTTTAAAACTTTTCCACCTTTTATATCGCTTGAACCATCCTGCTATCCGAAACGAGTTTGTTTTTACCTAGTCGTACAAAACAAAAACTCCGTCAAAGAAATTTCGTTCTCGCCTTTGTTTTGTTTACTATTTGGTTGACCTATATTTCCATTTACTTTTGAATTTTGAACTATTTATTTAATATTTAAAATCACGTAAACCATATTATTTGTTGTAAGATTTAATTGATTTATAGAGGCAACTAGATATTATTTATTTATGTTTTATATTCAACATGCCACCCACCGATCCAGATCAGTTAAAATTAGATAGATTAGTAGCCAAAAAAGAAAATATTTTTCGTCGGCTTCAACTTTGTTTTGATGCAGGGGTAGCTTTGGAAAGGGACCCAAATAATCAAAGTGCGTTAAAAAATTTCTCCGTTCGTTATATTAATATTTCAAAAACTGTTGAAGAATATGAAGACATTGTCCAAAAAATCGTTGAGCACAGACAGCTAATGAACCCTGACGCGCCGATTGATTATAAACTGTTAGATGCCTTTTATGATTTAAATTCGCATATTGAATATTATGCATCTAGATTCGTAAAAACAAGTCAAATAACTTCTAGTTCTCAAAAGACATCAAGCCAATTATCCCTTCCCAAAATAGATTTAATAAAATTCGATGGAGAAGACCTTTCGATCTGGCCTATTTTTCATGAAAATTTTAAATGTTTTATTCATAATAAAACTGAATTAAGTAAAGCCGAAAAATTACAATACCTATTGGGTAGCGTTACTGGGAAAGCCTTAAGATCTTGTAGTTCTATTGAACCTATTCCGGAAAACTATGATATTTTGTGGAACTTATTGGAGGATACATATGATGATAAAAAATATTTATTTGGAATGTACTTAGATAAAATTTTGAATTACCGACCCTTGTCTATTGAAAACCCTACTAATTTGCTTGTCTTTTAGATAATTTTGATACCAGTGTCTCAGCTTTGAAACGTTTGAAACTTGATAATCTTGATGATTATATTTTGGCTCATATTGTATTATCTAAATTACCCCAAGATACCATTAATAATTTTGAATTGATTCGAAATAAGGACGAATTGTGCACATATGATGAAATCATTAAATTCCTTCGTCAGCGTAGTAAAAGTACAATTAAATTTGATAGAAATAAAATTAAATCTCATAATTCTTCAAAATCTGTAGTAGGTCATCAACCTTTTAAATCTTTTCATATTTCGAGAAATAATAACTATGCAAACCTTAAGAATAATTGTATTTTTTGTTCCAAAGAACCTCATTTATTGAAAGATTGTCCAGCATTTAAAAATAGTTCATTTGAAAGTAGATTTCAACTAGTAAAAGATAAAAATCTTTGCATTAATTGTTTTTCGAACAAGCATAGAGTTAGTAATTGCCCTTCAAAATATTCTTGCGTTAAATGCCGAGCCAGACATCATAGTTTGTTGCACAAACCCGATTCCTGTTCGTTAGTTAATGAAAAACCTAATCTAGAAATTCCTTCTTGTAGTAATTACCCAGATGATAATAGAGAAAATAAAATTTTGCATATCCAAAATGTAAATAATAATATTACACGTACTGTTTTGTTGAGTACTCTAGTAGTTAATGTTATTGATAAATGGAATAAAGAACATCAAGTTAGATTTTTATTAGATTCTGGTTCAATGTCCAACTTGATAACCTTAGACTGTATTAATAAAATGGGTTTACCTTATGACAAATTAAATTTAAATATCATTGGCATAGGTGGTATTGAACAACCCTTGAAAGGTAAAACTGTATTTTCGATAATTTCTCGTTCAAACCCAAACATAAAAATGCCAATAGAAGCTTTAATAGTTGAAAACATTACCAGTCCCCTACCAGATATGCATTTAGATAAAAGGTACTTGTCTTCGTTTACTAATATACCATTAGCCGATCCTAACTTTCATGTACCTAGTCAAATAGATGGTATATTAGGAGCCGCGATTTTCTCGCAAATCATTGGTTTTAATAAAATTGTTCCTCCTTTAGGATATCCTATTGCCTTAGAAACGTCTTTAGGATATGTAATTATGGGACAAGCAACCTGTGCATCCACCCATTTGCAAAACCCTCGTGCTCTTTTGAATATTAATCCTGAATTGAATTCGCTCGTTGAAAAAATGTGGGAAATGGAAGATTTATCTCCTTTCCTTCCTACCAAAGAGGATGAAATTTGTGAAGATATTTTTCGTGAATCGTTTCTCCGCCAGTCCGATGGTAGATATGTCGTTGCCCTACCATTTAAAGATGACCCTTCTTCTCTAGGTGATTCTTTTACCCTCGCCAAAAATCGATTAATCTCTTTAGAAAAAAGACTAGAAAAACTACCTCATCTTAGAAAAACTTATAATGAAATATTCCAAGATTACTTAGATCAAGGACATATGAGTTTGATAGATGAAACTTCCCTAGTTGATAGTTCGTACTATATTCCGCACCATTGTGTGTTTAAGTCTGATAGTTCTTCTACACCGTGTCGTATTGTTTTTGATGCAAGTATGAAAACCGATTCGGGAAAATCACTAAATGATATACTTTACAAAGGTCCCAAACTCCAAAATAACATTGTTTCGATACTCCTTAATTTTCGACTTTATGGTGTTGCTATTACTGCTGATTTGAAGCAAATGTACAGGCAAATATTAGTAGTTGATGAACACAAAAAATATCAAAGAATCCTTTGGCGTTTTAGCCCAAATGATCCCATTTCGTTGTTTCATTTGAATACAGTAAGTTTTGGTGTCAAATCTTCTCCTTTTCTTAGTTTACGTGTTGTTCAACAATTGTGTTATGATGAAAAACTAGATTTTTCCTGGCATAGTAGATAATCTTCTTAAGGATATGTATATGGATGATTATTTAAGTAGTTTTCAGGACATTCATGAAGCTATCTCCGCTCAATCTCAATTGAGAAATCTGTTTCAACGAGGTGGTTTTAAAATCATGAAATGGTTGTCCAATTCCTCAGAAGTACTTTCTGAAATTCCCGAAGATTTAAAACACGTTTCATCTAAGAATATGGATAATCCTGAATTTAAAGTTCTTGGCCTTGCTTGGATTGCTGATGGTGACAGTTTTCGTTTTCGAGTCCAAACTCCTACTGATATATGCACCAAAAGAACCATTTTGTCGACGGTCTCCAGAATATTCGATCCTTTGGGATTTCTTTCTCCTTTGACTTTGTCCTTGAAATTAATGATTAAAAAATTCTGGCAACTTGGAATTGATTGGGATGATCCTGTTGTTGGTGAACTCGAATGTCAATGGAATAAAATTAAAAGGGAACTTTATTTACTTAATAATTTATCGGTTCCTAGGCATATTGGAATTACAAAAGATTCGCCCGTGATTTTAGTGGGATTTGCAGATGCGAGTGCTGCAGCATTTGCCGCCGTAGTATATTCCAGAACCATTGATGAATTTGGAAAAATTCGTGTTAGTTTATTGATATCCCAATCTAAAGTAGCTCCGATGTCGAAAATTACATTACCTCGTTTAGAGCTTTGTGCCGCTCTACTTTTGTCCAAACTCATAGCCCATGTTATTCAAGTTTATACTACTAGACATTCCATAACACAAATTTTCGCTTTTACCGATTCGATGATAACCCTTAGTTGGATTAAATCCCCTCATAAAAAAATTGAAATCCTTTGTATCCAATAGAGTTTTAAAAATACAAACTACTTTACAGTCCTCGTATTGGTTTCACGTTCCTGGGAAGGAAAACATTGTTGATTGTGCCTCAAGAGGTATGAATCCTTCTTCTTTGCTGAACCATACTCTATGGTTTTCCGGACCTAAATGGTTGGAAGAACCTCCTAATAAATGGCCAATAAAATCTCCTGAAGAAGAGAGTATTTGTTTTGATGAAACGGAGTATATTCCTGAAAAATTTGTTTTTTGTTGTCACCCTATTATATTACCTCTTTATTCTCTGATCGAATATTTTTCCTCATGGCAAAAATTACTTCGTTCAACTGTCTATGTCCTTCGTTTTTGTAGGATTTTACCATTTCGTAAAGAGATAACCACAGAAGATTTTCGAAAAGCCGAACACTTTCTCGTATACACAGTTCAACAAAACACTTTCATAACGAATTTGTCTCCCTCTCTAAAGGACAGGTTATAAAATCGACGCTGAGACGCTTGAATCCCTTTATCCAAGATAATCTTATTAGAGTAGGTGGTCGACTTTCCAATTCGTATAGTTTGAGTTATGAACAGAAGCATCCGCTTTTATTGCCAAAATCTGATCCTTTTACTTTATTGTTAATTAATCATTCGCATAGGAAATATTTGCATACTGGACCTCACCTACTAATGTCCATTTTGAGACAAAATTATTGGATTTTGTCAGCACGAGATGTGATTCGCCAAACAATATGGAAATGTAACCATTGTTTTCGACTTAATCCTAAACCTCAGTTTCCTATGATGGCGAATCTTCCCACCGAAAGAGTTAATCAAACCAAGGCATTTTTCCACACTGGTGTCGATTATACTGGTGCATTTTCTATAACAATGGGTCGGTATCGAGGTGTTAAAACCCAAAAGGCCTATGTTTGTTTATTTGTTTGCCTAACCACGAAAGCTCTTCATCTTGAATTGGTTTCGACATTGTCTACGGACGCTTTTATTGCAGCCTTTAAAAGATTTATATCTCGTCGTGGTAATTGTTCCATCATGTTTTCTGACCGAGGTACTAATTTTGTAGGCGCAAAAAGGCAGTTCGATGAGCTTTCAAAGTTAATCGATTCCCAAAATTATAACGATTCCCTGCAAAGGGAGTTGAATACATTTAATATATCCTGGAAGTTCAATGCACCAACCGCAAGTCATTTTGGTGGTATTTGGGAAGGTAATGTCCGCAGTGTGAAAATGCATCTATCCGTGTTATAGGTTGTCAAATCTTGTCTTATGAAGAATTCCTGACAGTTTTGACCCAAATTGAATGCCTATTAAACTCTCGTCCTCTTTGTAGTTTAAGCAACGATCCGAATGATCCCATAGCTTTAACACCTGCTCATTTTTTATGTAGTTCTCCTTTAGATTCTCTGCCTGTTTCTAATTTACCTATGGTTCCGATGAATCCATTGGAAAGATATAAATTGTGTGATTCGTTGGTAAAGCATTATTGGAAACGGTGGCATGTCGAATACCTTTCGACGCTCCAATCTAGGCAAAAGTGGAATACTACGTGTAATCCAGCAAAGGTTGGAATGCTAGTCATCATTATTAATGAAAATGTTCCACCTTTACAATGGCCTTTAGCTATAATTGAGAAAATATACCCCGGAAAAGATGGAATAGTTCGCGTTGCCGAGGTAAGAACAAAAAATGGTTCTTACACCAGACCTGTGGTGAAGTTATGTCCACTTCCCACACAATAGTTGTTATTTTAACAACTTTTTGTAAAATAGTTTGTAGATTGTAAAAATTTGTCTTTTATCTAATAATGGTGATGGAAATATTAGTTTATAGTTGTAATTAGATTCGCGTTGAATTAAAATTCAACCCCCCGGGGCAGGATGTTTCGGCCGTATTTAATTGTATATTTTATTTGTTTGTTTACCTTTTGTCGGGCTATATAGAAAACCAAAATTACCGTACAAGTGTTTTTGTTGTTGCCTATAAAACCCGGCGCATGCTACAATTGTTAAGTAGATAAGTTCGCTAGAAGCAGTTAATTAGTAGTAGTAGTAGTAATCGTTAGACCCGGTAATCCGGTTAATAATATGTACAGCTCTCGATCGGGTACAGAAAAACTGTTAGTTTAGATAAATTAATTATACCACACTTCCTTCCCTACTCTCTTCAACCTATTCCAACTTATCCTTTTTTCTGTGGTCAAACTTCTGGATACATCGCCGATCAGGAAATTGGGGTAAGTTATATTACTATTGTCATTTCACCAATATACAGTCTGCTAATTCCTGTGTAGTCAAAGGCTGCACCAATATTAATAAATATGTTAAACTTACCAAGTTTTTTACTCATTTTCGACAGAACATCCTTTAGTTTGTTTTCTGATCGACCTGCAATACCCCAAGTTAGGTTTCTTTCTTTTGCAAGTTTGTATACATAAGGAATACAATGTAAGCCTGTAAACCCTGTTGCTCCAAGAATCAGAAAGTCCAAATGTGTTGGGTTAGCCATTGGGAAACTAAGATAATAATTGTTTATGAGGTATTTTATTACAACCAAAAATAATGCATAAGGGTGTTACTTGATAAAAGTGGAATTGTTTTAATTGAATTTAGAGTACCTATGCACCAAAAACAGTATTAATCAAATTCGAGATAAAATTCTTGTATGAAGGCCCAATATAATAAATATTGATATTTTAAATGTATTTATTAGACCATAACATAAATTGATTTTTTTTATTAAAATGAGTTTATACAGGAAATAGCAATTCATTTACTTTAAACAGAAAAAGTTCAAAGTACATTGTTTTTATTAAAGTTGTATTGTAATAAAAAATACGGTTATCTTCCAGTTTAACCATCCGCTAAAAATTCTCTGCGCATGTACAAAATTTGAAGTATCAAGGATAATTTTATTGGTTGATAAGGAGCGGCAAACTTTAAATCTCGAGCTGCGTTGCCACATATGTATGAATAAATAAAGTGAGTGAATAAACATTGGAAAGACGAAAATTATAGACATTATTTAACAGATTGCGTAACTTAGGTTATGTAATCAGTTAAATAAATCTATGAAATAATGCATGTTGAACGTACAGTATGCACATTTTGCAGATAACGTTAATTTATTATAATAAGGAGATTCAATTATAGGGCTGATTTTGGATTTAAATTTTATATGCATGTAAACATAATATGCCTTAAATAAATCAGAAGACGTAATATAATATTTTAATTATATATTATTTAATTTTAATATAATTATTTAAAATGTTTCCTTATAGTTTTTACTGCATTTATTGTGGTAATTTATATTTTTCATTAATTTAAAAAAAACCACAGAATACCATGAAAACGTGAGATTTTTATATTCGCATATTACAATATATTTAATTCGAAATAACGAAGGGAAGTACCTACCTACGTTATTATTCATGTTTTCAACTTAGCATCTTAATTATTACTTATGAATTTTAGCAGTAACTCTCCTTATTAATGTGCGTCTTTTTTATGATCTAATTTACTAAATCAAAACTAAACTATTCGCTTTCAGGAAAAAATATTTGAACTGACAACACTGTGCGGCTGTTCCGCTGTAAATTTCAAATATTTTTGTACATGCGCAGAGAATTTTTAGCGGATGGTTAAACTGGAAGATAACCAAAAATACAAAATTTAAAACTATTTATGTACCTAAATATAAGTTAGTTTCTGCAATATTTCAAAGTGTAGTAAATGTTTGTGTATTTTCTATTTTAAGATAAAATAAACGAAATAAGTAGAGAAATAAGTACGAAAAAATTGATGAAAATAAAAGTTTTAGCAAATTCACATTTCATTTAGTGCTACTAAATTTTTATTTAAATTAAATTACCTGTTTTTTCTTAGTTAAACGCCGGTATTTTCTCAAAAAACTGTAAAACACAAACACAAAATGATCACGTCACAACTTTTACAAAAGTTTTTAATAACCTATAATACTTGTTTATATTTGATGATTGTGGCTCCACCTATTGATCTTTCAATGGACTGGGAAAGTGTGACGTCAAGATTTGTGTTCTATGCTGTTGAACTGGGAAATGTCAACGAAATGATTCCAAACGGCAATATTATAAATCTCCAGAAATAACTTTTATTTGAGTTATTTTCTTATTATTATACTTTGAAATATAACGGAAGTATCATAATTAAATACATATAAGCAAAATCTTTCCAAATTCGATTTTTCAAGTACCATTTTTGTAAGTATTCTTAAAATTTATGACAATGCACAACTTTGAAGGTTATGTTATAATATTTTTACGGAAATTGTTCGTCTATCTACTTTAGTGATATGTAAATTATATGAATGAACACTTACCAATGAAAAAACAGTAATTAACTCCCAAAAATCAAAAAAATACAATAAAATAGTTAATAACACCTATAAAACACCATAAAAAAGTTGTTTGGAATCATTTGGTTTGACACTTACGTCACTACTTTCCCAGTCCATTAAATGGTTATGGTTTTTTTTACAAATTATTCAAACATATATTTAATCTGTATAATTAGAGAAGTCTATAAACTTTTAGATTTTAATCCCAAACTTATTTTTTGTGTAAAATATTATAAAATTTTTTTTCAGTATTTAAATTAGTGGAAGGCAGCTGCCATTTTTCCCAGGTTTAGGACACTCCTGATATCTGCCCCTGATCCTCAGGACCGGACTGGCCGGGTCGATCCGCGATCGCGGAGGGACCCCGGCTCAAGGGGGCCCACGTTACGTACAAAAAAAAGTTTTTGTCTCATGCAAGTCTATGCAAGTGCAGTTAATCTAAAGCTAGACGAAAATGACATTGATGTCGAGTTAGAGTGCATTGTAATTTGTCTAATTGTTTCTTTTATTTGTCTTATCCATACTGATGTTGTTAATTTGGGAGGGCCATCTTTATTAATTGTTTTTAAAACTGATAGTGAATCTGATATTATAATTATGGATTTTTGATTACATTTTCTGGCGTAAAGTAAAGCTTCGTAAATAGCTATAGTCTCAGCAGTGTAGATGGATAATTCTGGTTTAAACAATTGTTTTACATTTATACTCAGAATGAAGAATGCACAACCTGTTCCAAAACAAGACAAGCACCCTATCTAGAGCTGCCAGTCTTTTGTTCCTTTAAAGGTAGAAAACAATACAACAAAAAGACAAAACAAACTTACAGCCAGTTTATTTACTCAAGTTATGATTTAAAACAATATGAAAATACAAACATTAAAAATAATATCACGCCTCAGGAAGTTTTACTTCTTACTCTGGAAAATAAATGAAAAGAACCAAACAATATTCTTGTATGAAAAAACAGAAGTTGTCAAAAGAAAATACAAATAATCATGCATAAACAACAAAAAAAGCAGCATATTTTTCTAATGCAAAACAATGATTAAGTCTTCTTTTTTTTCTGAAAAGAATAAAAAATCAAACACAGAAAACAAAATAAAAAAAATCCAAAATAAGACATTAAACATAAGATGTAAATATTACATACCTTTTGTTTGGCATGGTTTTCAGATGCAGAGTTACCTAAATTATTTGAAGGTGTACTACATGCATGAGACTTGGATCTTTCTTGTTCTAAAAGTTTATGCAATTTTGCAACTTCTTCTGTAAGTTCTTCTTTTACTAATGTCAACTTTTCCAATTCTAGTAAAACTGTTGCTTTATCTTTCACTACAAGTAAATTTCAGTAAGTAAAAAATTAATAACATTTTTTTATTGTTTAATAATTGTACTTACTCTCTCCTTGGCTTAACATGTTACATAACATTTTGTTTCTCTTCTTTACAATGGTAATATCTTTTTTCGCTTGTTCTAAATCTTGACTTAACTGTTCATTTTTTTCTTTTTCCTTTCGTAGCTCTTCCTGACAATGGGCCAAATTTATAATTTCTTCAATATTATTTGATCTCTCTTTTCTTTTTGCTTCTACCTTTTCTTTTCTTATTTCCTCTTTTGCTGAATGTAATACTGACTCAAAGAAATCTTCATCCTCGGTCTGCTGATTAGTCTGTTCTATATAAATATATAATGTATATTAAGAATTTGAAGATTAGATATTTTTACAAACCTTGTTTTACTGGCTGATTTTCCCCTAAAAATTGGTCTAATGACATAGTTTTGTTTTTTTTCTTTTTTGAATTTTTGTCTTGTTCTAGAGTTGCAGAAGGATCATTTTTCTTTTGATTTTCATAATCTAATTTAGATTGAAAGATTGCACTTTGAAGGTCTTGTTCAAAGTTTTCATCCATGTACTCAGTATCCTTTTTCTTCCATTCTTCCCATTGCTTACTTTCATGTTTTACCTTTGATTTTGTTTTTTTGGAAGATGTATTTGAAGACTGTTGTTGCTAGAACATTAACCATAATCATTTTGGAATGAGGTTTGGACCAAAAAAATGATAAATTTAGGTAAGTATAATTATTTAGTAAAATCAAAAGTAAGTATATTTTATAATCTAAAAGTAACAATATAACATACTTGTTTTGATGAATGCTTGTTAGTGTTTGCAGGAACTGGTTTCTTCCCAAGTTGTTTGTTTTCAACTTTTTTCTTACTAGATTTGTTTTGCACCGGACGAAAATCATCATCTTCAATTTTTAAACATGAAAAACGAGATGGAACTATATTATCCATTGTTCAATTGGATATTTACTAATAACGTATAAAATCTCTGGTATAAAAAAGTTAATAAATGCAAATAGACAATTCAATCTTTTTAATAAAAGAAAAAATGTATAATTTTTACTTTTTTCACGCTTCTAACCACAGAACCCACAGATTTCAATGTTCAATATTTTATTTATGCCTTCTTTTAGTATGTTACCAGTCAGTTCAATTTATAGTGTTCTTCTTTTTTATGGATATATTTTAATCGAAGATTTTTCATATAAGAGATGACCAAAGACCAAGAATGATAAACATTTTACCAGGATTGCTTAATCCCATAAGACGTACGTTCGCCAAAAAATCGATCGCACGTGACGTCACTGCAGTCCTCGGCCGTATTAAAACGATTTTATGGGAATATTTATTATAAATTATAAGTGTTTAATCTTAAAAATCCAAATAGTGGTACGTTAGTATTACAGAAATCATAAAAATACTGTCTAATTCCTATTATTTCCATGCATTTATATGGTAAACGTTATAATGAAGGACTGCAGTGACGTCACATAGCTGGCGGACAAATCAGCCCGATTAGGCAATCCTGGTAAATGTTTATCGTTCTTTACCAAAGACCACTGTAAATTTTATTCGTTAGTCCTGACCTCTCTTAATGAAATAATGAAGTTTTCCAATATATACTATGTAGAATGCAAGAACGATATCATTCTTGTGTAGAATGTAGATAATTACACTATTGTAGCCATGTCTAGAATGTAGATGGCGAAACTGTAAACATACGAACAATAAAAACTAATTATGAAATTATTTTTAAGTATGAAAATAGGTAACTTATCGGGCACATCATCTTAAATTAAGATTACTGATGGTCGTATGTAATTATAATATATGTAAATATGATTAGTGTTAATGAAAAATCTTGCTATAAATGGTTCAAAACATCCTAAAAACTTTTGGAATATTTCTTTACTAATACCATTTTTAAATTACAAGGTATATAAAAACAATGAAAGTATTAATTATATTTCTAGGAATGGAAGTTTGAAAAACTAATTCTGCAAGGATGAAAGGGAATATAAATTAAATACATTTCTTGTAAAAAGTGGTTAAAATACCTATATAGGTTTTGCAAAAATTTATTAATTTATTATAATACATCACGTGCGAAAATTATGTATAGGTAACTGTGTGTGACTTAATTTTTATATATATATAATCAGAAACCTTAAGATACCCGAAGGTGTAAGGTATTTAATACAAAAAGTTATTGCTTATTAACAAAATTTTTCCATTTATGTTTATCTTTTGCAGTTATTTTAACTGACTGTAGACTGGTCCCTCTACTTTGTAGTATTTTTTCTATGTGACCGTTCCATGACATGGAACTTAATTTTTATAAAATTAAATAAAGATGGATATCGATGTAAAATAGTATTTAGGTATTTGACAGATTTTAAAAAATTATCTTTCTCTCTTTTTATTTACGTATTGGTTTAAAAAAAAATAAAGAATACAATGGAAATACCTAGACAAACATATGTGGTTTTGGCTATAAAACCATTTTTTAGGACAATTTAGGATAGTCTCTAAAGGTTTTTATTTTTTTTTAAATTTGTTAATGCAAACTAAGCCCAGCAAAACTTAACTAACCCCAATTTTACCATATTTAAACATCAAGTTTGTAATTAAGCTAAAGGTTGGTAATAAAACTAAAACCAACCTGGCCAAGCTGAATCTAAATAAGCCCAACTTAGCTTTACAATTGACACTATTTCTTCTTTCTCGCTTTCTAGCATAAAATATCTGCCTATTATATGAGGTAGTTCAAACACTACCTACCTAATCTCAATTTATTATTTAAATTAAACTTATATCATAAAAATTACTGAACCTATTTTTTAGTACGAGAAAATTACAAGATTATCTACACATACCTGATGCCTAGACTTCATCAATAATAGCCTGCAATAATGTAGTGCGGACAGAGTTCTACATTTCCAATACTGTTAGTAAATTAAGACTTATCAAAAGAAATGTTAAATCAATCTAGTGTTTGAAAATAGTATATTAAACAACGCATTTCATATGGAATTCAAGTTTAAAAAACGAGTGTCACAACAGCCATATGAAATAAGAATAAGTTGTTAATAATATTTTTTATATTTTGCCATTTTATCATTTTTTAAATTAATTTATTATTTTTATGTAAATTACAAAAATTTTGGTTTTAAAAAGTATGTCGGTAGCACTGTGTAATTTATAACATTTGACAGTTTTGACATTTCAATTATGAAACGTTATTATTTTAAAATATTTTAAAATGAATAATACACCAATAATAATATATTATATAAGTAAAAAATGATATTCATATTCACAAATACTTTTTTAAAGAACAATATAAAATTAATAAATTGCTATTAGACACAAATGTCATTGTCAATATTCTTGTCATTAGATACTTCACTCATGTCGGCAACCATTTAAAACAAAAATTTGCGTGCGTAAAAGTTACATTACGATACGCAAATGCGTTTCATAATGAAGAATTTTATAAGTGTAAAATTTCCACTTTTGAAGTATTTTCTAAATTGTTATATAAACTCTAGTATTAAGATAATAATAGAAGTTCTACGATCTCTACTGTAAGATCTTAAGGAGTACTTCCCTAGGTAATTCAGTATTCAATTAAGTTTGTTTAAATTAGAAAAATAGTACATTATTTGAAATCTGTAATATAACCTTCTAAACAATTGTCCCGTGTACCAATTTGTGTAAAAATAAAAATAAAAGAATGTTTACAAGAAAATTTTAAGTAGTGGTTGTCATCAGAAATTATATAAGGTTGGTTATCTAAAATTATGAATCGCAGTGCCTACTACGTTTTTTATATTTGTGAAGTGTAAACCAAAATAGCAGACTTTTAGGGAAAAATAATTTCTTTATAAACTTATTTACTAACAAATAGCTCAGCCAACAAATACGGGCCCTGCTGTTTATTCTTCTGAAATCAAATAACCCATAGAACGAACTCTTTCTTTAATGTTACAATTAACTTTAAAAATTGCCAAAATTATGAATTTTTGTGTTAGGTATTCCTTCCGATAGCCGTTTATCGACAAACTATAATTCATCTACACCAAATTAGTTTTTGTAAATGCAGCAAATTTTGTGTAGTCGTTTTATCAAAATATCAATTAAATAAAATCAATTCCCGCATTCACATTTGATAGGTATAATCCTATTATTTTCCAAATTCTACTCGTTTCATTGCGTTTAATGCGTTTTTGTGTGTTTGTTTATTTGAGTGTAAATAATAAATATTTTGTTTATTTTTATATACATACTATACAAGTGTACCACAAGCTGCAATCGGATTTTGGAATTTATTATTGTGAATCGATTACGTATGCAACTCCATTTACAGTAGAAATGTTTGATGGGCATCGGACTAGTTTTAGAAAAACATTTGAAAGTATTCTTTATCTTTCATCTATCTTGGACCCATATGTACCGCACCAGTGAGCCCTGCTCCAGCTCTGGTTAGACTTCTTCAACTTTATGACGGTTTCCTATAACCACTTTAAACGGCGTATCAAAGTCAAACCAACTGACATGGTATCTAATGGTGGATTAAAGGATACTATTGGAATTTTTCCAGAATCCTTAGATGACTATCCAAATCACTAGGTTTTAAGTTTTGTATCTGTTGCAGTCGTAAGGCATTAGCTGCAGCCTCTAAGGCTGGTAAACTCATATGAAGATTGTTCTAGAACCAAATCTAATCCTCCAAAAGCCCCACTCCATCCATGGAACGAACCAGAAGAAAATTGGTAACGTATTCATATTGATTATGCTGGACCTTATGAAAATAGCCATTTTCTGGTTTGCGTAGACGCTAAGTCCAAGTGGACTGAAATGAAAATTTTAAAAGATGCTCCTACAACATAATCAACCATCACACTTCTCGAAGAAATTCTTGCCACTCATGGATATTAGTGATGAGCGAGACTGGTCTTGGTCTTGCGGTCTTGGTCTTGCAGAAAATGCAAGACCAAGACCAAGACCAACTTCAGGCTGCAAGAACAAGACCGAGCAGTGCAAGACTTATGCAAGACCAAGACTTAGCATTGCAAGATATACGCAGGACCAAGACCAAGCCTGCAAGAGTCTTGCGTCTTTTAAACATATAAACAGAAAAAAACAAAGCAGCCATGGATTATTTTAAACTCTAAAGCTTTAGTTTCCAAGGATAGCGGTGCCACAATAAAGCGGCCGTAATTTGACGACCCTTCAAGACAGCCGCTATCGGTGAGCACAGATGTAAACTAAGAGTTTATCGTTATTGACCGCCTAAATCCATTTTTGTATTTGCTTTCGTTTTGTGTGTTTATAGTTTGTTTAATAGCTTGTGTTTAGTTTCATTATTTGACAATAATTAGAGTGTTTCTGTGTCAAAAGCAAAAAATGGATGATTTGGACTTGGCAATGATAATATTTTTGGAAGACAAGTCTTCATCGGAAGAAGAAACGAAAAGGTCAGAAAAAAGTAAGATTTTTAAGAAACGGAAAACTGAAGGCGTCTACGAAATCTTAATATGTCGTCACCTTCAAACAAATGATGAAAAATTTATCTTGGCAAACATGGCACGTGGTTTTTTGTCTGGTTACTGTGTATCAATTGTTGGACAACGAAACTAAAATAAATTTTACCTATATCTATTCGAAGCATTTGTCCTATTTTTGTTTTTCATTATTTGAATCAAAAGAAAAAAATATTTTGTAATACTTATACATATAGTAGGTACTTTTTTCTAACAGTTGTGAAAACTTAGTATTTAGTTGTTGTTAAAATATATATTTCTAAAATATTGACATAAGCTCTATTATTGGTAATATATTCTACCTATTGTTTTTATTCATCAACACCAAACATAGTTTTAGTTTATTTCAAATCCCAGCTAATAGGCCTGCACAGAATAATTTTCTATAGAGAGACGCAAAATCCAGTGACTTTAATATTCATATATATTTCCAAACTCATAAATAAAATTATTAAATGTTAGATTTCACGTCTGATTCTATATATTATTATTATTGACACATTATAAAACTATATTCTAAAAAAATTGTCAAAATGAATAAAAAATAAAAAAAAATTTCTACAAGCATGCGTAAAACAACATTTTAATTCAGGCAATATCTCTTTCCCGCACGCATTTTTTTATTAATTAGAGATGTTTTCTGATAACCTTTTTGACAAATTATTGTATTATTATCTTTATCTTGTTAGACTACATACAAATAGTAAAAAAATTAAGATTATTTTACATGAAGATAGGGATTTTTAAAATGTTTGTTTTAAAAAAAATCATAATTTATTAAATCACCCCTGTAAACCTTACTCAAAGCAACAACAAACTCACCTGTTTAAGTAGGGTTGCTATAGCTACAGTCGTGTATTTATTGACACTATGAAAGATTTAATTGTCACAATCGCATCTTTTCAAGTATCTAAATAATTTTCGAGGTGATTTTGCTTTTAAAAAAATATTGATCCTAACTCTTGTGGAAATTAACTTTTCCGCACTTGTTAGGATAATAACTATTTCATACTTGATTTATCGCTACAATGTAATATAAAGAAAACAAAATTTTTATAGTGAAAAATACTATCCCTTTCATTTAATCTTTCTTTACTTGTAATGATTTTAAAAACAATTTTTCCTTTTTTTTTGTAAAAATGGACCCCAGTAAATCTAAAAAAGTGCAAGACTTGCAAGAGTCTTGGTGCAAGACCAAGACCAAGACCAAGACTGGACCCTGCAAGAACAAGACCAAGACCAAGATTGCTTATTTGACTGCAAGACCAAGACCAAGACCTTGTATGCAAGACCAAGACCAAAACCAAGACTAACCCGGTCTTGGTCTTGGTCTTGCATTTGCTCATCACTAATGGATATCCTTGCGTTTTAGTTTCTGATAATGCTTCAATTTTCACTAGCGATGTTTTCAAAACTTACAGCAAGGAAAGAGGAAATGGATTGGCTGAACGCAACGTACAAATCTTGAAAAAAAGTCTTCATGCTGCTGTCAATGATACTGTACCTCTTCATATCAAAATTCAAAATATTCTTTTTCGCTACAGAGCCACACCATTGGCATGAGGTTTGTCGTCAGCCGAAAAATATTTGAATAGACGCTTGCGTATACGTCTGGATGCTATTTTTCCAAATACCAGAAGCCTGCAAAAGTGAATCTACTCGTACTTTTTCTAATGGACAGAGAGTGCAAGTCCGAGTACGAAAAGGAAATAAAAACATCTGGGAATTCGGTAATATCATCAGAAAGCTAGGTCAGCTTTATAACGTTACACTTGATTCTGAAAGAACACTAAAACGTCACGTTGATCAATTAAGATCAAGTCTCGTAAAGAAAAAGGATAATCTAGTGACCTTTCCACCTTTTATTTAAAAAATAGCTGTTTCGTTACGATCATCGTCAGATTGGCATATTGAAGTTACATTTTGTTTCTTTGTAGTTACCTGATATAGATTAAGTAGCATTAAGACTAGACCAAGTATGGAAGTAATAAGATATAACAATATTTAAGCCTAAATGTTATTATCGAATGTCATTGGCGTGTATGATTGATTCTGGATGTTCAAAAAGGTGTTTTATTCAGATGATTTTTTTGTGAAATGTAAGATGTTACAACCCAGTATAAAATAGTATACTAATAAATAATTGAAGTATCTACCTATTACTGTCAAAAACAACAAACAAAAACCGAAAATAATTTGAAATTTTCAAAAACCACGTATACACGGCTCGTGAATGCTTTTACGAAAATAAAAGGAAAAGAAGTAGATGGACTCGTTCATTATCAACCCGGAATAAAAAGCTTCTGAAAACGAGCCGATCCTATTAATACTTTGAAATGAGACTTTAATGGCAAACATACATTTTTCATTTCCTAGATACGCGCGCGAATGGATCACAGCAAGCGCTGGAGCATCGTATATAGAGGCAAATAGAGCTCGTGATGCTGGTGATGCACAATTGACAAATCCTTATTGTACTCGTCAGTAAAGGGAAAGGGAGGGCGGTTTGAACGTTAAAAATCATCCCCCGAAGGGGTTGATGGGACTTTATTGAAATCATCCGAGTTCTGGCTCTATTTGCATATTATATGGAGCTTAAAGTCGCTCGATTTGACATAAAAAAAGAGAAATTTTATGAATGAGATCCATGAAATACTGTTTGGTTATTTTATAAACAACGGAAAATAAAAGAAAAAGTAGAACGTGTACGAGAACTAAATTGAGATTTTAATTGTGTCTACTTCTAATCAGTAAAATTAATACCTAATTGATTTTTTATTTGGTTTATTTTTTTAAGGCAACATAAAATATACGCAATTTGAATGTTAATCTTCTGCCATCTTTGTTCGGAGACATTCTAGGCCTGTTCCCGATTTATATCGCCCAGCATTTTCGTCCTCTTGAGCAGATCCCGGCTAAAGACTGTTCTCAAGGAGTGGTTCGGCTCGAAGTTAGTGCTACGCTCTATAACTAACTCTATAAGAGGTTAGAGCGCCAATACCGTTCAGACGTCAACGAAAAAGCATAAACAAATTTAGATCAAAAAGATAAATAAGGTGAGAAAGGCTGAAACACATTGTGGAATTTAATTAATATAAGATTATAAATAAACAACTTACATTAGACCGGACAAGATTCACTACAGCTCTTATAGCTTTATAGCCTAAATGAGAATTAAGAACAGTAAACAAATAAACGGTTGAATGAAACTTCCACTATTTAATCAAAGTATTATTAAATTCAATGACAGCCATTTCGCTAGTATTAGCATCGTCGGATTGACATATCGAAGTTTGTTTGTTTGTAGCTGGGTACCTGATGTTGATTAGGTAGTATTAAGGCTAGACCAAGTATGGAAATAAGTAAGACATAACATTTTTAAAAAGGACCTAGAATTAAAGGACCTAGAATGAATCTCTTAGAAATGATGGAGATTAATGAAGCTGCTAATCGAGATGATCTTTTGTGTTTGAATGAACAGCTTAAACCTAAAGACCCATACATTTTTTTAAATCTTCCTTTTTAATTTTTCATACATTTTGTCATGTCTTTTCTTCTCCACATGGTATTATGGTGTATTATTGTATACTTTTAATTGATAACCTTGTTCTTCTTCTTTACCAATAGTTGACGATAACTATATTTTCGAATTTGCTGGCTAGCCAACTTTTTAATTTTTTAATATGTTACTCTTATTACTTAATTCCATAGTTGTAGTGACTTAATTGCTGTTACATGTGTCGATCGACCTTCACTTATTTTGATTCTAATTCATTATTAATTAGTTTCTTTATTTGAATTTGATATCTTTCATCCATAGATTTTATCCTTCCGTAATGTACCTATGCTTTTCTATACAGTTTTGTTCCATGTTTTTCTTATATAGGCTTTTTATGTTCTGTTCGCCTTCATTTCATTCATAGTGTGCGTTTAGATTTTGCTAGTGCTTAATTATAAAAGTTTTTAGTGTTTTTCAGTGTGATGGACAATTTTTACACTGTTACACAATGTTTATTCACCATTGGCTAATAACTTTGATCACACTCATGATCGGTCTACCCTTTGACTTTGAAGATCATGAAGGGCCTTCTGCTCTGATACCGGGGTCACTGGTATCTCCTTTTAAGCTCACTTTAGGGCTTCCTTTTGATGATTTGCCATCCTTAGGTTTCTTTCACATAATAATTACAGTCATTAATATATCCATCCATGTAGTGGTACTCATTTCCTTATTCACTCAATGTTACCACATACATTTTAACAAATTTTTAAATTTCTTAATTTTTTACCTAATGATTCAAGTTTCAATGAATCATTCATACCGTTATTTAATATAACCTTTTCTCTTATTTTTAATTTTATAATCTTTATGTCAAATTTTTCTCTATGTCACCGGTTTTACCTTATACCCCATTGAATAATTAATATTTAATATATAAGTTTGTTGGTTAGATCGATCATATGATCTAGTTAACATGTAACTAATTTTAAGGTAGGTCTACTGTTAAAAACTTGTAATCTGCATGATTTTTACCTGTCACCTTTGTTTTATATAGCCTGATGATGGCCTTCTTATAGGCCGAAACTAGTCGCTGTTCCTGTAAACGTGTACTTTTTGTAATAAAAACCTGTGACACTGATTTTGGTATTTTTCTTTATTCATAACATTTTTAAAGCCTAGATATTATTAGCCCTAAGGGATTATCCTGGATGTATTTCCCTCTAAGATCAGTGCAATTATATAGAAAAACCAGGAAAAACTACAGCATGCTGATCTTTACAATAACTTAATATATTTCTGTTACAATTACGTCTTATATATGTATAAAATGAAGACTCAATCAAGGTAAACAGTTTAATAGTGGTGAACTTCCAAGATTTATTTGTTCATTAACAACTTTAAATTGTGGATCTGCTATATGTCTTTTTATTTGAAGTTCTTCGAGGGAATCTAAATTTTGATTTTTATCACAAATATGTAATATTTGAATGTCATTGGTGTGTATGAGTGAGTGTTATATATTATTATATGATTTATTTTCTATGAAATAAAAAACAAATAAACCTAAAATAAATCAAATTTCTATGACGGTATTTTATCATGTTAACTATGGTGTCGACTAAAAATATTGACTAATAAATAAATTTCATAAAAAAATTGTATACCAGAACAACAACCATTTTCGTGGGTTGCTGTCGACATTGTTATAATGATATTATTTCCGTCTATGTTGTCTTGTGATTTATAAGGAAAGAAGCTATAAATCTACAAAGTTTTCCCTGTGCACATTTAACGTCTTTTTTATTTTCTTTTCACTTGTTTAGGATGTATTGAAAAATCGAACCATTATACTGGTCTTTTCAATTATTATATTATATTTTGCAAAAGACATCAAAGTGTGGAGTGACAATTTTTACTTCACTGTGCATATCTTAATAAATATACATTTTTTCCTAATAACACTTTATGTCCAATGAGAAAAAATTAAATTTATCTTTCCAACTTTTACATTTACTATCAGAAAAACGAGAGCACCACTGCGCCTTAAATGCAAAATACACCTTATAATTTATACTTATGGATAGAATTTAGTTTATGTCGTATACTTTGGCTAAAAAAGTAATTTCAAAAATAATATCTTCGGCAACATCAGCATTAATATCATTAAAAACATAAAGTAATGTTGGCACAAAATTGTTAAATGTAAAAACAAAATTATCTAATTAAAAAAAAAACCTGGTTATTACAAAATTAATTGTCCAATATGTAATGCTGTACGTATGGGTCAAACACAAAGACATTTTGGAGTAAGATTCAACATTTAAGAACAACAACCACATAAGTAGAGCTATGCAAAACATCTACTTGAACATCAAAACTCACTCATAACAACAATGACATTCAAATATTACATATGTGATAAAAAACAAGATTTTGACTTTGAAGAACTAAAAAGAGATCTAGCAGATCATCAATTCGGTGTTTTCCATTTTTTTCAAAATCATGCAGGAAGACAGAGCAGCAATCAATTACCCCAAAAACCAAAAAAACTTAAATTAAAAAAATTTTGTAGCATAGTTATTCCATCCTCAAATTTAAATTCAGAAATTTGCCGCGTAAACGACTGTTGGCGGGTGGCCTACGTCACTACTCATATGTGTCATTGAAAGCGCCATCATTTTATTGTAAACAGTGTATCTGCGAGATTGTGCGAAGTTTTTTATTTATATTTATTCATCTCTTTTCTTTATTTTTTGTTGATTTTAATAAAAATAAGTCAGTTAGATATTTTTTAATGCAAAAAGCACAAAATAAGTATTTACGCTGTTGCTTTTACATTTCAAAATTCAGCTGCATTGAAACTTAACCTAACCCAACCTAACCTAACCATGAAAATGTCTAAGAAGGATGGTAAATTGTTTGACAATGCTTTCACAAACCCTACTGACGACATTTTATGATTGCATAACACAAATAAAACCAATAATTCAAAATAAAATCAAAAATAAAAGTCCAACTCTCTCAATTACCACACATTAAATGTAAACAAACTGTCATCGATATGAGTTTCGACGTCACGATCAATGAAGGTGCGTTTCGACTTCTATTTGTATTTATCGATTTTAACTTACTTTCAATTTGATATTATATAAAAAATAACCAGAATTGTTGCGTTGTAATGAGTTTAGGATTAAATATTTATAATTTACAATATTATTACAAAGGAATTTCATTGATTTATTTCTAATGAAAACACCGAATTTAAAGTTTTTAATAAACAAATTAATCTTGGAAATTGTCCACTATTAAATTGTTTACTTTGACTGAGTCTTCAGTTTTTATACCTACGTAGATGAGATGTAACACAAATATTTTGTTATTGTAAAAATCAGAATGATATAGTTTTTTTCTGTATCATTGCACAATTGTACTGATCTTAGAGGGAAATACATACTTCCATACTTGGTCTAGTCTTAACACTACTTAATTAATATATCAGGTAGCTACCTTAAAGACAGAATGTAACTTCAATATGTCAGTGGCAATGTGACAGCTGTCATTTAGTCTAAAAAAGCCATTTTTTAAATAAATCAAATAAATAGTGAAAGCTTTCTGGAAAAAGTTTTATCATTATTGTTCTTATCATTCTTATTAACAAACAAATTAATCTAGTGTAAAAAATATAAAAGCTATTTTTTATTCCCTTCATTTTAAACTACTCACAGGCCACAGGGATTCGCTAGTTTGGATAGCACACAAATGGATAAAATGCAAACCTTATAGGTGAGATAAACTCAAGAAAATAAAGCGTGATTAGCACTAGAAATCGAACGAAAAAAGAAAGGGAACAGAGAATTAAACACAAAATGGAAGCCTGAGAAGAGATAATTAAACAGAAAGAGGAAGTCCGAGAACAGAGAATTAAACAAAGAATCCCTAAGAGTCTTAGAACCAGAAAAATAATTAAAAGAAACAGAAATGAGTCACGATCTTCAAAATCTAAATTTAAATCTCTTCCTGGTATGCTAACGTATACAACATTGTTACATTTATTTAAAAAATATTTATAACGAAACACATTCAAAAAGTACGATATATTTTTGTAGCCCGTTCTTTCGTATGATATGCTAAAAATTTCAAACATTAAACGAGAACCTATATAACAATTTTCCAACGTGAATTTTTTTGAATCCTGCCTTCGAAACACTTTTACGTGGTTAAATGGAACAAAGGGGTGATGGTTTATATAAAATTTGCCACGTTAATATTTGCTTCCAATGAATATTCATAAAAGTTGAAGCGGAATTCGGTATGTGAGAATATTTACAGAATTTATACATTTTACATAACTGACGATGTGAAAGCGTTCCATATCGAAACGCGTAACCTCTCTTCCACATTCATTTGCATATGATTTCAAAATGATGTCCTGCAGCCTCAACGGTTTTATTACGATATTTAAATTTTTTCTCCTGAGCCGTTAAAACTCCCTTTTCTTTTACCGAAAGTTACATAAGTGATTATTAAATTTTGGCAGCGTGAACAGTTTTCTGGCGAATAAATTTTTTTCTAAATTAAGTGCTTTTTGTGACAAATTCAAAACCATACACTACATATTTGAATTCTAAACGCTACTATACTCCATTCACAAACTACGCTAAGTAATAAAACCTTTTAAGGCCAGTAAACCATAGACCTGCAACTAAATAATAAATAAATATTTTTTAAATACCAAGTTAAATACCAAGTTATAATTGCTGGAATAAAGAATACACACATATGTCCAAAAGCTTGGAATAATGGAATATTTCATCTTTTTATTAATTTTTATAAGTAATTTTTTTGATATAAGTAAACATCATTTTGCTACAATTCTAGCCAATACTAAAAAAACCTCGAAGTCATATAAACATACAAAAAAAATGATTTATTCTTTTGAGATGAAAAATTTACAATGTATTACAATTTTTTTTAAATAAATTAATAAGCGGGAGAGGAATATCTCGCGTCGAGATATTCCTTTATGTCAATTTACCATTTATTTGATATTTCCGAGACTCCTAGTGCTTATTTAGACCTAAAACTACCCATGCAAGTAACTCGTACTTTAGCACAATTAAGGTTAGCAAATAATTTTAGAATTAAATTTACTCTAAATGGCATTCTATACTCTATAGACCCAGAGTTAATTTGTACAGTATGCAACACTCAACAAAAGGAGTCAATACAACACATTTTATTTGAATGTCCAATATACTCAGTAATGTCGAATAACGTACCCTATCTCCAAAGTTTGGATTCATTTATATGCTCACTGAAAAATATAACGGCACCTATTGCTAAAGCGATATGTGCTTATATCTGGAACTTTTTGAAATTACGCTCCTTTATTCTAAATGAATAACACTTTGTATTTTTTTTTTGTACTTAGCTATAGTTTGAATTAGACATCTCCTTGTACTCATTGCTGTAAACCCTTGTTTTTAAAGCAATTAAATTTATTATTATTATTATTATTATTATTATTATT
This sequence comes from Ophraella communa, assembly GCA_035357415.1. NCBI lineage: Eukaryota > Metazoa > Arthropoda > Insecta > Coleoptera > Chrysomelidae > Ophraella > Ophraella communa. The sequence goes on from CM068984.1 coordinate 13,382,327, forward strand.
ATTATTATAAGCAAAAAAAGGTTTTTAAGTAAAATTAATAATCAGTATTTACTCCATGGGCCTGTTTGCATGACTGTAGGCGATGTAGCATGCTATCTATTAAATGGTCGAGCTGGGCTTGCTGAATTCTCTCCCATTCTTCACGAGCAGCATCTTTCAGTTCTTGTAGATTAATTGGGGGAGGGTTTCGCTTCTTAATGTGTGTTTTAAGAATTTCCCAGGCATGTTCAATGACGTTCATGTCAGGGGAATTTGATGGCTATCTTAATGTGGATATTCCTTCTTCTTCCAAAACATTTTGTACTGCAACTGTTCGATGTGGAGGTGCATTGTCATGCATAAACACAAATCCATCACCTACCGCACCCCGGAATAGACGCACAACAGGATTTAAAATTTCCTCGATGTACACAGCACCAGTGATTCTTCTCTTCAAAACCAGGAGTGGCGTCCTCATAATACCACTCCAAACCATAATACTCGCACCTTCAAATGGAACACGTGGTTGGGCTGTTTTTAATCGGACTTGTCGTCCTGGGGCCCTCCAAACTAGCGTTCTTCGCAAATCATAAAACAAGCCAATTCTTGATTCATCAGAGAACATCACGTAATTCCAGTTAGGACCATGGTGTAACATTTCTTGACCCCATTGCAACCTTACAATTTTTTGTTTATACGTTAGTTTGGGAACACGTAGAGGTCTTCTGCAATACAAATTTACCGCATTTAATCTTCGTGTAATTGTTTGCCTTGAGATATTCAGTCCTTGAAGTCTAGCAATTTCTCTGGATATGCCACTTGTAGATTCCTATCGATTTCTTCGAGCTATCAATGGAATCTGCCGGTCTTGTGCTGCTGTTGTACATCGACTTCTGCCACTTCTGGGACGAATCTTCACAAAGCCCTGTTGTAACAAAGCAATTACAATTAAACAAGAATTGGAATAATGTGAAACCACCCAAATCAATAAAAAATGGCCAAATTAATACAAAAACGAATCAAATTTAGTATTATTTTGAATTTACGCTTTAAAATAAATATCAACAAGAGTTTTTAAAAAACCATAGGCGTAGATATATTATTACTAAATCTTCCAAACTTTTGGACATATGTGTACATATTTATATTGACATTAGTAAATTTACCGGAAAAATGAAAACAATATTGAAAATTGCTATTAAAAATATGTCTAGCTGAGACAATTTTAATTGAAATTCATAAAAAAAAGTGTAACAAAACCCGAAAACACTCAGCTCATTGTGTGTCACGAATATCGATAACAGAATAAGCCATATGCGGTCAAATTGAATATATATTTCGTCAAGTTGATTGTCACCGCGGTTCGAGGGAGTGAACCCCCAATGAGGAGGAGGGCGGGTCGTGAAACAACGTCGGACAAGGGGAAGGTTAATTTCGAAAGAGATCTTGTTACATATTTGTGCGATTTTGGGGTCGGCAAAGCGCCGCAGACCTTGGTAACGTGTTAAAAAGGGCACGTCACGTTATCAACGACCGTAATAACACTCATCTCTCTTTTCAGGAGGGAAAATAATAAATAACTGACTCACTCGCTTGTTTATTATTTTATATTTTAATATATAGTCATTGAAATGAGTTAAATGTTTGTTAGATATAGTTTACAATTTTAAATAAATTTTCTTGATAACAATTTTCGATATTATAAAAAATTGAGGTACTTTGCTCTTGGTAAAATTCATATTTTTGAACATACCTCGTATACGACTGAAAAATTTTAATATCTGATGGTTGTATTTTAGTTTTTACACCGTGCAGAACTTTTTATGAAGAATAACTTTTTTTCGTAAAACTAATAATAAGAAAGTTTCCCATATGGTACGAACTTAAGTGGACACATTGTATATAAATATTATTGTGAATATTGATCCTTACTTTATGAAAGACCATCTTTCAGACCATTAATTTGTAGAAAACTTAAACAAATTAGTGCTTAATCTGTTAGGCTGAAATAATACGACTTTACTTATGTCGCATACCTAGAGACTTAGTTTATTTTTTATAGCAGCTGGTGTTTATCCATTTTTTTTACTTTTGCATCGAACTTCTCTGTATTTTCCAAAAAAAAGTATGGAAAGTTATGTGTAAACGGTTTCATTGTTTTAGCCTAAATATTGGATCAATTTACTTTGTTACAACCTATTTCAACAAATATGACTAAATTATTAAAATAAATTGAAAAAAAATCAAAATTATATATTTCCTTCATTTTCAGAATCCGAGCTATCTCCAGGATTTATTATGATGGGTTGAATATCACTATCAACTATATTTTGCTCTCGGCCATATCTACCACTTTTGAATAATTTCATTAGTATGTCTTACACATTTTTCTCAAATGTCTTCATTACATTGATTAAGCGGCTCTTTCCACACATTTATAACAGCACTATCCGAATAGCCTTCCCAGCCATATTGCTTATTGTAATATGACTTGCAATTTGCCCAAATTAATTCAATAGCGTTGAAATCGCAATGATAAGGAGGTAGTCTCAACACATCATGACCATGCTCTCTCAGTAACTCATCAATAACATACACATTTTAAAATGTTGAATCTGGAACCGTTGGCGAAACTGAAAACCGAAAACCGTTTACACTACCACTACACCAATAACACACACCTTTATCTGCCTGACGCGTAAACTGTTTACCTTCGGTCTCTGAAGAAGATAACTTGGTTATCGAAACGCGCGTCAGGCAGATAAAGGTGTGTTTTGGTGTAGTGGTAGTGTAATATTGGCTACTACACTTCATTTGACTCAATTGCAGCGAAAGGACTTCCTTAAAACGAACAAATTTTGTAAGGTGATCTTGATAATTCAAGAGCCACTTATTGTAATGGCCATCTGGAGTTGACAAAGTCATTTGGGCCAACTTGGCCCTGGACATTCCAGTCTTTGCTTAAAATAGGTCTTATAAAAATTCCTTTTTGAATCTGTATCGTATAGCCACATTATAATCTGGATAGTTGTTTTACACTGTAACTAATATAACATTTAATAATTTATTTTTTAAGAAATGAAATAGTCAATAATTCACTAAATTCGGATTGATACAATTAGAGTAAATCTTGGCGACATTGTAACATCATTTGAAGTTTTAACCAGATTGGCCAATAAGAGGTTTTAACAAAATTGACAGTTTGTTAAAATAAACAACACATTTAAAAATTCTGTGGAATAAAATTAATTAGAAAACGAGTTTCCAAATCGTAATTTTATATTTTTCGTGTTTTAAATTATTTTAAGAATGTTTATTTAACTCGAAAATATTCTCAACTTTAATATAATTGCCGCATTTACAACAAGTATCTAAGTGATAGGTTATGTTTACTTAAAACCTACATTTTTAGCAATTTTTTATATTTCTAAGTGTATCCGCGGAAAAAAACTTGATTTTCGTATTCATTACAATGTCCTTGACCTCTCATAAAATTTTTATGAAAATTCAATATTTTTTTCATAAATAAAAACTTCAGCAACATCTACCTACGTGTATTTCATTTAAAACACAAAATAATATTGTTACAAAGTTATTAAATGTAAAAGCAAAATTACCTAATTTAAAATAACCTGGTGGTTACGAAATGTACCTAACTTCAATGTTAATCTGACGATAATAGTGACGGATTATAAATATAATATAATTTCCTAACAAAAGTAAATTTTTCTCTGTGGAATTTTTTCTATTTGATGCTATATTATGTATTTCCATTATGGAACAATGGAAAGACAGTTCAGTGGAAAAAGTTGAGAGCGAAATAAAGTGTAATACATTCTGAGTGTTCATGAGGCATCCATCAGGAAACAAGCACTTTTCAAGAACAAAAACATCCATGATCAATGCCGACTACATAAGAGGGGTTGAAAAATTTTACTAAAAGGATGGGGGAATGCGAAATATTCAGCATGTTGATGAATATGCGGTTATTTTCTGCATTTAAAGTCGTCTATTTTTTTAATTTTCCAAAATTGGGAAATTGCTATCTCCTCTATTTTCTTAAATCAAGTTTTTGTCAGATCTCCACGTTCTGAAGTCACAAGAAATTGTTTTGCTTATTTTAACGACTGAGATATTTCATATTTCATTCACCACATTAAGGACATTTTCGTACTATGCACCTCTCAAACATTTGTACAGTGGTCACTTGAAGTGCTCCATTATTCTATTGCTGTCTTTATAAAATACCATAATTACTGTCTCAGCAATAGGCTCTACCTTGTCATTGCCTCTTGTGACCAACACAATCTAGTAAACATTTCAAGTTTAGTGTTTTCACTTTTAAGCCTCGTCAGAAAAATATTGGTCCATAATAGGGTTTCTCCAAAATATGTAGCACTGTTTGGCTATGTGAGCAGATCGCTATGATCTTGGTCTCTGTCCAGTGCAAATAGAGACATCAAACTTGACGTTGGGTGCCACAATGAAATGATGTAACTAATTTGTAATATCATTGGGTGCCTATTTGTAATGTGTAATTATAATGAAGTGTATAAGTTATTTTGTGAGTAAGTTTATTCACTCTGAAGAATTGTACCTACAATATTGTTTTCTTTAAGAAATTAGTAGTTGAACGCCACTGGAATCCTTTTATTTATTATTCTAATTTTAATTTTATTTGTAACTAAGGTGATAAAACTTAATTCCAGACAGAAAAATAACTAAAACTGTCTGAATAAGGGACAACAAAGAGATTCCCTTGGAGCCGTGACAGTTAGTTAATGAAAGTATTTAAAATAAATTAAATGTAATGATGATACAAAATTACATATATCGTTACAATTTCAATTATATTAATATAATTAATAACGGTTTGACAGATGCCTAGGCTAAAAATTGCGCAATTACTTAAGAAGTAACAATGTAAATGACAATGTAAATTGTAGAGTAGTTTCCTTTCAAGTTAGGATAGGTTAGTTTAGTTTAGTTTCCCTTTATGTTTAATTAGATTGGGTTTGGTTAGGTTTGGTTTGGTTAGGTTAGGTTAGGTTAGGTTAGGTTAGGTTAGGTTAGGTTAGGTTAGGTTAGGTTAGGTTAGGTTAGGTTAGGTTAGGTTAGGTTAGGTTAGGTTAGGTTAGGTTAGGTTAGGTTAGGTTAGGTTAGGTTAGGTTAGGTATACATAGTGAGTTTTTCGTTAGATTTCTCCAGAAAAGCATAATTTCCCACTATTTAGCATCGCCACCTATCATTTATTGTGGCGTGTTTGGGTTTTTACTATCTCGAGGATAGTTTTCCTTTAAATAAATGGTTAGTTTTGGTCAGTAATATCCTCCCGGTTTTCATATTTTATTAACAATTTTTTACATTTTTAGAATGTAAAAAAATATTTTCCCGATATTTATGTTTTACTTAAAGATGTGGCAACGCTATTTGACATAACGCACCTTGGACAGTGAATTTTTGGTGTGTTTAACCTACAAAATTTGAGTTTTTGATTCCATTTTTCTCAAAAAATACTTGATAATCCGCAAATTTTTTTAAGAAAATTTACTATAGACCCCAGTCCCTTTTTAGTGTTAATATTTTTTTTTCGAAAGTCGTGTGCACCTATTCTCAACCGGCCCCCAAATGAATTTGAATGACATAGAAGATTTTGGATCTAAGGTTTTGATTAAAATACCTGATAATAAAACGAATAAACCAAGATCTTTTATAATAAACGAAGCTTATATGCCATTATATACAAAATATTTCGTCCACAAAATTTTGAAACTTGCCTCTTTTTCTTTAAATATTTAAAGGAAAGGTTGCAGGCAAGTAGTGGGAGTACATCAGTTTGGCAAAATGCCTCAAATTGTTGCAAAATTTTTAAATTTGCCAAATTCACATGAATACACAGGACATTGTTTCCGTCGATCCTCTGCAACAATTTTGGTAAATGCTGGAGCAAATTTAGTTGCTTTAAAAAGACATGGGGAATGGAAATCCTCAAGTGTTGCCGATGGATATATAGAAGAATCACAAATAAAGTAGACATAACAAATAAAATATTTAGAAGGGAAAAAGACATAGAGGATTCTGTTAGAAAGTCACAAAGTTTAATTTCTTCTTCATATAATCTTGGGGCATTTCCCAGGTTTGCTAAAATTGAAGTACTCGAGGTCTTTCTCTGATGATTCCTTCTTTGATCATTCTTACAGTAAGGTAAATGGCTTATTCTTGAGCCGTCCATCTATTAGCCCTAGCGGTTTATTATTTTCTATGGGGTATTGGTTTAATGGTAGTTTTCATGGCTATGGAATTTTCGTATCTTTCTCCATGGGGGTTTCTAGGACCTTGCTGTCTTCGAATTTCAGTAAAGAGCTCTTGAATTGATTACATTAGTCATCTGTTGAGCTACCTCTTCTCGTTGAGTACTCAACGATCAATCTTGACTGCTTTCTAGCACTTATTTTATAGATGCTTCAAACCCAGGATAACATTTAATAATAAGTCTCTTAAAAATTCAAAACGAAGTTGTATCTTTCGAAATACCATTTATTTTTACAACTAAATATTGACTAGAGTAAAATTACATAGTTATTTTTCTTATTTACAAAACATAACAAAACAAATATTACTTTTTGTAAGTGTAAACCTGTGGTATTATTTATTTAAACTTACAAATTAATGTATTTAATATACCTAACACAAAACGTAAACAAAATATTTATTCAAAGATATGCCATTTTTATTGTACACACAACACAATTTATTAAAAGTCTATTTAATCAGGTCGTTAATTAAATAAAAATAATAAGTTTTTATGCAATATTACTATTTTGAATAAATTGAATGAATTATTAGAATAAAAATCAATAATGTAACCATTAAGATTACTCAAAATTACAGCACCTTGTTAGTTTTACAAAATATATGTATAATTTTTGTAATAAAATGAATTCTATGAAGTTATTTGTCATACAAGGATTAAGTCATAGGATAAAGTTGTAGGATGGTTCTTCTTGTTCATCTAGTTGGATTGGAGCTTATCTATACAGCTTGGTAATACTAAAAAAATTTATTCTTTATGAATACCTCCAATGAATACCTGCAATAAAAAAGTTTAGTGTTTTACGGTTCTTTGTACGATATAAGAAACTTTATTTGAAATGTTATTAATTCATGTAAAATACATAAATCGGAGTTAGTAATGAGACCTATTGTTTCTTCTATAGATTCACCTAATAGTAAATTAGCTTATTTTATAAAAAAAAGTTTAACTGATTCTTATAATTTTAACAACAATTACTGTTGTATACAAGACTTTTATTTTTAGTAAATTTATTAATAATTTTAAACTTTTAAACCAGATAATTATGTTATTGTTAGTTTTGATGTGGTTTCTCTTTTTACTAATAATTATTAAGAGTATTAAAAGACCTTGGAATATTATTTCTATTTCTAATATTCTTGGAATATTTTAACAACGTTATCAAAATTTATTTTTGATTCCAATTTTTTAATTTTCGAAAATACTATATTAAACAAATTTTTGGCACTCCAATGGGTTCTAGTGTATCACCAATTGTTAGTAACTTTGTACTAAGCCCAAATCTGGACCTAGTAGTAGTAGGGATGAAAACGTTTGTTTAAGGAGAGAGTTTATTGTGAAGGCTTTACCATCAGAGTCGATTGTTTAAGATAAAGAAAATTACAATAACAATAACGCAGTAGCGAAACAACCAAATAGTGAAAAGGCTTATGAAGAAGTGCAAGAAGATAACAGTGATTTTACAAACGGTAATGACGGTCGACAAAGATAGTATTATAAAAATGAAATAATAGTTCAAGTAGAGTTAGTAATAATGCAGATCCAAAAAAAGGGGCTTTACCTAATTTTAAAGATGCCGCACTTTGGAAGCATAATCATAATTATACAGAAATAATTTTAGGAAATTGGACCGAATAAAATCTTGCAGAAATGGACTTTTCAATGTCAAAAAGGAAATTTGGTGAACAAAATAGGTATTAGATTAGACCAACATGAGAAATGGAATGATCATTTAGATAACCTACAAGTATACGGGGTTGGGATAAAGTATGGAACCAAGTAAATATCTTTTAAACGAAAAGAAGGATATTTATGAAAATTTGCAGGTAAGTGCAATGGAACAAAACGCATCTGATGTACATTTTTTTGATATTAATATACTTACGGTTTCACCGGAAATGCCATCAACTTCTTTAATTTAAATGGGACCACCTATATATTTTTACAGATTTTGAAAGAGCTTGTTATTTTGAATTCATACATACTGAGTTTAGTGTAAAAAAATTTGTAAAAACGAGGAATATAGCACTTTAACCAACCTCCTTTGAGATTTTTGCATTAGAGTAAAAAAACTATTTAGATAAACTAATTGATGTTGTTTGTATGCATAGTAATAAATAAACAAGTACAGTTTAGTACGTCTTTTGTACTTCAAGTGTCAAATTCTAATTGACGGAAATAAATTGCTCAATTTAGAATGGTTCAATTAAGTGAAAAAGAGCGTATTGAAATTTTAATGATGATCGGTTATGGTGATCGTGTTAGAACTCATGAAGAAGTGTGTCATATTTTTAATAATTTGCATCCGGAGAGAAATCCTATATCACGCTCAACACTAACTAAAACATTATAACGTTTTAATACTACTGGGATGGTAAAAAATTTGCTAAAACCTGGAAGACCGCGGACTGCAACGAACGAAACTGTTAAACAAAATATTGCAATCGATTTAGAAGAATCACCTCAAACTTCCACCACAAATTTGGCACTAAATCATGGTATCAGTCGACGTTCTGTAGGAAAGATATTAAAAAGTGAAAAGTATCATCCGTATAAGGTACAGTTGGTTCAAGAATTGTCATACGACTATTTTGACCGACGGCTGGAATTTTGCGAACGGCTAATGGACATCTGTAATGTCTACGAAAATTTTGCTTCTAGCATAGTTTTTTCCGATGAGGCAACTTTTTGTTTAAATGGAACAGTTAATCGCCATAACTCAAGGTATTGGTCAAATGAGAATCCTCATTGGATTCATGAAGCACATACCCAGCATCCACAGAAGTTAAATGTTTGGATGGGAATTGTCGAAAATAAGCTTATAGGCCCATTTTTTATCGACGGAAACTTGAATGGTGACAAGTATTTGGATCTACTAAATAACGAAATCATTCCTGCACTTCAACAGAATGGGCAATTACCACAAAATATTTGGTTTCAACAAGATGGAGCACCTCCCCACTGTGATAGACGGGTTAGGGATTTTCTGGATGCGAATTTTCCAAATCGATGGATTGGACGTAGAGGATTCAAAGAGTGGCCTGCTCGTTCTCCGGATCATAGCCCGTTAGATTTTTTTCTTTGGGGTTATCTAAAATCACGTGTCTACGTTAGACGACCAACAAACTTACAGGAATTGAGACAAAGAATTATTGATGAATGTGAACTAATACGTGTTGGAAAGTCTTGGAACGAGGTAGATTACTGGAGGCCACGGATTGCATAAAAATGAAGTGTACTCAACAGAATCTTCAGATTAACGCAGTCAAATGTTATGGTAAAATCGCAAAAGACTGTAGCTGTATAGAATTTGTTGTTGATGGATATAAATATATATTTCATCTGGTACAGAAAACATTGGGATAATGTGTCAGATGATTAAAGAGCTTTGCGATAGACCGAAAAAAAAAGATAAGGATAGAAGAAAAAACAATATTTACTTCCTACCCCCAAGGGGAATAAGGAATTTCGAGAAAGAAAAAGGAGAAGAAATCAATAGATACTTATACTTATGAATTTACTTATATAAAAAGATGAAATCAATTATTTACTATTAAACATACCTTTTAATTTTCATCAACAACCTCCAAAGTAGGACTTCCAACGGATTCGATATCTGTAGAAACGGATGACTCGTCATTAATATTTTTTTCAGGTTTCTGTTTCATGTAATCAACAACTAACTCCAATCCAATTACAGCTCTTAAATCTCTAACTCTCTTTTCTTCATCTTCTTCTTTCACTTCGATATTGTCGTCTTTTGATTGATGAATATTCTTGTATATGGTTGATATTTTTGACATAACGTAATTCGTCCCCATTTTATTTGTAGTTTTGTCAAAGCCCATTGATTTCACGTCGAATTTTGTAGACTTACTTTCTTTTTCCGATAAATTTATGGGATTGATCGATTTAATACTGCTTGGTACTGGTACAGAAAATGCAGAACAGTTCCTGGTTTGCTTAAAGGAGTTGGTATTCGCTTCGGTGTCGAATTTAACGTTAGAAACTTCCGTATGAGGAATTTTATCTTTTGAGGACGACTCACCGGAAAGTGCTTCGTGATCTTTGTGATTTTTTCTATCATAAATGTGTCCAGATACTCTAAGATCGATAAAAAAGTGTAAGGGGTCGATACCGTAAGGTGGAGCTGGGTATAGTGGAGGATACCACATTGGAGGAGGTGGAGGAAGAACTAGATTTTGGGAGTTATCTTGGGAAATGTTATGGTGCATGCTCGGAAATACTTCTAGGTTGTTTTGTTCAATTTTATTGCTATTGTTTTGATAAAATTCCGTTGATTCTTTATTCGTCGTAAGCTCTAAAGGATTTTCTTCTATTTTTTTATTACTCTTCAACATCCAGTCTGTTGAATTGTCTTGTTGAACTATTTCTTCCGGTTTGTGTTCATTTGGAGGTTTAACGAAACATTCAGCTCGTGAAACTGCCCAATTTCTTTTCCTGGACCTTCTGATCGGTGGATGAAATGATTGCGTCCTTTCTGCTTTCGCTTGTACAAACGATCTTAACATTTCGCTGAAGAAGTAAGTGTTTGGAAGCAACGACATGTTGTAAAGATACGGTGGAGTCGCAGCCAGTAGCCTAGACACTAAATCTGTGTTACGGAACTCCAAAGGTGACATTCTCTGTTTCGGAGGTTGTGGTAGATGATCATTGGTAGAAGTCATCTGAAATTAAAACACAATATTAGATAAAAAAATGAAAATGGAAGCAGTTTGGTTTGCCTTTTTTAAGAAGATGAAAAAAGAAAAACTACTAAAAATGTACACTCTGACGCAGTCTCTTAAAACTTCTACATTATAAATTTTAATAAGTTATCGTCGTTTTCAGGGAGAAGTGCGGAATTAACATTTGCATTTGCTTACGTAGAATGCCATCTTTCAAAAGTTTCACTAAGAAATACAAAGTTTTCAACTTGGAGCGGTAAACATGTCGCCGTCGCTTGTATAGTTTATCTATTTATGTTAGAAGAGTGAATTCAGGAATTTCGGAGTCGCTCTCAAAAGAAAAACGCAAACTAGAGCATAAGTTCAACCAATTAAAATATTAAAAAGAGTATGGGCAATGTACGTTGATAGTAGCTGCAGGGTAGTGAAATGGAGAATGAATAAAATCTGACAGGAATTTTAATAAATGTATGAAATTATTATGAATAAAGTTTCCCAATTAAAAATTAAATGCTTAATCTAGTTGAGAAAAAAGTAGGAATAAACTTTTTTCCGGATATTCTATACTCTTTATATTGAAAAATAAAGTACAGTATATGCCAAAATAAACTAGCGAATATGATAAAATATATTTATGAATTAATTTTTATAACACATGTGTTCAAAATGTGAACCATGGCGTTGCAAACAAACTTTATAATGTTCCTTCACTTTTATTGCTCTTTTCCAACAATCAGCGTCTGGGTCATCTAAATTTTGCCGGATTAACGCAGTTACAGAAGGACATAATGTAGATGTAGTATTTTGGTGCTTTTTTTTATATCCTTCTTCAAAGTACATGTTGTTTTGGAGCATAAATTCCTGGATTTCCGCTTTTACATTTGAAGAGCCTGGAACCTTTTTCAATTGGCGACTATGGTAACTGGCATTATCCATAACTATGACACTATGCGCGGGAATATTTGGCAGTAAAGTGTTTTCCAACTAATCTTCGAACAATTCGGCTGTAGTATCTTGGTGGTAATCCAACGACGAATCTTGAATGTTGTTCGCCGAAAGTCCCAAACTGTTTGGAATCCAACCATCTTCTGATCCAGCATGAATAATAGTGATCCGTTTTCCTTTGTTCGATGGAACTTTTGATTGGCATCGCACTGTTCCATCGGTCGATCCTTTTGCCAGCGTATCGTGGGTATCATACCAGGTCTCATCCAAATAGATTATTGGTCTTTGTAAAGACCTGTAATCACTTATAGCAGTCAAATATTCAAATCGCTATTGCCTAATCCGTTGGGATTCCATAATAAATTGCCTTTTATCAATTTTGCAATATTTGAAACCTAGTTTGGATAAAAGTGTCCATCTCAGTGGAGCTCCTTAGTCTTGTTTGCAAAGATCTGATAGTAGGCACCAAGTTTTCTTCGTACATAGAATAGATAGTTCTTATCAAATCTTTATCACCGTCATCAGTGGTTCTGGAACGTCTCGGATGAATTGGCCTCGAAATGTGAACTCTCACTGTTGATTTTGGTATCCCTGTTAAATCGCTGGTTTCTCTTACAGCAGGAGTAAAAGTCCAACCCCTTTGGACCAGCTTCCGTTGAACATGTCTGACGATTTCTTTGGCATCAAGGGATAAAACTCGTCGTCGAGGAACAGTAACACAATTAACACAGGAACAGTAACACAATTATACAAATACAAGATCCGTTCTTGTGTGCAAATAGGCACTATATTGTTGAACACAGTATACCAAATATGTTAAATGCAACTTGCGTGCGCTCTTAATTTCGGTACTTTTTATTTAGGCAAATACAGTATTGCCACTTATTGCATAATAAATAGTATGTAGTAAGTTGATTTAAAAGTTTAATATGTCTCTACTTTATATTTTAATAATGCATAGGTAACATTATTAATTATTTTTAGTTTTTGTTTGTCAGTATTTAATAAAATTGGTAAAAATGACATCTATTTCGTTTTGAGAATGTTCTCATTTCTGATATAATTTTAAATACAAAATTAGTAAATTATACAATTCTAAACCAACATTGTACAATATGCTTGATCAATGTCTAAATCATGGTTTCGCTATGAAAAGCTTTTATTACAGTTTTTTTACAATATTTTATTTTTACTAATAGGATTTTTAAATTTGTTAACGTACTCGTTTAGGTGTAATGAGGAACCACTAGTAAATTTACTAAATTTAGCAAATTGAAAGTTTTAGCTATCGATTATCAACTAAACAAGGATATTAGTGACTCACAAGGTGATTAATAGCAAGCAGCATAGTCAAAGGCCTTAGACATGTTTAATTTAGTTTAATGCTTCTCTATATACACATATGTCCAAAAGTTTGAAATATTTAGAAATAATATATCTTCGCCTATGGTGTTTTAAAAACTCTTGTCGAAAGCGTTTTTAAATCAAAATAATAATAAAAAGAAGTAAATCATCCATTTCTCCAATGTGACTAAACAATGATTGAAGGGAAACACAAAATCAATGTCACAGATTTTTATTTAGTACAAATAGCGACTAGTTTCGGCCTTTTTAGAAGGCCATCATCAGGCTAGAAAAAACAGGATGAGGTCATTACATATTCCACAAAATTATAAATTTACAAAAACATACCTTAGTATACAATTGCTAAAGAACCATAATTGTTCGAACCAAATGCTTGCTTAAACATATAGTGAACAGGTATAATTATTTAAGGAGGTTTTGAAAGAGGAAAATAGTGACATCGAAAAATAAATATAAAATTACAACTAAAAAATTATTATATGATGATTGGAAAATGAGACTTAAATATCTAAGAATTTTTATAGAAGGTAAACCTTTCTATGTGTGGATTAACGAAGTTAAAAAAACATCAGGTAGGGAGAAAATAAAATTAAAACAATATGTATGTATTTTCCCCAATGTTAGAGGTCCAGTAAGAAATAATATTGGCAAATGGGGTAAAATATAAGAAATGTAAAAATATTCATGTTGAAGTTCATGAAATATCAAAGATAAGATGTGAGGTTTTATACAAGATTTGATGTTATAAAACCTCACATCTTATCTTTGATATTTCATGAACTTCAACATGAATACCTCAGACCCTGGCTCAGGGTCTGATTGCTCCATCGTCAGGGTCTGGAGTTGTTCTCCTGGAAAATAAAAAGAGGTGAGACACATATCATATGTCAAGGAGGGATGAATGAATACAAAATAACTTGTGAGAACCAACATACCTCTCTCTCTTTCTTCAGTTTCTTCTACGTCTATGTCAGAGCTGTCTTCTGGTGGCTCAACATTGTTACACAGTCCTTCGCATGATGTGCATATTGGGGAACAATGCAGTCCCGCCTTCCTGCATCCACAATTGCGTTGACAGCCCTTTTTACATTTACATGAAATCTACCGGAGCATTGAGTTTGGTGCAGGGTCTAAAGTAGTTGGTACTGGCACGAGACCACTACTAGTTTTTTTCCATCCCCACTCACTTGGGTCTTTTTGTTGCACGTTAGGTGTGGCTTGACCGGATAACCACTGCTGCACCTGATAGTAAACTCTCAGTGAATGTTCTCGTGCAGCAGCTTCAGTTGGGGGCAATGAGGAAATGTTGGTCTTATTTTTGAATGATGAAGATACGTATTGTTTGTATCTTAAATCGTTTAGTTTTGTCTCTTTTTTTCCATATAGAGCCGTGAGAAACATGTTACCTGCTGTGGCAATCTCATCTTGACTTAAATTAGGGTCTGAGTTATTTTGCTTTTCTGCAATCTAGCTATAATATTTGTTTAACAATAAAAAGATAAGTCAAAACGTGAATTATTCGTGTGACTCGGTCTTTATTTTGATTAACTTAAATACTAGGTGAAATTAACTAAAAACCTTTCAATACAAATCTAAAAAGTGGGTTTTGCATGAACTTCTAAAAATTTACAATTTTCAACTCGCACTAGAAACCGAACGATTCGTCTGAAAAAAAAACTAAATAATGCCATTTGTAGAGAATTTCAAGTACTTTAATTTCTGTAAACAGACCATTTACCAAAAGTTAATAGTTTTCAAGTTTTAAGCAAAAAACCGGAAAAAAGCAAAAAAAATTCGGTTTTTTCTGTTTTTTTTAAATGTTGCGTCACGAAATTTTGTCCGCAAACCTCAGATTCAGATTTAGCACCCCAAAAAACGTATGGAATGAAAAAATCAGAACTACCCCAAAACTTTCCTACTAGGGTCACTTCACAGTACAAATTTACTGAATTAAAATTTGTATCGCAGAAGACCTCTACGTGTTCCCAAACTAATGTATAAACAAAAAATTGTAAGGTTGCAATGGGCTCAAGAAATGTTACACCATGGTCCTAACTGGAATTACGTGATGTTCTCTGATGAATCAAGAATTGGCTTGTTTTATGATTTGCGAAGAACGCTAGTTTGGAGGACCCCAGGACGACAAGTCCGATTAAAAACAGCCCAACCACGTGTTCCATTTGAAGGTGGGAGTATTATGGTTTGGAGTGGTATTATGAGGGGTACACGGACGCCTCTACTGGTTTTGGAGAGAAGAATCACTGGTGCTGTGTACATCGAGGAAGTTTTAAATCGTGTTGTGCGTCTATTCCGGGGGGCCGTAGGTGATGGATTTGTGTTTATGCATGACAATGCACCGCCACGTCGAACACCTGCAATACAAAATTTTTTGGAAGAAGAAGGAATGTCCACATTAAGATGGCCATCAAATTCTCCTGACATGAACGTCATTAAACATGCCTGGGACATTTTTAAAACACGCATTAAGAAGCGAAACCCTCCCCCAATAACTCTACAAACAAGAACTGAAAGATGCTGCTCGTGAAGAATGGGAGAGAATTCCGCAAACACAGCTCGACCATTTAATCGATAGCATGCCACATCGCCTACAGTCATGCATACAGGCCCATGGAGGAAATACTGATTATTAATTTTTTTTTTGTTTATTAATCTATTTTAAAAAATTTGTAATACATTGTACCTACATTTTTCACCTCAAAAGAATAAATCATTTTTTTTGTATATTTATCTGACTTCGAGATTTATTTAGTATTGGTTAGATTTGTAGCAAAATGATGTTTACTTATATCAAAAAAATTATTTATAAAAATTAATAAAAAGATGAAATATTCCACTATTCCACCAAACTTTTGGACATATGTGTATATAGTCTATATAAGGTTTTCTTAAACATTATTTTAAATAGTCAACGTTATAAAAGACTTAAAATTCATTTTCTTTTTATATTGTTTTTTTTTGTTTCAACAGCAAGAAAAAGTTTCGATATTTTTCATCCCTTCTAAGAAAAATGATACAATTATTTTTTAATTATCAGAATTGAAAAATGCCTTGAATCTAAGAATATAATTGAGCGTAGACAAATTAGCATCTTTAGTTCCACTCCCTCGTTTCATATTTCCATAAAAAATGGCTAATTTGTTTCAGAGCCTTCTCGTCTTGTGATAAGTCATTATTTTAAAATCTCTTGGTGAAAATAAAAGCTTTTATTTAAATATCTTTCGAGCTCGAAGTTTGTCGCGGCATTATTTTTGGAAATAAATACGATTCCCGTAATTTGATTCGAGTGGAGAGAAATGAGACTGAAAATAAAAGACAATTGAAATAAGTTTTCGAGGATTCAGATTCAGAATAATGGACTTGACGAATCGAAATAAGAAACTGGAAAATCGTTTCAAAATTTCTTCATATTTAGTATTATTTCGGAAATATAAATGGATTAATACATAAAATTAATTGTACTAACCCTTACTTTTTGGAAGTTCATCTTACGAAGAATAATAAAAAACTCTTGTTTTAAATCAACTTCCAAGTTTAGAAAAAATTAGGTTTAAAATTACAATTACAGCGGTTTCGCTAAATAACTATAGTCTATATACATAGAAAGGACAAGGAGTAATAAATCATTCATTTAAGTACCAAAATATATTTTAAGAGGGTATACCGTAAGGTACATTTTGTATTGAACGAATGAGTTGCAGCTATGCTAAAGAATATACGATTTAGGTCAGACGTAACGGGATGTACTAATTTTAACAAAAAAAAGTGATAGAGGTACATAAATTTTAGTAAGTTTGATAAAGGCAACACAGTTTATTCATAATAGAAAACAAACCAATCTGTAACAATAATTATTTTAAATATTTTTGTTCTTTTTGTAAGATTAATTCAAACTTTGAATATTGTCACAAATAACAATGAAATATATTTTTAAAAAATTAATTAAAGTCAAGATAGCAAGATATCGTCACAATTTTTATTAAATTCAAAGAAGCAAAATGAATATTTTTTATTTGCATTACTCCTATATGTAGTGTTTGGGGAATTTTTCTCAGAAATTTTAAATGGCAAGTGGCCTACTGTAATCGGCTTAATACGATTACACCTATTTACAGATTATTCGATTATTGAGAGGGATTTTTCAAACAACCCAGTTTTCTTAGAAACATTATCGGGAATATTATTTTAAAAGAAAGTAGGTACATTAAATCAGTATTTAGTATTAGTTCTTTGAGTAAAGTTGTATGAAGTTGTATGGTTTTCATAATATTGTAAACAGTTGGAATATAGGTATTTAAAACATTTGTTGAATGTTAATTGTGCAAGTACCAAACAATGTCAATAAGCCAAGGAGCATCTAAACGACCAAAAACAGGTCCATTATCTTTAAATGAAAAAACTCTGATATTGAATTGTTATACATTATTGAAAAACAAGGATCCAAGTGCAAGTGTTGATGATATTGTGGAATTAACGGCTGCTATGTTGTGTGTTGCTAAATCAACAATTTATAGATTACTAAAAGAAAGCAAGAATGGAACTCTTCAACCCCTTAAAACTCCTTCAGGCCGAAAACCAATTGAGATCGATGAGTCATTAAAACAAAGACTAAGGCGTAAAATCCATGGATTTTACTTACGAAAGGAAATTCCAACACTTGACAAAATTATGACATCAGTGCAAGAAGATACGGACTATACAAAATTCTCCAGAATGACATTATGCAAACTTTTGAAAAATGTGGGTTTCAGATATACAAAACATATTAGAAAATCTCTCTTGATAGATAAACCGGAGATAGTTTTTTGGAGAAGAGACTATTTAAGAAGCATTCTACATGCCAGAGAACAAAATTTGAAAATCTTCTACTTAGACGAAACATGGAAAAATGCTGGATATACAATTTCCAAATCTTGGCAAGATGAAAACATTAAAAGCGGAAGGCAGGAATTCGTGGAAGGTTTGTCGTTAGGTTTGCAGCCACCATCTGGAAAAAGAAAAAGACTTATCTTTGTCCATGTTGGAAGTTCTGAAGGGGATGTCTTCGAGGAATGGTTTGTTCAAATGGTGGATCTGATTCCAAAAGGGGCTGTTATTGTTATGGACAACGTAAGTTACCATTCACGGTTACGAGAAGCATTGCCCACAAGTCGTTGGCGTAAAGCAGAGCTTTTGGAGTGGCTTATTTCGAAAAATATTAAGTTTCCAAAAGATCCACTAAGGAAAGAACCTTACAGAATTGCAAAAATGAACGTGAATAAATACAAAACCTACATTGTAGAAAAATGGCTTCTTTTCGTGGTATATCAGTTCTTCGACTTTCCCCTTATCATTGTGAACTTAATCCCATAGAATTAATATGGGCTCAGGCAAAGGGGGAAGTTGGAAAAAAAATACTACTTTTAAAATAAACGATGTTGTGAAATTGTTTGAGAGTGCTGTTTGTCATGTTAGTAAGGACAAACTGTATCGAGCATGTTATCAAAGTAGAAAATTGACAATATTTGTGATGATTTAATCGACCCTATTATTATTAATGTCAACAACGATTCTTCCTTTTCCGAGTCGGCTATAGAATAAAATGTAAGTAATAAATGTATTCCAATAATTATTTCTTTTCATTTTTTATTATATTATAATTTAAAACGTATTTTTTCCCCAAAATATACACCACTGCATTGCATTATTGCTTATCTGCTACTCCTTTAACAATGAAGAAACCCTCAACTTTGCTACAACTGAAACAAATACGAGGTCGATCTACCTTGTTTTTAGATTTACGGAAGAAATGTAATTTAAAGTAAGAGATTTATCAAAAATTTCATGGTGCTCCCTGTAAAGGTTTTGCATACTTAATTAGGGTTTATTATTCCTCGTACTTTTTGTACATACTATAGCATCGTCAGATTGACATATTGAAGTTACATTCTGTTTGTTTGTAGCTAGGTACCTGATGTTGATTAAGTAAGGTTAAACCAAGTATGGAAGTAATAAGACATAACAATATTAAAGCCTAGATGTTATTAGCCCTATGCCCAAGATTATCCAGGATGTATATATATAATAATAATAATAATGTTTATTGATAGAAATTATATACAAATATAAATATAAATCAATACAAATTATTAGCTTATAAAAGTAAACAAAACAAAATTAACAACAAACACAGACTGTCCCTCTAAAACTCTAAAACCATTGTTTTCTTTATAGCCTGATGATGGTCTAAGAACCGAAACATGTCGCTTTTACAGTTATCAGGTTCTCTATTATTAAAATTGTGGATTGACTTTGAGTTTTATTGCTACTATATATCTGTATCATCCACATTTGAGATATTGATTACCTTTTCATCTTGTATTGTTTGTTTAAATTATAAAAATAATTAATGCACAACACAACAAAAACAATTTACACAACATAATAAAATAAATACTAGTACCAATAAACAAAATATTTTACTATTAGTATATTAATAATAGTAGTTACTGATGAACCATATTTGCCTTCTTTTTCGAAGCAAAGTTACCAAAAACTGCATAACTAACGAAAATTCAGGAAATATATGCAACAAAAGGTCTTTAAATGAAGTTAGAAGTGCAACGGTGGAGCAGAACATGACGGCAATTGTTCACACCTTACATTGTTCTACCGTATATGCTCAACAGACCAGATATTTATCATTATTTAGTGTCGTACAACGATTTAACTTAAAACGAGGAAAATATCAAAAGTAAATAAAAACAAAAAAAATATTGCAAAATTAATTGTAATGTAAGAAAATTAAATAAATTAGAAGTTATAATACATTAAACAATTTACTTACATTAATATCTATAAAATTATTTAATTAGATGTTCAAAATGGTGTCCATCGACTTCCATAAAATTGTAGAGCTGCTGCTCGAAATTACGTCGAACGTTTTGAAGCATTTGAGGGGTTATTAGGCTGCATTCATGTACTATTCGTCGTCTTAGTTCTTCCAATGAAGCGGGTTCGGTTTTATAAATTTTGGTCTGTAAATAACCCCACAGAAAGAAATCCGGGGGTGTTAAATTGGGGGATCTTGCAGGCCATTCAATGGGGGTCTCCTTCCAATCCATTGCCTAGGAAATCGTTCATTAAGATATTGCCTTACAACTCTACTGTAATGTGGAGGTGCACCGTCTTGTTGGAAAAAGAGATCATCTTCTGAGTACCTACCTATTATCATTTTCAATTCTAATAATTCTAGCTATTTTTCTCCGTTTATGAGGTGGACTGTTTTCTGTGGCCCACACTGTATATTTTGAGTATACGGTTAACATAAAAATGTCTATTCTGGTCCATATTGAAAAGAAATCAATTTTAATACAAAAGCTATTTTTACTTTAATATTAAGGATAATATAGGATTTTAGTGGTATGAGTGTGTACCTGGTAAAACTTTTCTATTGTGTTATATTTTTGAAGATCTATATGATGCAGAATTGCGTCAAATTGATTTCATCAATATATTTTTGATTAATATTAACTGATCATAGACCAAATAATGAAGTTAAGACATAACCATATTAAACCCTAGATGTTATCAGCCCTAAGGAAGTTTTGCTCAAAACTTTCATTGTTTATTAATATTCTTAGTAAGATGGACTTCCACATAGTACGGGTGAGTACAATAATTGTGCCGTTTTGCCTTTATTTTAAAATACTTAATCTGTCCATTGGTTAACTGTTTGTCGGGTCCATCAGTGTCGTATAAACCTCAAAAAATTAAGAATGTATACAATAAATTCCGTTTATGAATTTATTTTGGTATTTATCGCTGTAGGATTTAAAAAAGTAGGAAAGCAAGTACCTACCTATTAATAGTCATAATAAATGAGAAACGTGCAAGGGTATTGTTTTCACCCTGTTTTCCCCCTTCTCGACGTGCGATCGACGACATCCCTTATACATGGAGATATATATATATTCTTGGATAGACATAAGGAAGCTTTCTGCCTCCCGACGCGACGTCGACGTCTACTGCAAACACGCTTGATTTAATTGCTTAGTCTCGGTAATTTCCAAAATGGCTTTATTCGACAACGGTATCTTATTGTCATTATCACCCAATATTCGCTGAATCGGTTGAATGGACCTCTCTTCCTCACGTCTTACTCTATAAGGAAATTCTAGAAATTTGTCTTCGTCCCCATTTGTCATTTCTCTACACTTTCGAGGAGAAGGAAAACTTGGACAATATTGAAATTAATGGTTCGCTTATTTCAGAAATCATAACCATATTTGAATAGCAGTAGAGTAGCTACCCAAAGGGGGGATTTTAATAAAAGTAATGACCAACATTTGCATCTACCGACTGTATGCATGTGTTTGATTCTATTGTATTTAATGGAAAATAATAAATAAATTTACTCTCTTTTTATTTATTCACTGTTTTCAAAGTGTTGAAAGTTGATATACATTTAAAAATCGGTTGCTACTAATTGAATAAAACCAAATTAAAAACTGTTTTTAGTATTTTTAACTTAATAATAGTAAAACCAAAAGTTAAAACAGTTTTTTATGTACATACAGGGTGAGTCATAACTATTGGGACATAGACTAAGGACAGGTTATTTGGACCAAAATATGGCTATTGGGCCAAATATGCCTTAATATAATGTTGCTGAGAAAAAAGATACAGGGTGTTAAAGTTAATTTTTGTTTCGTTTTTTGCTAATAGTTTCCCTGTATATTTATAAATTGATATCAAAATTGGCACAGAGGCATAATCTTAGACAAGCAATAGTATTTTATTTACAATTCCACTATCAAATACCAAACTAATAAACAAAGTTGCAACTAACGTAAGGTTTCCGTTTTGACGATAAATCAAAACTAAACACACTTTAACTTAAAAGAACTCACAAAAACTCAAACTAAATGTTCTACATGGTCTCATCCGATTTCTATGCCTTTTCTAATTTTTTTTTATAAAGGATTTTCGGACGTTAAAAAAAATGTTATTCTGTCCCCTTATAAGATTAGCTGCATTTTGAATGTATCTCCAAAGTTCGTCTGGTGTATTAATTTCATTGGCATAAACTAAGGACTTCATATGTCCCCAAAAATAAAAATCTAGCGGGTTGTACTCAGGACTTCTTGGTCTAACCTAACCTAACCTAACCAATCCATCGTTGAGGAAATACGTCATTAAGATGATTTCTAACAGCTAATGAAAAATGAGGTGGCGCTCCATCCTGCATAAACCACATTTTTCTTCTTACATCCAGTGACAGATCATCTAAAATATCACTAAGAGTATTTTCCAAAAATAATAAATAAGAATCTCCATTTAAATTCGGAGGAAGAACATAAGGCCCTAGTAGTTGGTCGCCTATCATGCCACACCAAATATTCAATTTAAACTCATGCTGAAAATGTCTAGCTTTAATAGCATGCGGGTTTTCTTCTTCCCAATAATGACTATTTCGCCAATTAAAAACCCCTCGTCTGGTAAAAGTTGCTTCGTCGGTGAACATAATATTCTCAATAAAATGTCTGTCATTGCGATGTTTATTCAGAATACGTTGGCAAAACTGTAACCGTCGTGGAAGATCTGTTGGAAGTAAATTTTGAACAGGAGTGAAGTGATAAGGATGGAAGTTCTCTTTTTTTTGAATTCTAATTATAGACGACTGACTTACTCCTGTTGCTGCTGGTAGATGTCGTGAACTTATTTCAGGATTTTCATCTACTCGAACCAAAAGTTCATCTTCTTGATTAGGTGTGATTTGTTTCGGTCGACCACCCCGATTTTTAGTGTGAAATGACCCAGTTTCACCTAAACTACGATATAATCTTGCAAAAGTTTTGTGATTTAGTTGCCTTCTGTTTGCGTATAACATTCCATACCTTCTGGCTGCCGAGCGACCGCAAAAATTTTCTTGTGCGTATACGCAAATCATATTTCGCATTTCTTCATTAGTAAAATGAGTGTGACGAGGCATTTCAATCAAAAAAAGTAATCATTACTTTGAAAAAATGCAACATTACACTACACTATCACATCAAAAATAATTTACTCTGAACAAATGACATTTACCAACAACAATTATCTGACAGTCCAAAGCATACTTTTCATAAATAAATTAATATTTGAAATCCTTTTTTAAGACTCCAAGCAGTTCGACTGCGTTTTTATCGAAAACGGTTGAAATTATCATGTTTAAACAAGAGTACCAATTTTACGTAAAAATGATGTTTACGTCATATTTTTTAATAAAAATTACTAAAACATTTCATCAGAAAAAGTTTAGACTCAATTTGATCATTAGGAATGATCCACGTGGCGCCCTCTATGACAAAACGTAAAATTGTAAATAAAATACTATTTCTTGTCTAAGATTATGCCTCTGTGCCAATTTTGATATCAATTTATAAATATACAGGGAAACTAATAGCAAAAAACGAAAAACAAAAATTAACAATACAATCATATAGTAAAATAAATAATAGTATAAAATAAATACATTCTTCACCTGTACTAAATACGATTTAAGATATTAATGTATTTTAAGAAACACATAAGATTATTGATAGGACAATGATCGCCAAGTACTAGTTTTAATTTTGCGGGGATGTTATATAAATTGCGCTGAACATTGTATTTAATGCAGTCTATTAGTATGTGTGTGACAGATAATGTTCTATTACATGTTTCACATTTTGGTCGCTCAGTTTTAGTTATTAAAAACAAATGGGTCATATTTGTGTGTCCCAATCGTAATCTAGAGAGTATTACTTGATGAAACCGATTTAAAGGGAAATTTTCCCAGGGTTTAACCGCTAATTTGACTTGTCTTAACGCTGAGTCACTACACTCCCTCTCCCTTTGCTATTTACCGAAAACTTTGCTTTTGTAAAACGCTTTAAGATCACTACCAGGACTTTTAAACACTGAGACCGCGGTATCACTATTCACTGCAAGACGCGCACATTTGTCGGCTTTTTCATTTCCTTGGATGCCAATGGTCGCGTTCATCGGCACACTCGCTACCTGATCGATCAGGTAGCGATCCCGAGTTGCGTGCATAAACGGTTCATTTTGCTGATCGCTCACTGATCGGCGGCCATTTAAAAGATCACATTTATTTTACGATCCGCTACTGATCATGGAGCGCTACTTTCGGAGCGATCTTTGACTTGTGCCGATGAACGCGACCATTGTGGGAAGGTATCCAGATGAATTGAACCTCTCTTAAGTCCTCTTGATTTTTTTTTAGTTCTTACCTTATTAGTTTTTCGATGGGATGAGTTGGGCATAACTTTTGTATTGATGTAATGGAAGATAGAGAGTCTGTGAGAATGAGGTAATTTTTGAGATTGGACCTATTTATATATTTAAGAGATTCATATAATGCATAAAGCTCAGCTAAAAATATACTGAAAGTCATTGGCAATTTAAATGAAACCTGTTCTTCAGGTGTGATAAATGCACAGCCTACTCCATCAATGGATTTGGAAGCATCTGTATATATATGGAGGTGATCTTTAAAATAACGATTAATAATTTCTTGAAATTTATTTTTAATGACAGAGTTGTTTGTCTCAGTTTTATTATAACAAAGGAGTTGGAAGTTGCAATGTAAAGGTTTTAGTAACCATGGAGGGAGGTAAGTTATTTTGTTCGGAAAAACATCAATAATATCTTTCATAGAATGGCTTTCTAGTAATGAAATTAGTATCATCTTCACTATCTTGTTGTCGAAATACTTATTGATATATTGGTCTAGTAATATCTTGAGCAATATTTGCAGCATATGTTTGAGTTAACAATGTTGAATAGGTGTTGTTCTAAATGCCCCAACGAGATTCTTAGCGCGTTATTATGAACGGTGTCTAATAGTTTCAGTGTCGAAGAGCTAGCAGATGCATAGGCTACCGAGGCATAGTCAATTTTTGATCTAATTAATGATCTATACAAAGTCAATAGAGTAGTTTAATCCGACCCCCAAAATTTGCTTGATAATAGTTTTAAAAGGTTTATCTTTTTGGTACATGATTATTAGATGATTAATATGCTTCTTATTCCAAGTCAGCCTTTCATCAAATATTGTACCTAGAAATTTCAAATGTGGCTTAAATTGTAAATAAGAGTCATAAAATGTAATTTTGGGCTTTTGGACAGTTCTAGAAGAAAAAACCACACCAGAAGTTTTTATGGTTGAGAATTTAAATCCAATACTAGTGGACCGAGATTCAAGGTTGTTTAGTGTGTTTTGTAGAATTTTCGACATATAGCTTTTAATTTGAATCTAATTTATAATTTTGAATATTGAATATAGATTGACATAACTAAGTTACATTTTGTTTGTAATTTAAAACCTAATTTTTTCAAATAAACTTGGAGGTTACGTTCAAACGAAGAGTTTTTTTATTATTCTTAATTACAAAAGTTATCAACTTTTATCTTAAAAGCACTGTATATTAAGTAACCACTAAAATAATATGCAACAAAACTTCCACAATTATTTTTTTAATATTCTTAAAGAACTTCAGAGTATTTATTACTTTTTAAATTTCCTTTTACTTATCAATATCCAATGATGTTAATTTTAGTCTCTGAATTGATCGAATACAAAAATTGTTTTGAAGAAGATAACGGAGGAGAATAAACATACTGCTACATCTACGGTTTTATCGATATGCAAAAATCTCATCCTACCTATTCTTCTTAACACCAAAATACACTCTCTGAAAGTCGTTTAACAGGATAGAGCCTTCAACGGAAATCGCAATGTTCACTTTAAAATGATCCAGTAGAACATTTCAATTTACGTCGTTTAATATTCCAGTGGCGCCGCACAAACTTGGCACATGAAATAAATTAAAAAGCTCATAATTTGTGGTATGTTGTTTCTATCCTATATTGTTTAAGCGGTTCTTAAGTTGTTTCTTATTTTATTTGAATAAAAGCCAATTTCTAAATTTCCCTTTGACAATTTTGCAAAAATTTTCAGTACCATTAAATGTTTTTTCTTATGCTAAGGAATTTTTTATGTTAATTTATATTGGAAACATATTTCTCAATTTCCATTTCTTCAAAATGCTGCAAACAAACAAAATGTAACTAATTAAAAGCAAGAGCATTTGGAGGCATTACTAGAACAGTTTTTTTCAAGAACAAGACACTTGAAAACTTAGATGACTCGACGATTTTAGGTTTTGAGAGTTCAATAAAGTGCAAAAGATACATTCTTCTAAGGAAAGAAAAAAACAGGTTACAAGTTTAAAATAACTTTGGAAACAATGCTAGAATATCACAGAGGTATAACTAAGGCAATGGACTAGTGTAGTAGGATCATATTAATCAAAATGATAGCAATATATATTTAGGATAAGATACCTACTTACTTATGTTGGTATTCATTTTGCAAGTAATTTTTCTTATTTCGTAAAATTTAGCAATAAATAATTAGTAAGTTTTAAACGTAGCGCCAACTAATAACCAATAATGAAGTGTGTTTAAGATGTCAACGTTGTCACAGTTTAGCTACGTTCGTTTCAAGTATTCTCAATGAACTGGCGGCACAAAACACCGTGTTCTGTGACTAACTGATTGTACCAGTTGACAAGATATATGACAGCAGAGAAAATCGTGTTTATCTGTAATAAACAAACAAGACCCCTATTCTTGACGGTGATAGAATAGAACAGCCAATAGAAAGTGGGCGTGGTTCTATTGAAAATGCCAAAACGGTATTCTTGAAATTCGTTCTCTCACTGTACCGATAGAAGGGTTGCTCCCCGAGAGAACAATTACTTCTAGTGGTTATTTTTGAAGGAACCGCTATGACACCAAGAGAAGGTGTTAGGGATTTTTATTTTCGAACCAAAAATAGTATACAAGTAATTTCTTTCATAAACCAAACACAACCAAAAACAAATTAAACTAACGAAAATGACAGAATATTTTGTTTACTGTTTTACTCCTTATTTGATAAATTGTCAATCAGAGAACAAAAAGATCGATATGTTTATCTCTTTTTAATGACAACAAATAAGAGAGAGAGATAAGTTTCTCGGTAAATATTAAAGCATATCGACAACATCGCAAACTTTCTACCAATCTTATTGAAACACGTCACTTACCACTTGTGACGTATGTAACCATTAAATTTAAATTTCAAAACCGGATTATGGCTAGAGGATTAATTTTATAAAAATTTTATTTATACAGTTGAACCACTAAAAACCTATTTTATAAGATGCAAATATAAAAAAAAATCACTAAACTTGTCCATTGTGGACCAAGTCA
The DNA here is from genome assembly GCA_035357415.1 of Ophraella communa. NCBI lineage: Eukaryota > Metazoa > Arthropoda > Insecta > Coleoptera > Chrysomelidae > Ophraella > Ophraella communa. Next base: position 13,409,918 of record CM068984.1, read on the forward strand.
CAGTTATCTGAATGAAGATGCACACTAGCGCAGAAGGTAACCACATCGCTGAGTTTGGCCAGAGAGGTTGCTCGATCCATGACCTTTGAACTCGAACCCTCCATAGGTCAAACAAAGTCAGTAATAACTAGCCTTATTAAGTCATACTCCCATCTATAGTACACATCCAAAATATTCTTGGAAATGACCTGAGAACAAATCAGGCTAAAAAAAGGGGATATTAACCGGTCACTGGAATCTCTAAAAACACATATACAGGATGAAATTAACTAACACATGCAGAGGATGTTAACAAGAAGAGGCAACAATCGAGCATAGTCTGTGTGAATGCTTGGCGCTCTCAATTGGAAATAGCAGAGGTATTAAAATTATAAAATATCTTACATTTTTATGCAACAGTCATAGAATAAAGTTTTAATGTACCCATGTTAAAACAAATTATGTCAAAAGCTATTGCTGAGGTAGCAAACTGCATAATTAATACTTTCTCAGAACAATAGATGCGATTATTTAGAATCCTTGAAGAAACAATAAATAAATAAAAATTTGAGGCATATGTTTCAGATGTTCAAATTTTGATTGATAGTAGTATAGAAAAATATGTTGAACGTTAACTACTACAAAAATACAGTTTAACATTTTTTTCATATATCAAATTTGACATTTTAACCATGTTCCGACTAATATTTTATTGTTGTTTTAGCCAATGGGCATGCGATTAGGAAACAATCTTTGAATGTGGATGAAATCAGAATTATAACATTATAGAACTGTCATTATATTATTATTCATTTTGTCTAATGTTAACTCCGCTGTTATATTTTAAGAAACCTGTAGTAGGAAACTACGCATAAATTAACAGCTTATAATTCTATGATACATAGGGCATTTTCAATCCCAATAGACAAAATTAACTTTGATAAAGAAATTAGTATCATAAAACAAATAGCTACGTCTAATGGCTATCAAATTCATTTAATAAATAAATTAATTAATAAGAAAGAACAGAAAGTGTAACTACAACTAATATTTATAAAAATCTTGTGGAAATATTTCCAATAGAATTTCAAAAATAATATCTTCGGCAACATCATCTTTAATATCATTTAATATACAAAATAATTTTGGTACAAAATTGTTAAATGTAAAAACCAAATTACCCAAATTAAAAAAATCTGGTGTACACAAAATTAATTGTTCAAAATGTAATGCTGTATATATAGATCAAACACAAAGAAATTTTGAAATAAGATTCAATGAACATTTAAGAGCATATAGATTAAAATAACCAGATAAGTCAAATTATGCAAAACACCTACCTGAACATCCAACCTCACTCTTACACACCAATGACATCCAAATACTACACATTTGTGATAAAAAACAAAATTTAGATTTTCTAGAAGAACTTGAAATTAAAAGACATCTAGCAGATCAACAGTTTACAGTAGTTAATGAACAAATAAATCTTGGAAGTTCATCACTATTAAACTGTTTACTTTGATTGAGTCTTCATTTTATACATAGATAAGATGTAATTATAACACAAATATATTAAGTTATTGTAAAGATCAGCAGGATATAGTTTTTTCCTGGTTTTTCTATATCATTGCACAGTTATACTGATCTTAGAGGGAAATACATCCAGGATAATCCCTTAGGGCTATTAACATCTAGGCTTTAATATTTTATGTCTTATTACTTCCATACTTGGTCTAGCCTTAACTACTTATCAACATCAAGTACCTAGTTACAAACAAACAAAATGTAACTTCAATATGTCAATCTGACGATGCTATTTCGATAGCGAAACGGCTGTCATTACATTTAAAGTATTTAAAGAATAAATAGTGGAAGTTAATTCAACCTTTTAGTTGTTTATTGTTCTGAATCTTGATATAACTTGAGAAATACTTTCTGTTCTCTTAAATGTTGGCACACATTACAATATTGCGACCTTTTAACCTCGATTATGTCAAAATTTTCCTATACATATACTTTTCTCCTGATTTGATCTATAAAATGCACCAGCACATAAACAAGTAGTTCTTCTACTTCTGTGCTTACCTTAGTTTATTCATTTTAACTATTTGTGTTACATATTTTTTATATTATACTTTTTTTATGTATTATTTATATTGTATGTTATTTATACATACATTCATTGTAAAAAACTGAAACTTGAATAAACTTTATTATTATTATTTTAAGTATTTAATGTATTTATTAAAAGCTTTTGAAACATTTGAAAAAAACTAAGTCTACGCCAGTGATCGTAAAGTTTATTCCTGTTTTCTCTGCCGGATTCCGCATCTCTCCCTTTATTGACGAAAGAACTTTAATTTGACAGATTGTCATCTTACCGTCTCGTTATTCGCCAAAGTTTGTAATGTATAATAAAATGGAATACTACCAAATGCAAATTAATTAGTGGTAAAAGCTGAAAGTCTGAGCTAACTGGGATTATTAGCTTTTCTTATACAAAATATGAGTATCTTTTTCCGGCTGTTTTTCATGATATTAAACTTTTCGGATTATACTTTATACTTGAGTATGACCAGTAAACTGACTTTTAGCTGATCGCTGTAGATTAGGTAGTTGCCTTACAAACTTTTATATGAAAAGGGAGAACTGATGGGGAAATCGATGCTATAAGGATTTTCTTATAAACCAACATTTTTAAAAATAAAAATATAAAATAATTTGAAAACAACAAAAAAATGGTTTTAATAGTAGATTTTGGAAAATATTGACCAAACATTTATATAATATTATGATAATTCTGCTGTAAACTACATTTTATTATTCATTAATTATTATTATTGGCAATCATCATAGCTAACTTCACTTCAGAGAAGCGGTTGCTCGAAAGAGTTGCTTCTCAGATTTTTTAGCCATATGAAATCCGTCTTCTTATTATGCTTCTTTTGCCTTCTATCTTTCCTTGCATGATAAGTCGTAAGAAACTGTACTTCTCTCCACGCATCATGTGTCCTTTCTCTCGTTCTACTTCTTTTTCTATGCCAATTCTTCTTAGTACTTCGATGTTAGTGATCCGATCAACCCAGGAAATTTTTTAAATTCTTCTAAAGTCCACATTTTGAAAGAGTTAAGCCGCCTCATTGCTTCTGCACTTATTATCCATGATCTACCCCATAATAAAGAACAATGTGTAAGTAGCATTTTGTTAGTCGGAGTTTAAGGGCTAACGACAGATCTTCACTACATAGTATAGTACTTTTTTTAATCTTATAAAGGAGGGTGTAATATTAGTTGGTCGTTGGGCGACAATTTGTAACCATATTATTACGTTGGACGTCAATTTGTAATATGATTTACCTGTTGATAGTGAATTTATAAAAATATTTAGTTAACTTTTTTGAAAAAACTGCTTCAATATAAATTACCAAGGTTATTTTTAAAACCACGCTAATATTCAAATTTCTATTTTAAATTCATTAACCAAAAAACAAAAAACTGGTACCTATTTAAATAAGCAATAAAAAGTACAAGTTATTATCGTCGAAATAAACTGTTTGCTACAAATTTGAACAATCAATATAGTTAAGCAAATAAATAAATAAATATATCAGTGTTGTACATAAGGGATAATATAGGTATTAAAAACACAATAGGAAAAATCAAAGGAAATTGAACTGTTTATAAAAATATTTAAGATAGTTAAAAAATTAATTACGAAAGATTAATATTGAGAATATTAAAAAAATGATTTAAGAAAAAATAATTTGTAGATATTTTCACCAAGTACTTTTCTCGAATAGAAAAACTATTTCCCAAAGAAAAAAATAATCATACAGTCAGAGAAAAATGAAACCAGCGTTTGGGCGCCAATTTGTAATATTAGTTGGTCGTTGGGCGACAATTTGTAACCATATTATTACGTTGGACGTCAATTTGTAATATGATTTACCTGTTGATAGTGAATTTATAAAAATATTTAGTTAACTTTTTTGAAAAAATAACAATATACCAAAAGAAAAAAAATTTAATTTACAATAAATCAACCATTAATCTATATTTCGTATTTAATTAGTTGTAAAAGATACTTCAATAATTAACAAAATTTATAAATGTTTATCAGAGCAAAAATTATGATAGTTAAATACCTCGGCTAGGGGTGAGTAATTTCATTAGCTCTGACTATAGTACAATATTTGTTTCTTTGAGAAATTATAAGGACGCCACTGAAATCTTTTTATTTTTTATGATACTAATGAAGAAAGTTGTTTTAAGCTGAGTTATTTAAATAAGTATCATAAGATGACAGAAAGATGTCAGAAAAAACTGTCTATGAAGATAAAAAAAATGATATGAACATGTACCAACAGATAAAAGATAAATAGATTTCCTTGGTGCTAAAATGAATGAAATTGAGAATACGTTACAAAAAAATAATCCGCAAACAATTCTTTACAAAAACTTATTCTAATACAGTTGACGATACGAAAATGATTTTGATATTACTTTAAAGAAATAAAGAAAAACGAGACAGCTGTATAATATTATAAATGCATTTACGTTGGTCGACTTATCTTTTTTTACATCTGATCCATTGGTTGATCCAGGAGAGGGTGGTCCAGTGAAGGGCACCAATGTAGAACCAATCAGCGGTAATTCGATAGTAACCCAGTAATGTCTTTGAACATGAAATTTGTAATGTCTTTTGACTTGAAATTTGTAACGTCTTTTGACTTGAAATTTGTAACGTCTTTTAACTTGAAATTTGTAACGTCTTTTGGTATTGTATATTCCAAGAGAATGAATCGTGGTTTAAGGTATTGGACTAAGCCACATTAAAGATCGTGTATAAAGTTGGAATTACTGACAGGAATCGTTTATAATAATTAACATGTTAAGAACTCTATACAATAATTTAAAAATACTACGTTTTTAGTTAACATATCATGTTACAAGGGAGAGTCCGTAATTACCACTAATGCTCAATAATCTACCCATAACTCTTTCCAAATCCTCCACACTGTCGGCTATTATGACGGTGTCGTCGGCGTATCTGATGTTATTAATAAAAACACCATTTACTTTCATACCGACTGTCTCATGTTCCAAAGCTTCTGGAGTGATTTGTTCCGAGTACACATTAAGCAACAAAGGGTGACAGTACCGAACCCTGTTGGACTCCTCTTAGTTCTTCAGACCTATCTTCACCTATTTTTACTGTGGCTAGCTGATTATAGCACAGATGTGAAATTATTCGTATATCTTGTATATCCAATTTTTTGCTCTTAAGAAGGTCTATAAGTTGGTCATGTTTCACTTTATTGAAAGCCTTATTGTAATCTATAAAGCCCACTGCACATTCTGTTAGAAAGCGTAAGGAAGAAAACGATATATAGAATGATCAAAGAAGGAATTATCAGGGAAAAACCTAGATCACTTCATTTTGATCAAACTTGGGAAATGCCCCAAGATGATATGCCAAAGAAATTCAACTTTGTGAGAAAATTCATCACAAGGTTGAGTAATAAATCTGAATGGGACGAAGACACCATACAGAATTTAAATCAGAATACCATAAAGTGGTATACGGACGATTCCAAGCTAGACGAGGGAACTGGGATAGGAGTTTTTGGACCGAGAGCCAAATACTCAGAAAGCTTGGGCACATACCCGAGCATCTTTCAAGCAGAAGTCCGCGCCATCGAAAGATGTGTGGAATTCAATATTGGAAGAAACTACCGCAGACAAGAGATTGGGTTCATGTCGGATAGTCAAGCAGCCATCAAAGCGCTGAGTTCAAATTTAATCAGTTCGAAGATGGTTTGGGAATGCCTAGGCAAACTAAATGAACTGGGCCAGAAGAACACTGTCACCCTCCTATGGGTCCCCGGACACATAGGAATAGAGCAGATAAGCTGGCAAAAAAAGGAGCTGAAACCCCACATTTGGGACCAGAATCATCTTGTGGGATCAGCAGTAGAGTAATCTTAGAAAAAATAAGGGAAGAAATGGAGAAAGAAAAATCCAAGTAGTGGAATCAGCTGGAAGGACTGAGGCAATCTAAGATACTACTGGGGAACTATGACCAGAAGAGGTCTCTTAGCTGCCTCAACCTCAGTAAAAAAAAGGCTCCGAATTTTAACGGGAATATTAACCGGGCATTGCCGGTTAAGAAGCTACATGAAGAAACTAGCAGATGAAGCAAAGTGCAGATTCTGTGAGGAAGAGGATGAAACCTCAATACACATACTCGCAGAATGCCCTGCCTAGAGGAAGGGGATCTACCTGACTTGAAGCCCGACGATGTCCTAAACTTCCTCAGGAAAATAGGACTCGAAGAGCTGCTATAAGTCTGAGAAAATATCAGAACATGGCAAGTAAGGGGGGACACAATAGATCCTATAGGTCGCAGTGTAATTATCACCCCTAACTTATACATACATATACATATACATACATACAATCTATAAAGCAGACATTGAGGTCAAACATCTTTGGGTCAACACAATTTTCATATAATACCTACCTGTAATTCCTCAAACATAAATAGCAATTACAAAAAAACTATTTTTTACGTTAGGCCAGAATTTTGAATTTAAATTTATCTTTATCGACAATGCGCCAGAACATTCTAAAAAGTAGAGACTGTTCCAAAAAATGCATTCTTCGGGAATACGTGGTTTTCCATATTTTGTTTTATAAATAAAGACATATCAGATAAATAAAGTAAAAGAAGGATGATCTGGCAATAGTGGTATAAAGACGATTTGCTCGTAATCAAGTGAATTTGTTTATGAATATGTAAAAGTTTGACCTGATTGCATGTTTCCAGATAAATGAAATTCTAATTAAAAAAAAAAGAGAAATTGACTGGCTGTATGGATTAATAAATAGGCAAAAATCTCTTCTATCTTTACGTCAGCCAGAAGACAGCAGCCTAGCTAGAGAAATCGGCTTTAATAAGACCAGTGGAAGAATTTATTCTGTATTATAGAAAGGTTATAGATAAGTACAAATTTATTGTACTAACCCTTACTACGTGAAAGTCCATCTTATTAAGAACAGCAAGCAACTAAAAGGTTAACTTTCACTATTAAATACGTTTGAAATGACGATGCTAATTCTATAGCGAAACGGCCGTCATTGCAGTGAATTCGATATAGAATATATTGAATAATGTAGTGAAACATAGAGTAATCTTAGTCTGAAAGCTTTTAAAGATAATGCTGGTAGTGTAATGTTGAATGACTACATTTTGATTAAATTCGTATTAAAAAATATTACTTCATAAATTTTCATTTCCCCAAGTAAAGGACTCAGAAATATGCAATAAGGAGAATAAATTAACAATTAAAAAATAATGCTTGAAGTCAAGACGAGATTCAACCTTCACATTTTACTACAAATTTGAAGATCTAAACTTTTTTTGTCATAATTTTAAATATATTTTTTGGTTTCTGTCTTCAGGAATAATTTTAGGTTTTGTAGTTAATTTATTAAAATCTGTTAAACTTTACAATTTTCTGAATGTATTGTGTTTATGATGCACTATATTTTCAAAATCTGCTTTAAATTTAAATATGTCGAAAGTGCACCCAAGGACCGGCCGAATCTACTGCTCGGCTAAATTCGGCCAATATGTAAACATATTTATTTTTACTAATAAATCAAATATTACTTACAATTTAAGAGAAATATCTGCCACCATAACTCTAAAGGTAATCAGATTATCGTTTTAATTTAATTAGATAAAAAATATAAGTACCAAGTACCAACTTATTTAAATCAAATTGTATTAAATGGCCGAAAGTGCCCCCTTCTCCCTTTTTTTTTGGGCTGAGATGGGAAACTCATGTTCGATGGGTCCTTATCCAGAAACCTCGAGAGAATACCTATCATAACCAAACCCACCTCAAAAACTCGCCGTTCCCCCGCCTCGGAATCACTACCCTAGCATACTTCAAGACGGACGGCGGTCCCTCACACACTCTTCACCCATTCTCCCCTCTCAACATTATCTCCACCATGTTCTCCCAATACACACCTACCTCTCCAACTTCTCTAAATCCTCCTTGTTCTTCCAACATCTAAATACATGACCCTCATCATCCTCCACCTTACACCTCACGCATCCAGACTCTCTCTTCCCAATCTTGTGTAGATACCCCCCTCTTGACCCATGCCCCGTGAGCACTTGGGTCAAAAAGTAGTTTATCTAGCACATCGAAAAACACTAGTAGTGACAGCTTCTTGCTTCTCCAGCTGAACTCCCTAGCCTTTTACGCCAACTCCACCACCCTACCTAGCGCAGAGATACTCCCTACCAAAGTTAAAAGAACACTAGAGTTTGTAAGTTTATCGTTTAGCGTTAACTAACTTCGAACCAATTGTACACTGTGTTAATTTTGAGTACTAATTGTAATTCTAACCTAACTTAACCTAACCTAATTGTACACTGTGTTAATTTTGAGTACTAATTGTAATTCTAACCTAACTTAACCTAACCTAATTGTACACTGTGTTAATTTTGAGTACTAATTGTAATTCTAACCTAACTTAACCTAACCTAATTGTACACTGTGTTAATTTTGAGTACTAATTGTAATTCTAATTGGACGGTAGTGAGTAAAGCTTTTTTAATTGTATCAATTTATTCAAATAATGTACAGTTTCTCGTTCAATTTTTATTATTTTTTAATTATTTTTTTTTCAGTTTCTCACTGTACCCAAATAGTATATAAAATGTGCACCATCGAATAAGCACCGACAATATGCTGTCTGGACTATTGTGACACCTCCTCGCGTGAATTCTATTCTGTATACTCTATGAACTCTGGATAGGTAGCCGCATCAACGGAAACTCGACCCCATTGTTGAACAAATATAGGCTAATGAAATCGCTCGCTGAAAATCAAGCCGTTCCAGCAAATACGAACAAATGAACTCGAACATGTGTTTCAGTTGTTATAAACAACCAGTGTGGGTACTTTTGTTCTTCCGTGCCTTATCAGTTCAAATTTATACCGTTGATATTTGTTACTTTACATATTTATGTCGGTTGGTCACTTCTCGTAGAGAGTTTATCGGGTTTTATTATTTTTTGTGATATTTTTATACAGAGTCAGCTAAATAACACTTACACTGTTACTAATAAAAATCTTTTATTCTTAGGTTATTTCTTATTTAAACTTAGAATAGTTATCCTAAGTATAAGGTTGGTATAAATTGTTCACAAATAAATTAAGAACGGTAAACAACTAAAAGGTTGAATTAAACTTTCACTATTTATTCGCAAAATATGAAATGCAATGACGGCCGTTGACAGATTGACATATTGAAGTTACAATAGATATTCTTAGAAGCTTCACTCTCCCATTTTTTAATTAAACAAACTTGGCATGGTTCTTTTTTAATTTTCGAAATTTAATATCTATAGAAACATTTTATATTGTTATATTAACAAATTGAATACGTTTTAAACCAATTTTTTTCATTAAACATAACTTAAATTTACTTCTATGTGTCAATCTGACGATGCTATTTCTATAGCGAAACGGCCGTCATTGCATTTCATATTTTGCGAATAAATAGTGAAAGTTTAATTCAACCTTTTAGTTGTTTACCGTTCTTAATAAAATGGACTTTCACGTAGTAAGGATTAGTACAATAAATTTCTGAATAAATTAGTTATGACTATTCCATCTTTATTCCAAAATAATGATTTGGCAACGCAGCAGACGTTGACGCAAGTACATGGAACAGTGTTAAATTAAATGAAGTATGACAGTTCAAAACAGATTGTAGTTAATTTAAATTATAAATTGTTGAGTGTGAATAGTTTTATTGTGAACTTTTCCATTTTTAAGGTGTTGTTTAAAAATGCTTTCATTGACTTTTTCACGCACATATTAAATGAACCAATAATTAGTAGCTGTGACAGATAAACGTCAATTCTCTTTGAGAACAAAAATAAATTCCACTCTAACTGAATTTATCTTGTATTTCAATATTTTATTTGACAACTAAACTGAGTTGCTTGGAGAAAACACAAAATTACTTTTTTGAAACCAATTATCTCTAAAATTTTTGCATTGAAATCAGTTATCCGTAAAGAAAAGGCATTTTTATAAAATCACATTTTTTCTAGTATGTAGCCTTTGCAATACAACGACATACATTTATTTGTCAGAGTATATTGTAAATGGGTCTATTCTTTCTTTAAAAACTTATCTTTTTTATGTATTTTCCAAATTTATAATTAATAACTTCCTCAACAGCTTCTTCACCTCTCGTAGCAAACATATTTTTTAAGTTATACTGCACTTAAACAAGGCTTAGATTAGGTATAACTTTATACCGAGTATTTATTCCAAGTATAAGTTATTCCATATTTATTGGAAGACATTTTGCCTATTCCGAATTTATTCTCGGTATAAATGTTTATACTCCGTTTATTGGTAAGGCTGTTACAGTTTAAGATATTTCCATAATTTTTTTTAACTTAAAGTGGGAATATCTCAACAATTTTCAGAACTTCCTTCACCAAAAATTAATAGAGAAAATTTAATAAATAATGCAAACTGAAACCACAGGCCATTATTGTAATGATCTGAAATAGCCCAACTAGTTTCGGTCTGAACCAGACCATCATCAGGCTGTAGAGAACAAGCTAGTGATTGGTATTCAAGAAATAAGTAAAATCAATGTTCCAAATAACTAAAACTAAGAATATGTATCAATATAACAAAGTGTTGAAAAAAATAATAAGTATATTAAGAGTTTAACATCAATAACAATAAATGAAATGTATAAAATTACAAATTAACAGTAGACCCAAAGTGCACTAAGTACATTAAATTTTAAAATAAAGTGGCCGTCAGTAGAGTTATTATTGTTTGTGTGCAACGTTATAAAAGATTATTTAAAAACTAGAGTATACTTAAAGGTTGAAGAAGAAACTTCCTCCACTCTTCAACAACTGGGTGATTCTGATGAATTCCAGGTTTCATAAATTAAAATACAACACATTTGTAATGAAAAACAAAGTTTATAGATTTCATAGATTTTACCATCAAGTATTTGGACCATAATGAAAAGGGGTTGAATGTTTTTGACTGAAAATTTAAACTGTTGAAAAGAATATTCTTTAAAAAAATTGTTCTAACCACATCCAAAAAGTAAGCCAACATCACATTTTCATCAGCACTACTTTTCAGATTGTGTTGTTCACGCCAGTTGCAAAACAGCGCATATTCTTTTTCATATCTTTTCGCAGACTTAACTGGAATGATTTGCCCTATCGCTTCCGCAGTTTTCTCAGCAATTTCATCTAATTTCAGTATTTTAAATGATGTAAGTTTAGATGCTTTGTGTTCCTGTGGAATATTTTTATAAACATGGCAAATTTGGTAATTGAATATTACCATTACCCAATATTCATATTACGCAATCAACATCAACAAAGTGAAACTTCAATATGTCAATATGTCGATAATTTATTGAAACAACTGTCATTTACTAAAAGAAAAAAATGTTTTGCATTAATAGTGGAAGTTTTATAACAAAGTTTTTTGTTGATGTTCTTATCAAGAGGGACTTTTACAAAGTAAAAGTCAGTACAATAAATTTCATTTTTTTAATATATAAAAAATTCTACTAAACGTCAGTTCGCTATAAATTTCTTATGAACGATATAAATTCAGCTTATTCCGTACAAATAAAAAGAATTTCCAAAAGTTTTTGCCGAGCTTATAAAATAGGCGATCGACGCGCATTCCAGGTATATATCTATATATACTGGATGAAAAAACTTGATTATAAACAGCATTTTCGGGATGTGGAAAAGCTGTTACGATTATCCGAGATTTTAATTGTTCTTCATCGTTCTACTGATGAAAATATTTGAGGCGAAGTTAAGCCGCTTAACGTTACCGCTTCAAAAATTGTAATTCAGGCACAAGTGACTTCATTGTTTAATATCTTTTGAGAGCTATCTGCATTAAATACCTCTCTCAGATTATGGTTGAGCGACGATAGGAGACCGATGAACGTAAGAAAGAGGAAAATTTAATAAAGTTTTTGGTATTATTCAAAGTTCAAATTAAGTAGGTAGTTTATTGATAAAAATGATTCGTTTACTTTGATACTCAAAAACTAGTAAATTGGCAGATAAAAAAGAGTATCTCAAAACAAGCTTAACAAATTTCAAACGAATAGTGTGTTCCCTTTTGGATAAATCAGAATTTAGTAAATTTTTGACGTTTGGCCGTGGTAAATATTTATTTATATTTTATTTCGGAACCTTAGAACATAAAATAGTAAGGAAGGAGTTTGTATTATATCTACAATGTTAAAATCTGGCGACGGAAGTCGGCCATATTGGATAACCATTTATGACTCATACTTTGTTTACAAGTTATAAAAATTTAGTTTTCTGTTAAAAATTTGGATTAATTATTTATTGGTAAGTAGCTATTATTATAATAAATATACATTATATATACGTAAACTATATTTTTATGTTTAAATTAAATTAATACTTTGTATTGATCCTTAACCTATCTACTTAAATTGACATAGGCGTATCAATAATGGAAAGAGGATATTTTATTTTAATTATCATTAATTTACAATTTTTTGGTTAATCTCATAACTGTATATGTCAATTATTTTTATGTCTTTGGAGTATTCTAAAGCAACCTTGTACAATAAATGTATTTGTGTATTAATTAACACATTATTACATTCACAGTTTCTCACGGGATGAAAATATTAGACGGAAATGGTTAATTATTGTGGATAAAGATAACTAGAGTCCAGAAAAGAATAGCTTTTTAGGCTCACAACATTTTACAGAACAATCATTTGATAGAATTTCTTCAGTAATTGTTTTACCAGTACCAAATGATATACATACAATTAAAATCGCAAGAATGAAATATGTAAGTAATTATTACATCCACAAATTGCTTTAATAACATTGACCAAATCTATATTTTTTTTCAAATCTATTTACAGATATTTTATTTAAACATATATTTCACTAATATATACCTTTTCTATGCAGGTAAGGACTAATTACCCTTATGCTGAAGAGACAATAACTACTAGCAGTGAAACTATTTCACCAGTTCCTGTTCCTGAAACTCTACCATCTACTTCTGAAAGTCCTCGTAGGAAACAACTTATAAAAAGCATCTGTGAAGTATATTTAAAAACAAGAATTTATTATATATGTAAAAGTAAAATAATTTATGTTTACACAAAATTCAATTTAAGGCGAATAGTAGTAGAATGAAAAATTTTAATAAAAATTGTATAGTATTTTCCTTAAATCCAGTACCCCCATTTTCTCTACTTTCTCTACTTCTCTACTTTCCTTATTAAAATGGTTATTTTAATATATAATGATTAGTGTCCATACTGAATAATAATAGGTATGTTTCAATAAGGACATTATTTTTCTACAAATAAAAATATAGGACGCCACTGATAAAAAGTAACTTCCGGTAGCCATCTTGGATAACCATCCCGGTTAACTGTCCTTGAACGAGCAATACTTCCTTTCTATTTTATGTTCTAAGTTCGGAACTGATTGGTAAATTCTTGACAGTGACAAGTATGACATATGTATGACATCCATTCGTAACCTAAAATTAGGTGTTTGAGAATGGTTTGAGAAAGTCGTTCTGGAAATGAATGATCAACTATCAGCAGCGGCTTTTTTGAATTCTTATTTGATTCATCCGATTCTTCCTAGTCGGAAGAGTCAGATGGTGAGATGAATAATGTTCCACAAGGTGAGTAAGCACATATTTTTTTCAATTCTTGGCGCCCGAGAAACACTGATGTGTTCCACAAAGGCTGTTTTCCACAATTTCTTCATAGGTGCCGGCCAATATATCTTTTACATGAACCACACCAAAAAGGTGTATTTGGATCACACTAAAAATGTAAAAAAAATATTTATTTTCAATTTCCTGTTCTTACAACAACAAAATATCATAGAAGGAGTATGAAAAAGCAAAAACAATAATATTTCATATACTTACTTCGGATATTTCCATCTCAATCCTCAAAAACTCTTTGATAAGAAACGGAGAAATTATAGGTTATATGTGGTCTGTCAATTTTGCTGTCAATTTCTTAATTTACCACGATTTACTGCTCGAAATAGGTCGGTAAATAAGTAATTTTCTGAGCGTTCCGTTTTCATGGTAATTTTCAAATGTGTAAATTTTTTGACATTTACCATCAATTCGGAACGGTTTATTAGTAAATTTTACAAAATTTACTCAAAACGGAACACAACTGAAGTAAACCGTCCATATTTCACATGTGACTCATAAGAAAAACCAAATAAAAAACCAAAATATAAAAAATTTCGTTAAACTGATAAATCACAAAATTTAATTTATACAAGTTAAAATATACAGTATGATGCAAATGTATGGAATAAATTCATTATTTCAGAAACAGATGACTTTAAAAAAATATCTTAAAACACGTCAATTTTAATTTTTGAATGGCCATCAACTGCTATAGATGTGTTGGACATTACGTCATTAGTGATGGCGTAATGACATCATCGACGATTTTTTTATAATTTATAATAATACAAACCGAGGTCACGTGACAGCTCATTTGAAAGGTCTCCTTATCACCTTTGCAACAATGTAACAACAAACTAAGGTGAAAAAGATAGAAACACCTTGTAGAATTGGAAAATAAATAAGTTGAATTTATCAGTAAATATTAAAGTTAACTAAATGAGCAGGTAAAACGAACACGATAGACCCTGTCTTACAGCCAAGTGGGTTTTATGTTAATATGAAACTGATAAGAAAAATAATAATTATTTATTTATTAATTTACTGGTCTGCCAGAGGAAGTGAAAAAATAGGAGGTATTTAGCTGGATGTCTTGAGTTTCCAAAGGGCCTCGAGTGGTTTGTTGTTTTCTTGAGCTGTAGAATGCTAATAGTCTCGTACTGTAGGCAATCAAGAAAATATCAGTTTATTTTTAATTTTTGTTAAATTAATCAAGAAAGCCTTAAAGCTTAAAGGAACAATAAAAATAAATTTAATTAAAATAACAGAGAGAGAAAAAGTTTGACGTTTGGTTCGTGATTTTTGTAAAAAACAGTCAGAAAATGAAAATTATAATTTAATATATATTTGACAATTAAAAATAATTAGATATGCAGTAGCAGTATTAACAGAACAAAAGTTAAATAAAAAATTTTATAAAAAAAGAAAGAATTAAAAAAAAGGTGTTTGGTACTTTCCAAATGAGCAAGCTTATACTTTCACCAGATTCCAGAATATTAGTCTGATTTGGACAAAAGTCATAACAATAAAAATATGATACAATAACGTATATTAACTGCTTTTTATAGATAATTGGATTCTGTACAGCCAATTATTTTCTTGGATATCTTTGAGATTTAATTATAAAGCATATTTTACTCAATACATGATCGTATTGTGTGTTTTCTACCTAGTAGACACTGTCATGTTCTATGAAACGTATGGTTCTTTTAAAATAACGCAGTTGGTATTAGTGACGAAGAAGAATACGACAATTATTTATCCAATTACTAGAAAACAAGAATTTTAAAAAATTTAAAGTGTGAAAAAATACACGTCAGTTACCTATAACATTAAAACAAATATGACACGCCGCTGTAACAAGGACTCATCAAACTTAATAATCTTTTGTGCATAGCAATCCTTTTGTAGAATCCCGTGCCGCCCTGTTGCAAATCGGTAGATGCGACGACGCTTGGCGTTAGGATGTTGAGCGTCGCGTTACAATATTACATCACACGACGACGAGAGGCTTATTGTGAGGAGTTAGAAGACTGGAACAGCTTAACGAAATTGCAAAGAAATATTTTCAGTGAGCTGTATCAATTCGCGCAGCAATCAGATTTGTTTGCTTATTTGATTTTCGAGCGGCGGCGTGCTATGTAGGTAATGCCTTCGCATAAATCGAGAAAAAGTGGTGGAGGTGATTCCACTAGAAAGAAATTATTAACTCCGCAAAATATATACATAGTACCTAGTAATAATAATAATTGCATTTACATTTTTTTATACTAACCCTTACTTTTTGGAAGTCCATATACACACTTATTAAAAATACAAGTTTTCTCTCTTTTTCTCCACTTTATTAATTTTTGGGGATACTAAATATTCTGCATTTTATAATAGATTATTTTTTGACGTTTTTTAAAACCAATGAAATGCTTCTTTATTTGTCACAAGTGTAATTTTCAACCAATTATGTCATTATTTATAATGGAAATAAATCTCTTAATAATAATAATAATAATACTTTATTTTCTTTCTGACAAACAAAAGTTTGTATAGAATTGGTCATATAATAATACATTAAAATCCTAATCCTAGTTGTACACTTAAATTAAAAACAAACAGTATACCTTATTTACTAAAATTCTACAAATGAAAAAGTGTATAATTTAAAATAAAATATTAAAAATTTAAAAATTCGGTGGTAGAATAAGAACATCGCTCCAATAAAAATATTTTTAAAGCATTTTTGTAGGACTTCAGTGTAGTACAGTCCTTGATGTATGCAGGTAGTTTATTATAAAATCGTTGCCCCAGTATAGAGGGAGATTTAAAGTGAATATTTCCTTTAGATAAAGGAATATGTAAATCATTGCATTGTCTTGTATTAATTTTATGTATTTGCTTGTTAGTTTTAAAATTTATTAACCTAGAGTAAACATAAACACACAACTCAAAGATATATAAACATGGCAATGTTAATATTTCCAATTTTTTAAAACATTCACGGCAGCTAGTAAGGCGAGAAATACCTGAAATAGAACGAATGATCTTCTGAGCTATAAAAACATCATTAAAGGCAGCAGATATTCCCCAAAAACACAAACCATATCGTAAGCGAGATTCGGCTCGAGCAAAATATAACATTTTTAATTGTTTAATTGTAAGTACAGATCGAAGGTTTTTAAACAGGTAATTAATGGAGTTTAACTTTGATACTACTGTAATACAATGATCTTTCCAGTCCAGACATTTATCAATAATTAAACCTAGGAATTTCAATGAAGAAACTTTGGTTAATTGTTTTTTATTGATATGTAAATTAATGTTTTGAACCTGTTTTTGCCTACAATGAAAATGTATTGCCTGAGTTTTTTCTGCATTAAGGTGAAGTGAGTTCATGCAAAACTAATTATTCAGGTGAGATAAAATCTCATTACATTTACCATCTAAAATTAATTCTGATTTATTTGAAATGAGGACAGATGTATCATCAGCTCTTGTGATTATTGTCGGGGATAAATACCTACTGTAGCTTTTATTTGCCCAGCAACTATCAGATACTTGTCAAAATAATTACTTAATTGTGTCAACGCGAAATATATTGTGAGTAATAATTAATTAACCCTTAACTTTGCGAAATATTTTTTTTCTTTAATTTATCGAAATTTTTGTAATAAATAAGCTTAATATATTTGAAATAGTTAGAAAAAAATTATGAAAAAAATTATCGTGTTGTTTTTTTCCAAATGTATGGTGTATCCTATAAGATACATTGCCGCATACACGTGGAGTTAGTGGAACTACAAGAAACCGTATCTGATAAGATACATCGTCAAGTAGGATGAGTATGGAAATTAACAAAAAAATCGAGCTACAAGGAAATATTAAACAAAATACAGATAATTTGAATGTTTAATTTTTAGAAAAAAGTGATGGTCTTACAGTTTGAAATGAAAAAGTTACAAACATAAAAAAATTGAACATATCAACCAGATAATTCATTGCAATAAATTTGAACAAACCCTCAAGCACTCATCTTGTGAAACTGGTTGTTGAAAGATACAACCCCCTAAGTGGGAGCCTGACATCTCCAAGTTGGAGCCAAGCTACAGTTAAATTACCTTGAGCCGAGTTACAGTCAAGATACCCCTAAATTTAGAGCCCAGTTACCGCCTATGTGTAGACAGCCTTTCAAACCACTTCTGAGATAAGAATACTATCACATTTTGAGCAGCCAGAACCATTACAGAAACTTCCATCTCTCCACAAAGAAGCTGAAGCCGCCCTTCTAGACAGCACAGAAATTCAAAGTTAAGTCCTCTTTTTACAACTCCAGTTCATTATCAGCAAGTACTTACATTTTCAATAAATAAACAATAGTTTTAAAAAACAGTTTCATTTGTATACCTTAGACTATAAGTCTTAAGGGTGTAGCGTGGTCGGTATTTTATTTCAAGTAACTTCTTTATTTGTTTAATTAAAGTAATTACAAGGTGTTTCTATCTTTCTCACCTTAGTTTTTGTGTAGTTTGTTTACTTAATCGTTAGCGTTCAAAAGATAGTGGCGCCCTTTTTACTTATACATCACAATCCTTCCTATAGTGAGCATTAACTTGGAGTCGAACCACCCCCTGGAGAGGGTCTCTTAGCCGGGATCTCTTTTGAGGAGCTAATAGTGTTTCAATATAAAAACAATTTCTATCAGGTAACAGACATAATCTTTGAGAACATTTTTGACAAAGAACAGTTGTTTGCCCTCGAGTAAAAAATTTACACCTTCCCTTCGACGTAAAGGTAGGAAAATGGTCCAATTTATCATATCTTACATCTGGATTTGGTCGTGGTACGGAAGGCGTTCGAATTGTATTTCTCGGTGGTCTATTTTCTCGGAAACAATTTCGTTTTTCACGACCAAATCGAGTAAGTGACTGATATATATAATACTGAAATTTTTTCAAACCCATTCTTTGTCGCTTTGGAATATTCTTTGTATCTCTTTTATATAGGACCATGCATTATTTATGCATATTTCTATAATTTGAGATACAATGGGAAGGTACCATCGATGTCTTTATAGTTCTATTCGATAAAGAGCTACCAACATATCCGCTAGATCAACTCCCCCATGTGTGCATTGTAATGTTTGATAATTTTCTGACACGTTACTAGTTTTTTCTGTTTACATTGTTTATCATATCTTTGTATATTTTCTAGAGGATATGCATCAATATAACTACTAGCAACTGTAACACATTTATTATCATACCACTTGACAATGCAGACTTTGTTCTCGTTGCAAACAACCTGTGAAAATGATCCTCTTCCTTTTTTTCAACTGCTTATCTGTGTCTAACTGTTCCTCAGCTCCCCGTATTCTGTTATTTCTAATTGTTCCTAATGAAAATATACCATAATTTTTTCGAAGTATTTTCAGCAACTCCAGGCTAGTAAAATAATTGTCAAAATATACAACAGTACAAGGTGGATTGAGTAAAATTTGACAAAGAGCTAGAACCACTTTAGCACCCAAGCCTATATCCATCTCAATATCAGACTTGTTTTATTTAGAATAAATTGTTTATTAAAAAAAATTTAAAGATTGTTACATTAAACATTTGTTTCTTTCACATAATAGGTTAATTATGGTTTACAATAAATATTACAAAATAACTCTGTTTTCATAAACTTTGGGTATAGGGAATGCTTAACAAAATCTACTAAGTTACATAATCGAATATTCTATTTATGATATAAAATACAGGGTGTTCCATTTGAAAGAAGACAGAAAAGAAAGGTTCGAGTTATCGTCCACCTTGTATACAAAAGGGAAAATAATTAATATTTAAGAACAATAAATAACTGAACAGTCAAACTAAACTTCCACTATTTATTCGAAAAATTCGCTTTAAAATTCAATTACAGCTGTTTCGCTAATAACTAGCATCGTCAGATTGACATATTGAAATTACATTTTGTTTGTTTGTAACTAGGTACCTGATGTTGTTTAGGTATTAAGGCTAGACCAAGTATGGAAGTAATAAGACATAACAATATTAAAGCCTAGATGTTAATAGCAATAAGGGATTATCCCTACTTCCCTCTAAGATCAGTATAACTGTGCAATGATATAGAAAAACCAGGAAAAAACTATATCATGCTGATCTTTACAATAACTTAATATATTTATGTTAAAATAATGTCTTATCTATGTATAAAATGAAGACTCAATTAAAGTAAACAATTTAATAGTGGAGAACTTCCAAGATTTATTTCCAAGATTCATTAACTACTTTAAACTGTTGATCTGCTAGATGTCTTTTAATTTCAAGTTCTTCTAGAAAATCTAAATTTTGTTTTTTATCACAAATGTGTAGTATATATCATTGGTTTTGCGTTTTATAATGAAGATTTTTATAAGTGCAAAATATAAAAAAACTTTTCAAACCTCCTATTCTATTGACTATATTTTTATTATACTGTGTCAATTTTAGTATATGAAAACCGGTAGGTAGTTGTCCCCAACCGAAATCCAACAACATCGTCCCACTCTTTGTAATCATTGAAACAAAGAAAAAACCCACAAATGTATATCTGGTATTCGTGTTGACCTTTAGAGGGCATTTCTACCCTAGTTTTTTCCTACTTTTTTCAATAATATTAACACATGCAATCTGACTTCCGACTCCCAACAGTTGTTAGAAAGGTTCAAAAGTCCCCAGTCACTCACCCACGACTAGATTCTATATTTTTTATGTATACACTTTTTTAGGGATTACAAGAGTCTTAATTCGTATTTATAGAAATCGTAAAAATAGTTTTTGTAGAAAAAACAAGAGTGTTTCCTTACGAAGTGCAACGGTAGTGTTGTGTATTCGATAGAGAGTATCATCATAATTAGATTTTACTTAAATGAGGAATGATATAAAAAAAAATTGAAAAAATACAACCAACCCTTACTTTGTGGAAGTCCATCATATTAAGAATAACTTGTAAACAAAACTACGGTTTATTTAAAAATTTAATCTTTTAAATAAACTGTTGAAGCTTTGTTGCAAAGTTATTTGTTTATTGTTCTTAAGAAAACAATTTTTTAAATAGTTTTTCTAAACCTCATCTTTGTATTGTATGTTATTGTTTTTAAATTAATTATCATTCTATTTTGGTATAGATTTTCTTTTTAACGTTTCACGTTTTATTAAGATATGGGTTGAAAAAGAAGTCTCAGATGTTTGTTTATGTAGTTTTTCCGAAACTAACAAAAATTATAATTTTCCATCATCAGAACACCAAATTGGTTGATCGAAATATATAAAGATCTAAGAAAAAATGCAAATAAATGCTAAATATGTCATACTGATCTTTAAAATATATTTGTGTTACATTTGTTAACAAAAAACGAAAATACAAAAAGATGGCCTCCGATTTTTGGCAATAACTATGAAACTATTAAAGATAGCGCCAATATTAAAAAAGATGAGGAGAAAATTTTCCAAAAAAGAGAAGAAAAAATTTTTGATTTTTGTTAAAGTTATTCAATTGTTAAATAAATGTTTACTTACTTAAGCTAAAATAAAATTTGTTATTATAGTTTAAAGAATGTAGATACCTTATTTTTTTTCTCTGTTAGCCTATTCTAATTTACACAGTCAACAAGATTCCGCAGTCAAACTTAACAAAAGTTTTCTTATTTGTTTATAATATTTTTTCTAAGTTAACAAAAAATGAAAAATCCGGAATTTTTGTTAACTTTCGTAAATTGTACGAACCATTGTATAATCGACTTAATTCTCCTCTGATGTTTTAATGAAATCGATTGCAATAACCCTTACTCTGTGGAAGTCCATCTTACTTAAACTAATACCCAAACAACGAAACGTTTGAATAAAACTTCCACTTCTATTTAAATAATTAACTTTTTTAATTCAATGAAAGCTGTTTCGACAAAACTATCATCGTCAGATTTACTACATTTTTAATGTATTTTTTATATTTATTAACAAATTTTGTAAATAAAAAAGGTTCTTTAATTAATTATTGCTATTTACAATAAATTTTGAAACCCTTAATATTTAATTTTTGTTTTGGGAAGTAGCTACTGCGCCAACAAAAATATTTCTTGAAAGATAATTTAAATAGTTTTTTTTTTGAAAAATCTTTATTTTAACAAAATTATACAGTTTATTCAGAAAACATAACAAAATCTCTAATCAGTGTTTGAAACACTGGCCTCGAGTAACAACAATTCATAAAATAAATAAAATTAACAAAAAAAATTTTTTTTTACTTAATAAATATTAGGTACTCTAATTAGTTGACTTAAAGTCTTTTAATTTCTTAACAAAAATATTATAATTAATTATTTCCTTTATACATCTAGGTAAATTATTGTAACTTATTAACATAACTTATTATGTTACTTCTTTGCTGTCTATGTAGAATCTTATAAATCATTTTACATTGTTCAAAATCTAAAACTTCTTCTAACTTATTTAAATTTAATTCTAAATAAATTCTATTGGTATTAGTGCTTGAGCCAGTTATAATTAAACAATATTTTAATAATTTTGTTTTGTAATATTTGTGCTTTACTAAAATTATTTGAGTCGCACATACCCTAAACTGGCAAAAGATATCGAAAATGTGTAAGAAAAAAAGCGTTAAAAACCTTAAACTTACTTTCCTTGGTTAAATAGTTTCTGCTCTTATACAATGCAGAAATCACGGAAGTAATTTTTTCCATGATTCTGGCTATGTGTTATCCCCAGTTTAAATTTTCATCCACAATCAATCCCAAATATCTTATAGAAGGCACTTTTAATAAAGATATACCATTAATATTTAAATTAAGATGGTTTATAAGTTTATTTTTTTGTTTAAATATAATATACTTGGTGTTATCGATATTAATTTTTAAATTATTTGAAAAAAGTCATTCAATGTAAGTTTTTAGGTCATCATTTACTTGAGTTTTAAGAGCTACCTCATCCGTTCCAACTGTAAAGTAGAACAGTGTCATCTGCAAATTGGCGCATTTAAGATTAAGGACATAAATCGAGTATAACAAAGGGCCAAGTACTGAACCTTGTGGAACACCATACCTGCTTGAAAGCCATTCACTACTTGCATTTTACATATTGCTGTCTATCAAGCAAATATGTTTTTATTAATTTGTAGATAACTCCTCTAAAGCCCATATTCGATAATTTGTAAGACATTTATTTTTTTTATGTTTATCTCACCCTGTTATTTAAAAAAAGGGTCGTCTCTTGTTATTTCAAATGTACTAAATTCTATTATGAATATGACCTAACATTTCAAAAATGCATGTTTTGATAAAGAGAACAGCCAATTGCGTGAAATCGATAAAGTATCATATTTCATATCTTTGAGAGGTAGGTAAGACTGAAGTAATGAGAGGGTAAAAGAATATTTCTAAAACTATTCAGAGTTCAGTTCTTGAGTGACTACCTAAGACATCAGTTTATACCAAATATAATAAATAGATATATATATACAGTGAAAGTTTTTGTGAATTGTAGTGTCTTGTATAAGTCATTAGGAGTTTAATAGTGAGTCTATCTCACAGAGTATTTCAATTATGCCTTTGACTTGTTATTTGATTTTGAAAGTTATTATTTTACAAACATATAGTTGAATAGTGAGTCTATCTCACAGAGTATTTCAATTATGCATTTGACTTGTTATTTGATTTTGAAAGTTATTATTTTACAAACATATAGTTGAATAGTGAGTCTATCTCACAGAGTATTTCAATTATGCATTTGACTTGTTATTTGATTTTGAAAGTTATTATTTTACAAACATATAGTTGAATAGTGAGTCTATCTCACAGAGTATTTCAATTATGCCTTTTACTTGCAGTTTTACTCATAAACCTATACTGTATTGTGGAGAGTTTGCGCCACTTGCGGTTCGTCCGTTCCTGCTACAGGGTTATTATTAATATCACCCATGTTTCCTTACAACCCCCTCTGTATTGTGGAGAGCTTGAGCCACTTGCAGAGTAACCTTATTCATAAACCTATACTGTATTGTGGAGAGTTTGCGCCACTTGCGGTTCGTCTGTTCCTGCTACAGGGTGATTATTAACATCCTTGTTTCCTTACAACCCCCTCTGTATTGTGGAGAGCTTGAGCCACTTGCAGAGTAACCTTATTCATAAACCTATACTGTATTGTGGAGAGTTTGCGCCACTTGCGGTTCGTCCGTTCCTGCTACAGGGTGATTATTAATATCACCCATGTTTCCTTACAACCCCCTCTGTATTGTGGAGAGCTTGAGCCACTTGCAGAGTAACCTTATTCATAAACCTATACTGTATTGTGGAGAGTTTGCGCCACTTGCGGTTCGTCCGTTCCTGCTACAGGGTGATTATTAATATCACCCATGTTTCCTTACAACCCCCTCTGTATTGTGGAGAGCTTGAGCCACTTGCAGAGTAACCTTATTCATAAACCTATACTGTATTGTGGAGAGTTTGCGCCACTTGCGGTTCGTCTGTTCCTGCTACAGGGTGATTATTAACATCCTTGTTTCCTTACAACCCCCTCTGTATTGTGGAGAGCTTGAGCCACTTGCAGAGTAACCTTATTCATAAACCTATACTGTATTGTGGAGAGTTTGCGCCACTTGCGGTTCGTCCGTTCCTGCTACAGGGTGATTATTAACATCCTTGTTTCCTTACAACCCCCCTGTATTGTGGAGAGCTTGAGCCACTTGCAGAGTAACCTTATTCATAAACCTATACTGTATTGTGGAGAGTTTGCGCCACTTGCGGTTCGTCCGTTCCTGCTACAGGGTGATTATTAACATCCTTGTTTCCTTACAACCCCCTCTGTATTGTGGAGAGCTTGAGCCACTTGCAGAGTAACCTTATTCATAAACCTATACTGTATTGTGGAGAGTTTGCGCCACTTGCGGTTCGTCCGTTCCTGCTACAGGGTGATTATTAACATCCTTGTTTCCTTACAACCCCCTCTGTATTGTGGAGAGCTTGAGCCACTTGCAGAGTAACCTTATTCATAAACCTATACTGTATTGTGGAGAGTTTGCGCCACTTGCGGTTCGTCCGTTCCTGCTACAGGGTGATTATTAACATCTTTGTTTCCTTACAACCCCCTCTGTATTGTGGAGAGCTTGAGCCACTTGCAGAGTAACCTTATTCATAAACCTATACTGTATTGTGGAGAGTTTGCGCCACTTGCGGTTCGTCCGTTCCTGCTACAGGGTGATTATTAACATCCTTGTTTCCTTATAACCCCCTCTGTATTGTGGAGAGCTTGAGCCACTTGCAGAGTAACCTTATTTTGCTGTACTGTGGAGAGTTTGAGCCACTTGCAGACTAGTATTATTTTACTGTACTGTGGAGAGTTTGAGCCACTTGCAGATTAGTATTATTTTGCTGTACTGTGGAGAGATTGCGCCACTTACACAAGTTATGTTATTTGTGGAGAGTTTGTGCCACACATTCCTTACATGCACGGGGAGAGTTTGTGCCCCTTGCTAATATACCTATATAATTAGGCATTTAATTCTGTTTAATTAAAGTTAAAGTATTAAAATGTTATATAACGGTTCAACCGCTTTAGACACCTAGTAAATTATTAACACTTGTATTTTTTTTGGGGGGGGATTTTAATATACTAATCTTTGTTTGAATAAAAGATTTACTATATATAGCAAATTGAATACTCAGACTGTTTTTATATTTAATTTCAGGTACCTACGTCATCTCGGTGTTTCAGCCCATCACGCCCATCTTGACGTGTCAATTAAATCCAGGCATTCAGGATCTTTTTAAATATACAGTCATTTGTTTCGTTTGATAATATTTGCATTTCTTTCAACCTTTGCTTTAATTTGTTCTGATCAAATTCAATAAATCAGTTATATACGAGTATAAAAAAAAAACTTTAATTGATTACCAAAATAAACAAATATACCTTTGCAAATCGCTCATGGCCCCCAAACTAATTTATTCCTCTTACAAATTTTTTAATAAAATATTTATACTTACTACATCAAAAGCTTTTTTCAAATCAATGAAAACAGCTAAAGCTATTGAGATGTAGTCAACAAAATCAACAGCAGCTCCAAGTGTGCTAGTGCTACTGTTTTTTATGAAACCGTATTGAAAATTGTCAAATAACTGATGAACATTGATAAATTTTATCATTCTTTTTTTGATTACTTTTTCTAGAATTTTAGAAAATACACTCACAACTGAAATCGGTCTGTAGTTATTATAATGACATGTTTATCTCCCGACTTAAAATAGTTTTTAATTCTCTTTCTACTTTTTCGATTATTCCAACTACATGAGAACTTTCGATAAAATTTTCGTAGAAAGATAAAATAAAGTATTTTAGGAAATGTTTAGTCAATTACTATATTTAAAAAAATATATACTTAAAAACGGTAACAAGTCAATTTACTTATTCAATTTATACCCTGTTTTTTAGGATCAGTAATTTATGTTGCATCCGGCATTTTTTAATTTACCTCACAATAACAAATATTATTTTTCCCATATATGACATTATATGTAACATGAAGAATCGTCCTTATATGTGTTAAATTATATTTTTAGTGACATTTCGCATTGTGTTTAATTGTGAAATTTTATTTGTATATATCGGTATGTTATATAATTCATAAGTTTTGTATTTGTGTATATATTTTTTTATCGTTTTTATATTTTATGTTTTTTATTTATTTATTTATAGTTTGTGCAGCTTTGTTCACGAATTGTAAACTTTTTGTCGACAATATTATCACCTAATAAATAAGAGAGAAAAGTAAATTCGTTAAAATTTAAAAAAAATTAATCACAGCACATAGAAAAAAATGTTTAACTTTGGACTTTGCAACAATTCAAATATTGTAGAAAACTTACCCTAGGTATATAATCATAAACTACACTTTTAGGTACACCAAACGCGGAAGTGAAGGTCTGGCCACCGAAACTACCCAATTAGTATTTTTAGGATTTGTATTTCCGCTAAAAGGAGCGTGTCTAGCGCGGATCAAGTCACTTCGACTGGCGCGATGGTTTAAAACCACCGAAACCACGTGTTCCTCCCTCAATGACAAGAGAGTGCCCTGTCAGGGGTGGTGAGTAAAGGTGGAAGCGTTAATGTTCTTCCAAAAAATGTTATTTCATGCACATAAACATAAACTCTTAAGTTTCAATGCAAAATACAACAAACACAATGTTTACATTGTTTACTGACTATATTTAATTTATAGTTTTTTAACTATAATTTGTTACGTCATTTAAATTTTTATGTTTTAAAATACCTCATTTAAACTATTTAACGGTATTTGGATTGCAAAATAAATAATAATTTATATTAGTTTTATTCAAAAATGTATTCTCCAATGATAGCTGCTGTTTCGAGTAAAAACTCATCGTCAGATTTACATATCGCCGTTTTTATATGCTTCTGAATAAGTAGTAGGAAGTTATCGCACACACTATTGCTTGAGGTGGCACTTTTGCTTTTTTAATAAGGCAAAACATTAATACTATATTTTGATATAACGTCATTGAATCTCTTCTTGATGAAAAAGATTTTTGAAATTTTGGAGAGAACCCTTTTCTCCTCGTCGGGTTGTGTAGCCATACTTTGTCCCCTTCGTTGAAACTGCCTTCTGTGGCCTACATGTCGTACCGTTTCTTCATTCTGTCGCTGGCAATTTGGAGATTTGTCCTGGCCAATTCATGTACATCGTTCCTCCTTTTTCACAATTGGATCACGTAATCTTCTCCGGCCAGATCTTCTCCAAGTCGACCATCAAATTTCAGGTCACAAGGAAGTCTCATTTCAGATCCAAATAAGGTTTTTGCAGGTGTTGCACTTGTGGACTCATTGATAGCAGATCGATAAGCCATCGCAAATAGGGAAACATATTGGTCCCAATCTCTCTGGTGGCTGGAAACGACTTTTGACAGATATTTTCCAATAGTCTTGTTCATTCTCTCGTCTGACTGTGGATGTAACGCCGTTGTTCTGACGTTCTTCATTCCCAGTCTGTCACAAATTTCTTGGAATTAATAGCTTTCCTAACCTAGTCGCTATAAACTTCCAAGGGCAATCCATATCGGCTGATAAATTCATTAACCAATACATCCGCGACAGTTGTGGCCTTTTGATTCGGGATAGCATAAACTTCTACCCATTTCATGAAATAGTCTATCACAACCAGGATGTATTTACCACCATTTTCTGTCGGCGGAAATCTAAAGCAGTCCTTTCGAATGGACTTCCAGCATTATACTGTTTCATAGGTGCCCTTCGCTTGCGATGTAGTCCATTACTCGTAGCACAATTCGTACATTTCTTACACCAGTCCTTCACATCGTCGGAGCTGTTCCAATGAAACCTTTCACGTACTCTATATAAAGGGATTTCTTCATTCTTAGATGACCTCCCGATGGATTGTCATGTAACTTTCTTAATACCTCGACTACTCTTGTTCTCGGGATAACTATTTGTTTTCTAGTCTCGAAACCATCATTGTTTTCAAGGATTCGTTTTAACAGGTTTTCTTTCAGGATAAGGGAGTCCAATTAAGCCCAATATGTCTTAATTGTCGGTACTGGACACCTCTTGTCAGGTAGGTCGTCGATCTTCTTTCTTCCATTATCGGATTATCTTCAGGTGGGGCTTATTCTCCTAATCGTCTCTGACCATTCTTCACTGACCACCGTGGTTCTTAAAACTGCAGCTTCCTTAGATTTTTAGATTACTTTGGAACAGTATCCTTTGACTAATAGTTACTGCCACCTCTAGCTTATTGTAAGGGGTGGCAAATGTGATAATAATAAAGGGGGTGGGGCGACGGTGCACGTGGGGGGTGGAGAGTTTCACAGGTGAATCGCCAAGTAGATATCACGAGTTTACGACATGAGGGTGTCAAGGATTGTACAATAAACAAGAATGTTAAAGTATGGTTAAATAAATTAATGGAGATATTATGTAGGTACAATAATGTGAGATTTCTTAAATCCTGTTTTCCTTAACTGTAGTAAGTGTGCAAACATTGCAAACAATTCATAATTCAAAGGTATATTGACGATGTTTGACTTAGATATAATTACTGATGGTTTTGTAGGAACAGTATATTGCCAAATTGATTTTTTTTTGTTTAGATATTGAGCGCATTTGATATCATCAATGTAATTTTCTTTTAAAAAAATATTTACAGGTAGTTGATACAAATGTTTATACCGACCCACACGTGACTAATACCTACAATAATCCACGTACTAAATTTTATTTAGGATGTAAATACTATTTACATTGTATCAACTATACAAACTACAATCATGCAGTATAGGTACTTAAATATACCAGTAATAAAAATAGAAAGACTTTTCATACATTTTGTCCAAATTTCTTCTTAATTAATAATAATAATGTTTATTTACCATCCGAACAATCTACATATAAAATAAATAAAATATGTTACAGTACAACCCATATAGCACATGTACGACCTACGGACGTACTGGGGACGTACGAAACGGACGTATCGTTCGTCCTGGGGACGTACGGATTAGGGACAGTGTACGTCCTATGGACGTACCGGGTACGTCCTGATTCCGCGCAAATGGACGTCCCAGGTACGTACACTTTTGGTCCAAACTGTGCCTAATGTGGACAAATCTGGGATGTACCTGGTACGTCCAAATTTTTCGCAAATGGACGTCCTTGGTACGTACTCTTTTGGCTCAAACTGTGGACAGTTCTGGGACGTATCCAGGAAATAGGTGAAAAATAATCTCAATTTTTAATAACCATTTTTATTTCACAATGATTTATAAAATTTAAAATAAAACTAGGTAATAGGTAATAACAAAATAAAATAAAAATCATAAAATCAAAAGTAATAAAGAATTCTGTTAAAAAATACCTAAATAATACTTCCTTGATCTTCAATTAAATAAAATAAAAGCTTTAATGCTTGTTTCATGGACCTTTCCTTCACCCTCTTTAGCCATGATTTGAGAGCCAGTTCTGTCTCTCTGAACGAACCAGACGACTTTCCTTCATCAGCAGCATCTTTAATCAAATAGCATCTATTAACTATCTATTAAATCCATCAACGCTATCCCTGTCACTACTATGTGAACCATCAACTACTAGCAATCGCTCGAATAATGGAACTCTTTGCCGGGCATACTTTAGATGTTTACTTATATTTGATCGATTCATTATAATATTAAAAGATAGCTTACCTTCTACAATTTCACTATTAACAGTTCACTATCAATCACAAATATGGTATGGTAATCTGTATTGTCTGTGTAGGTATGTATTATTTTAGTGCCAAAGCAAATATTCCTCCTTTTACATATCACACACACACTCATAGAATATAGGTTAGAATAACATATTGTCAAAACCCAACCCAAACTTTGGCGCGTAATTTAAAAACATTATAGGCGCTTTTTCTCTAGCTAAACAGTTAGGTCTGCTGATTAACACGGTTAGGATTGGTTTTTCTTTTGTACTGTTTAGTATTTACACTTTTTCTGTAACAAACATGTTTACAAACATTGAAATCATTGTTATAACTACGTCTATTTAGGTGCGTACTGAATACGTCCAGAAACGTACGTACTAGGTACGTACATTTTAGTACGAACTAGGTACGTCCAGAAATGTACGTACTCAGAACGTATCCGATTGGCTTTAGGAATAAATATCTGAAATGGACCCAATATGTACGTACTGAAAACGTCCATTTGCGGACGTCCCCAGTACGTCGTGTGCTATATGGGAACATAGTTGCGCTTAAATCAAATACGAGGGTTGTCTGAAAATTTTCCCACCTCAACATGAAGATGGCAGCACTCGTAAACAAAAGTTGGGGAATGTGTTTGCGCATGCTTTGAAAGGTACCCACTAAAATTTCAGCCATTTTGGACGCACAGTTGTTGTTTGACAACCATTTGAGTGAGTCGATGTGAGTGTTTTTATGAAAATGGAAAAAATCGAGTATCGAACTGTCATTAAATATTTATTTGTGACGCAAATGAAAGACGAGTTGGACGCTGTGTTACCACCGTGAAATTTTGGGCTGCTGAATTTAAACGTGGCCATACCAGCTTGGGTGACGATGAACGTTCGGGACGTCCAAAAACTGCAACCACTGACGATAATATCGCTCAAGTTTACCAAATGGTGCTAGACAACCGTCGAATTAAAATTAGAGAGATAGCAGAGGCTATAAACATGTCCAAAGAACGTGTTTGTCACATATTGAATCAAGATTTGGGCGTCCGCTCGTTGGGTGCCGCGTTTGTTCACTTTGGACCGAAAACGTGTTCGAATGAACATTTCCAATTCTCTGTTGGCGCAGTTTAGGCGCAATAAATCAGAGTTTTGGCGCCGATTAATTACTGTAGATGAAACTTGGATACACCTTTATACTCCAGAAACAAAAACACAGTCAAAACAATGGACTGCGAAGGGGGAATCGGCTCCAAAAAAAGCAAAGGTTGTTCCTTCGGCTGGGAAAGTGATGGCAACTGTTTTCTGGTATAGTCATGGAGTTATCTTAATCGATTATCTTCAAAAAGGAAAAACCATTACAGGAGCATCATTACTTGACAAGCTGAAGGAAGAAATTGCGGAAAAACGGCCACATTTGCAGAAAAAAAGAATTTTGTTTCACCAAGACAATGCGCCGTCTCACACCTCAGCGGTTGCCATGGCGAAAATCTACGAATTACGGTTTGAACTGCTTGACCACCCTCCTTACTCACCAGATCTAGCCCCAAGCGACTTTTTTTTGTTCCCTAAGTTAAAAGTTGCGCTCGGAGGACAGAGATTTTCGTCGAATGAGGAGGCCATCACCTTCGTAAACAACTATTTTGCAGAGAAAGACGCCGAGTACTATTTGGACGGGTTGCAGAGATGGGAGCATCGCTGGGAGAAGTGTATAGACTTACACGGAGACTATGTAGAAAAATAAAAATTAATTTGAAGAAAAAATGTCTGGTATCTTTGTTAGGTCAGAAACTTTTCAGACAACCCTCGTACCCATTACGAAACTGTTTATAGATCTTTGTTTTAGTATTTTATTAAATATAAGAAATAAAGCTGTTTTATTTAATTTTTTCTTGCCATTCAACATTTATTTTTTTATTTTAAAGTAAATTTTTTAGACAGTTCTAGAGCAGTGATTCCCAAAGTGGTCCAGGTGGACCCCCAGGGGTCCGCGGGAGACTTGAAGGGGGTCTACGTTGGCGTGAAAAAAATGGGGGTTCACAAATTGTAAGTGGGGGTCCACGAAAATGTGTATCTGGTTTGGATAGTACAGAACAAAAATATTGGCTTAGCTTTACCTATCAATATCTGTATATAATACACTACTCAAAAAAGTTCCAAATTTTTCGGTGATTTTTGACAGGCTGTATTTCAGTGAAAAATGGTTATATTGAAACTTTAAAAAAGCATTTTGAAGCATTAAGATTCTAATTTAGATTTTTTGGCTAAAAATTTTTAGGAGATACGGTTCTCGTGAAAAAATAATTTTGCATATTTTTTGCTTTTTTTTATTCCACAGATTTGAAAAAAATGTTTCATTTAGATCGGCATATGGATTAGGTAGCGTATGAAGCAAATATTGGCGTGAATTCTCCGTTTCCAAACTTGTCACAGGCAGAATGTCTTGATGAGGATATTCAGACATGCGTTCAACATTTAAATGCCCTGCATGATGACTTTAAAAATAGATTTGAAGATATTCAAACGATGAAAATACCACAATGGATCATAAATCCATTTGATGAAACGGAAGTGGCGAATGTGGTATTACAAGAAGAACTAATCGAGCTTAGCACCAATGAGGAGCTCAAAGTGAAATTTAAAAAAGGCTATAAAACATTCTGGCTGCAAACAAAAATATCCGAAAAATATCCTGGGATGTGGGAAAACTTTTGACGGCATTTCCCTCGTCATACCTTACCGAAAAAAGTTTCAGTGTTGTTACAAACCTATTAGCAAAAAAAGTAGCAGATTGAATATCACAGAACGGGGAGATTTGCGATTATTCCTCTCAAAAATGAAGCCAAATATTGATAATTTGCTGTCAAGTACATCCCTCCCATTAAAATTATAACTATTTTTTTTAATTGTTGATTTGCAATGTAGAAGTTACGTTACGTTATTAATGTTTAATTTTAATTATATTAAGACTGTAATCATATTATTTTAATAAATAAAAGACAAGAAAATATCGTGGGTATACTGCGAAAAGTGACCAAGTCACATTTTCTTAAATTCGACTTGTTGTTACAAAGTGACTTCAAAAGATCATATCTTTATCAAGAAAAATTCACCAAGTCAAATTTTAATACATATTAATACATATTATGATCTTTTGAAGTCACTTTGTAACAACAAGTCGAATTAAGAAAATGTGACTTGGTCACTTTTCGCAGTATACCGACGATATACTATTTTTCTTTTTGTTTTTACCACTCCGAATTTAAGGTAGGAACGCAAATTTTCATCGTTAGATCTAATTTTCACATTTTTTGACTACTTTTGAGAATATAGTAGAAATACAGCAGCAAGGGGGCCACCGAAACCAGTAAAATTTTAAAGAGGTCTACGAGAAAAAAAAGTTTGGGAACCTCTGTTCTAGAGCAACAAAGACACATTTGTGGTAATCCAGCCCCCTAAATGCCACTAGCAATCGCAAAACACTAAACGCTTTAAAATAAAAACGCTAACATTATTAAGTAAAAGCTACGAAACCCCTGGAAGCATTCAAATCCCTTGCAAAGAGGTTTAAATTGTGTTTTATCAAGTATTCAAAATTTAAAAATGTTTAAAAGGTTCTCCTCAACATTTTATAGATTTGCACTTACGACATTGTTTCTCCGGAGGTGCGATGTGTATCTTTTAAAGATTTTTTACAAATGACAACTGAAAATAAATGTCAGATAATTAACAAAAACGCAAACTATTAAAACAACGTTTTAATAATCAATACAATTAAAATAAATAAATATGGTACAAAGGACACAAAAAAAAATAAATAAAAAAGATCCTTTTAGTGAATATAAAAATATCCAAAGGTAACTAAGATTACACAATTTGGGTAAACAATACTGACTACACTATATTCTAAGAAAAACAAAACAGCCAAAATGGATTCAACTACAGAAACATAAATTATGACATCTTTTCTTGTTATGTACAATATCTTCAACATTTTTAAAATCAACAATGAACTCTAGCTTTCTAATTTGCTCAAATGGTTACTGCTTTCTATGATTAGGCTACAATTTTTTCACAGATGCTATTTGTGAATTCTGAACATTTAGCCTTGCCTCCTAGATCACCAGTTAAATACTTGGCTTCTTTTATAGTTTCAAAACAAGCATTTTCTATCTTGTCAGCATGTGTATTAAGGCCCATATATCTCAACATCATTACTGCTGAAAGAAGAAGAGCTGTTGGATTGGCTTTATCTTGACCAGCAATGTCTGGGGCTGTACCATGCACCTAAAACATAAAAATTCCTGACCATCAGTGTCAATTTAGTTTAGGAAGTCCTGGGTTTCGGTCAATAATGGATTAAAAAATACAAACAATAATAAAACTGCTTGTTGTGACGTTTCGATTTATTTAAAAATCATCATCAGACATTAGTCCTATAATGTTTTGAAAAATTCTACATTAATTGCTAGGGCAAAGAGGCAGCAGTGGAAGGGTGCCAAAAAAGAAGATGCTCAGTATTGGATAGAGGAGGAAATGGTGAGAAGTTGGGAAGGGTATGAAGATGCATTAAAAAGGGCGATTGGGAGTAGGAGTGAGTGGATGGACCGAGAGTTTGGGGAGGTAAACTGGTTTTTGACCCAAGTGCTCACTGGGCATGGGTCAAGAGTGGGGTATCTACACAAGATTGGGAAGAGAGAGATTGGAATATGCGTGAGGCATCCTCTCGAGGGTGAGTCCAACACTGTTGGGTTCTGGATAAGGACCCATGGAACATAAGTTTCCCATCTCACCCCCAATAAAAAGTATTATATTTAATTTATCTGATTATAGGATGTAGTGATTATCTATCTTGACGAGCTTTACTAATAATCCTGCTTTTGGAATTGCAGACTATTTTATAAAAATCGGTGAATATTGCGCCTTGCGTGTTTTTCACGTTGCAAAAAAGGGGATGAATTCAAGTGAATGTGTCCTTTTATATTTTGAAATTTCAAGTAGGACTTTCGCATTTAATTTTACAAATCTGCTTCGAAGGATGAGCCAACAAAAATTTTCTTTAAAACCAATTACACAGATAAAGATTTCAAGGAAGTAAGTTGTTCCAAAATAGGACGTCCAAGAAAAGTTACATTAAACAAGTCCTACAATGATCAGTTGCCTATTTCCAATGCAAAAAATGTGTAATGATCTTACAGTACCTAAGATTTACCATAACTACTACAGATCTTTGAAATGTAGTGAGAAAATCCGGGACTGTTTACCAAAGCCGAATAAGTCTGAAAATAATCCCGAAGAAAGTAAAAAATTATTTGTTTCTACATTACCTGAGTATTAGAGTTTATTTCCTTGATTTATTTTCATTAAATGAGTTTGCAAAAACTTACAGAGTTTAATTTTTGTGTTCAGCGAAACTACATTTGTTTAAAATCTTTCAACGGCAAAAACACGAATGTGTTTTTTTCCACAAAAAAGAAAAGGTACAAAATTTTGTTAGACAACTTAAATTGTTTGTTAGGAATTATACTTATGGCAGAAAATATTTAAAATTTCAGAAACACCTTATTTTTTCCAGTCATTACAAACTTTAAAAGCAATTATCTCGAAACTATAGTTTTGCACATTCATGGTTTGGGCATGGGACCGACGATATGGTATCAATAAATTATCCTTTATGAAGACGCTTGACATTTTACTAATATTGGTAGAAGAATTGTTTAGACCGCTACATAGTCTATTTATAACATTATTAGTCGCCCGTAAACTGTTTTGGTGAGCGGTTGTTCTTTGACAAAGAGTTATCACATGTTTTGCAGCGCCATGTCTGAGGCAAATAAAAAAATATGGAAATTTTTTTATTTTTTTATAGTACTTTTTAGTTTTTTTGAAATATATTATTCAATATAGAATCAAAATGAGATGTATAGACATGTGGATAATATAGTTATTTATTTTTTATTATTGTGGCCTTACAATAAGGCCATCAAATCTGATGATACCATATGGTCTCACTGGGAGTTACCACTATCATGTTTATATTTTTTTTAGACTTGGATATTAATGGGTTAATATAAATATATATGAATTTAACATTTTCAATTATATGATTGTCAACTTACAGATTCAAATAGGGCACCATTCATTCCAATATTACCAGATGGAGTGAGACCTAAACCTCCAACCAAACCTGCACACATATCAGATAAAATATCACCATACAAATTAGGCATTACTAAAACATCATACTGTGTTGGGTCTTGTACCATATTCAGACAGACAGTATCTAAATATTTTTCTTCAAACTTCACCTCTGGATATTTCTTTGCCAAGTCTCGACAACATCTCAAGAAAAGACCATCAGACATACGCCTAAAAAATAGAGAATATTAACCTTAGGAATTAATTAAAAAATATGTGACTTACATAATGTTTGCTTTATGTACTGCTGTAACTTTTTTTCTATTATTATCTTTAGCATATTGAAAAGCAAATTCTGCTACTCTTCTAGAAGCATCCTCAGTAATCAATTTTATACTTTGAACAACTCCATCTACAATTTCATGTTCAATTCCTGAATATTCACCTTCAGTATTTTCACGAATGGTCACAACATCTACATGATCATAGAGAGTTTTGTAACTGTGAAATAATACAAATGTTAATTTTTAACTTTATTTGAATCATTGAATGTAATGAAAATTTGTCAAGATCCTCTCAATTTTTCAAAGAAATACATTAAAATGATAATTACCCTTCCAAACTTCTGCATGGTCTTACATTGGCATAAAGATTAAATTCTTTTCTTAAAGCAAGATTCAAAGATCTGTGTCCTTTACCTACAGGTGTCATTAAAGGTCCCTTTAAACCAATTTTGTTTTTATTGACAGAATCAATAGCAGCTTGAGGTATACCAAATTTTCCATCAGGTCCCTATAAAACATCAACATTCAGCATAGGTACAACACAATTTGGTTGTACAAACTATTCATAATTTGATACTAATTATTTTGGTTGTACATTCTAAATGAATATTAAACAGCACTTTAGTGAATTAAACTACCATAAATCTAATTTTTTACTTACTCTAACTGGGGTAACATCAACAGATTCCCATTCAATGGGTACTTTGGCAGCTTCAAATATTTTTTGAACAGCTGCAGATATTTCTGGTCCAATTCCATCTCCAGGAATAAGAGTACATTTCTTAACTTCACTACTGAATAATCTGCTAGCCAAGGGTTGTGAAGAAGTCTATAACAAAAAGTAATTCACCAACAGCATGTGACTGAAAACATACATAGTAAGAAATTTGATTATATAATCACTTACTAAATCAATAGGATTTGATTGTTGATTTTTGGAAATTTGATTAAACTTATTAATTAGCTTTGTCCATAAAGGGTTTTTACTAATAGTAATAAATAAATTTCGAATGGGTTCCATGCTTCAAGGGGGCACAAAAATCACATGCACACAATTTTTGAAATAAAAGTTAACAATATTTACTGCAATAATATAAAAAAAATTAAGGGTTCATACAGAAAATGAAGGTACTTACAAGTTTCCTAAGAATATTTGCCATATCAACTTATTTTAAGTTACTGCTCAATGAATAGACCGTCCTGTCAGCCCTCAGACAGTTTTACAAAAGAAAGAAGAAATATAGATGGGTTCTTCTTCTTTTTCATAGTACAAAATCGATAATTTCTTCTACTTACTTACTACATAATATCGAAAATTACATCGAAAATAATCTAGCCACTATTTATGACAAAATATAATTAATATGGTGCTCAAAATGATTTTGATGTAAGATTATTCAAATTTCAAATATTATCTATCTGACAGTGCACAATTGATTTAAAAATTTATTGTGCATATGTGTAGTCTGGTTGCCAAGGATGTACGTCAGCAGACAGTCCGACGAAAGTTGTTATGGGTTATGGCTGAATGACTTGTTTGACAGTCATCAAAATTTTAGTGAATCTTACATTTTCAAATCAGTCCACTTCACCTTTATAACAAAAATTATTACATTTAATAGTGTTTATTCGTATTAAGGATTTTGTTCACATTTACTTTAGTTATTATTACGTCGTGACATTCAAAGTTAATTTGGAGTTAATTTTATGAGAAGTCAGTCCTATGTTTCTTAAAAATATATAAAGTGAAAAATTTAATAAAGAGATAAGAAATTTAAAAATGGGCAGTGTAAGATGTAGTCTAGCTACAGCTGGAAGATATGCCTTTGCTGCAAGAAGCAGTAAGTTACAACATGGTAAGTGTATCACTTTATTGTTATCTTGTCATTGAATACATACATGTCTGTAGTAATTATTCAGTATTAAGGCAATTGCTTTGTTTATTGTTCACATAAGATAAAATATTATGATATTTATTGAAATTATCAATAATTATTCTATTTTAGTAGTTATATATTTGTATACATTGATTTGATTATTTTAATTTTTAAATTTAACCATAATAATATAAGGTTAATTCAAAAGAATTTAATATACCCAAAAACTACCAGTGATTTTTTAATTAATTAGTAAATCAATTATTGAAAATGCTGATTTCTACCATAAATGCCATATCTTTCAAATTTTAGTATAGTTTAAATGACTTTAATTATAAATATCAATTAAGAGATGTCATATGGTTGAATTTAGAATTGCAATATAAACAATGCATAAAATGTCTGTTTGTTAAGGTTTCTCACACATTTCATTTGGTTTCTTGATAATCTTCTAAGAGTAGTTATCAATTATCAAATTACCAAGTAAAGTTTTCTCAATTTGTTTAATTACATACCAAATGCAAATGATATTGGTTGGGTAAAGTTTATTTAAGATGTTATGTCCTTTACATTCACATACATGAACATTAGTTTTTGGTTATTTTTTTTTCCTGAGTTATTTTAAAAGTGGAAGATAAGTCAACATCCATAATTCATAAGTATTTGCTGTCAAACACATTTATTAGGAAAGGAACATTCATTTACTTCAGAAAATCAACACCTGCAGCCAAAAATTAACTACAAAACCTGTTAACTTAGTCCAGAGCTAATTCTAAATATCCATATAAAAATATTGTGTTGTCTGGTAGTTCATAAATATACCTGGTATTAGCTTTTTTTATTTTCATAATGTTTGCAGTAAACAATCAATTTGTCTTTAAGCGCCAAACAAATCTCTTTCTATTTTTGTCTTTGTAAACATATTTTTAAACCACAATATTTATGTTGCGATTTTTTTGCCAAAATAAATGAAATGTTAATGAGAGTATTGCCAA
Organism: Ophraella communa; assembly: GCA_035357415.1. NCBI lineage: Eukaryota > Metazoa > Arthropoda > Insecta > Coleoptera > Chrysomelidae > Ophraella > Ophraella communa. The sequence goes on from CM068984.1 coordinate 13,449,270, forward strand.
ACTGTAGATGTATATGCATATGGTCAAGGCTTTTTAAAATCAAAAGGTTATTAACAATGATTTAAATTTGACCTTTGTTATTGCAATCCCTAAATTGGATAACTAACAGGTTGTTATAACCAAGGTTGATGGTCTGTACAAGGTTAATTTTTTATAGAAATTAGACAAATAGAAGTTAACTGATAAAAATATCAAAAGCCAATTTTAATATAATTTGTTAAAATATACATTTAATAATAAAGTGCATTGTTTGCTTATTTATTATGCATGTAAATACACGCTAGTTTAATAATGCAAAAACTTATTTATCATCACTTAAGAATTGTGTAGACTGTAAACTTAAAATACTTAAGAAATCTATTGATTTTTAATAATTTTTTTGTCTTTTATAGTTAATTTTCAATGCCACATAATAAATATGTCTCTAAAATATTTTTATTTACAGCATTGTATGGGTGATATGTGAATTATAATTTAAATAAAATAACTACAAATGAGTTTTCCACTTTCTCCAATTGCATCTGTCCACTTGTAGCATGTTGTTGTTTCCTCAATTTAGTGTGCTCTTATACAACTCATAATTATTGAATGCCTTGCCTTTTAAAAAGAACAAAAAATTTGAACAAAACTTCACTTTTAATAAAAAAAATAACTTTTTTATTCAATGATTGCTGTTTTTTATAAAACCAACATAAATTTCATTACATTATATAGGTTAGGGTTACAGTTATATAGGTTAGGGAAGAGCCCATATATCTTAGATAAGACAATAATAAAAAAATAATTTTACCCAGACTGATAAGTCTCATTAGACTGGATAACTCCTCTTCTATCTCATAAGCAGCCAGATGGTAGACTCTGAGCAAGACTCTGAGGTTATTTGTGCCACAGCAGTGTGTGAAGCTCAGTATGAAGGCTTCATCCTTCATTTTATATAATTTACACTCTGCTGTTTCAGCTGTTGACAATGTTTTTAGGTATTTCTGTAACTGGCAGTATCCAGTGAGAATTCCTGTCAATATACATGTTTCTTTTATGTTTCTTCATAATAATAATTATGCTGATTTCACAGAAGGGTTCTGCTCCAAGAAGGGATGTTTCTGTCCCTATCCTGGCTAGGACCCATATTTTCCGATAATATCTATGAGAGAGTCGAAGAACCAACAATATATAGTAAAGATAATCGTTCTAAAAAATATTTTCTATTTTCTTGAATATTAATCAATATTAATTCCCAATTTCTTGTTTAGGTTAATAGACATTTTTGTAATCACAATACCTAAATGTTTGTGTTATGCGCCCAATAGGCAACAGTTTGTCAATTTCGAACCTTTTGTTTTGTTGAGAAAAAATTTAAACTGTCTTCGGGCCATAATCACTCGAAATAAGTTTCTCAGAACCAATCTTTTCAGTTTCCCAAAAATAATGTGTTCAATCAGGGTTTTTCCGCAATTCGTTAAGTTAAATGATCCACCTATAGACATCGTTAAAATATTTTAACAGATTTCTAGACTCGAACGATTCTTACTTCGGGTTCTCACATTTTTGTAGTATTTTTTTTATTTGCTTAGTTTAATTTTGGTCTTAATTTTGCACTATTTCTGACTGGTTTTCATTCATATTTGCAATAACACCTACAACATCCGTAGGATTTGCTTCTTGTCTATCTTCAAAATCATTTGTATTCAGTATAGTCACTGTAGGTATACGCTAAAAATATGAGGGATTGTTTTCTCGGACTAGGCATGCAAATAAGAAACTGGAACAAAAACAAAAAAATATTTTTCCTTTTATTGTTTTCAATACGAGTATTATACAGTAGAAAACATTGACCTTTGTCCGGACTTCACTACCAGCGAACAGTAGTAAACACTACCGCTAGTAGAAATACATCAGACAATTATGCACAATTGTCTATCAAGCAATAACTACGTTCTTTTCAAATCTAATTATGACCTTAGAATGTTGGAAAGAGATTGTGCCAAAATTGTTTAAATGGCCGTATTCATAAGAATTAATTTTGATCTCTTACTGTCATTATTTTGCTACATCGAGTTTTGTTGTAGGCGTTTTATCATTTGCATTCAAATAAATTCTATAAAATCGGTTTTTTTTCAAAACCTCTTTGTCATTTCTATTTTACAGTAAGACCAAAACTAACTTCACATGACAAAGTAACAATAGCCATTTTTGACTCTGATTAATTCCGCGAGGTTTATAGATATGACGTCAGGGCAAAGGTCAATTTTTTCTACTATACTATCGTTTCAACATTATATCGTTTTAACAACTTTAATTCATACTAAAAATATTCTTCGTTCTTGTCTCCAAAATGGCATTTAACAGCAGCTGTTAGTTCTTTTTTTAGAGATTTGGGGGCTCAAATGTGGTTGGTACATTATTCTACGATATCATATTTAAATATTTTAACTAGGCAGATATTTATACCGGGTGTCCCAGACTTTAATATGGCGTGGAAAAAATTATCCCCTAAATATTCATCCCTTAGTTACAACCCCTAACTTTAAATTTCTTAATACAATGTACATTTTTTTATAATTTTGGACATGGTCTTCCATCGTCTATTCAAAAAAATTTTCAAAAATAAAATTGTCCCTTTAAGCTTTAAGGCTTACTTAATTAATTTAACAAAAATAAAAAATAAACTAACATTTTCTTGATTACCTATTTTATTTTTGAAAAATTTGTTGAATACACAATGGAAGACCAAATCCAAAATTATAAAAAAATGTACAGGGTGCTATTAAGAAATTTAAAGTTAGGGGTTGTAACTAAGAGATGAATTTTTAGGGGATAATTTTTTCCACGCCATATTAAAGTGTATTGGAAATGGAATAGATTAGTTTTTGTCCCATTCGAGAATATTTATTCGTTTAAGAGATATAGCCTGGATAAATTAGTCTGGGACACCCCGTATATCATTGAAAATGTCATACAATATAGTTTGGTCTGGGTTTGTAACATCCACACGTAGAACTACGGATTAAAAAAGAAAATATTTTCGTAATCTCGTATAACCAGAGAGTAAAAAAGTAAAAAACGTCTTGTCCAATTATTGTTCCTATTCCCTTTTTTAAAATATCAGCAAAATCATGAAACTAATCTCTACACTAGAGAATCGGAAAATTCCTTCTTGTCAAATCGTTGTAGGTATCTTTTAATGGCTTATTTTTCAGATTCCTTCTAAACTTTCCAACAAACTTCACCACTGTGGGTATATTTTTTTAACATTTATTTTTGTTTTTCGGTCATTTAAATTGTGTTTATTATATATTTTGTTTTAATGTTCTTTCAACATCTGCTTGCCAATTTTCTTATTCATCACTAATCTGGTTTGACCGTGATTGTTGAGTAATTGAAAAAACCGTTGCTGCAAGAGACTGGACCGAATGTAGGTGAATAGATCGTTATACAGACCATGACCGAGAATTTTCAATTTCAATTGTATATAAACAAAGCAGTATTTACATGTAATAAAATAAGATTCAATTTTTCTTATTGTATGTACTTACATAAAAATAAAACTCATGAAGAGTTAATAAATAACATGAGAGAATTGTGTTTTAACAAAAGATATTTTTAAGAGATTGCTTAAAAGTTTCTTTAACGTGTTTAATTTGTATTAATAATGTTGCAGCCTAGCTAAAGAGCTATACTAAGGTTAATGAAACAAAATATTTGTTTTGCATACAGTAGTTGCCCCGCCCCCCAAAAAAATAGAAAAGTCGAACTACATACAGCCTTCGAGATTATTTTATTTAGATCAAATTTTTTTGAAGTGTCCATTATATCATCTTACTCTGCACTTATTTTTTTTATGAATAGTTATGAATCATATACAGTTCAAAAGGGATATTGTAGTTATTTGTTCTTTTTGTGAAAAATGGATTGCAAACTGCAAATTTTTATGTGTCGTTACTGAGAAAATAATGTTGGATAAGCCCACACATTTATCACACCCAGGCAAAGATCTGTTATTAGTTATTTAAATCATTGTTTAAATTCAAAATAATAAGTATAGTTTAGATATCGCACATCCCCTTCAAAAGTGTATTATCTCAAATTTCTTAATTTTTAAGATTATTTAAAAAATCAATTCCTAAATATACATTCTTTCCCCCGGCAAAACCGTATTATTGCAAGTTAAAGGTAACTCCAATAGATGTCGCAACTTGACCGCGTGGGTTGGGTAAACTGCCGCGCTTCTCCCCGTCTAAGCAGTGTTAACTCAACTTACTACGAGTACGAATGTCAACGTTCCGTTCAAAAGTGTATTAACTCTAATTTTACGAATATTAAGATCTATCGTGGCATTTTGTTACGAGAAAAAGTGTATTAAATCAAAATAGTGCCTTTTTTCCCAAAAATAATGGTAAGTGCGATACAAAGTTGTAGTAGAAAACAGTAGTTTCCCGAAATAATACAGTTTTTCCCGGAGGATATTTATTTTTTTAATTTTTAATGTAGTTCTATAGAGAATTATTTGAATTTAATACCATTTTACTCGGGGTTTTTTAAACTAAAATTGTATTATTTCTATTTAGCACCATTTTCTCCGGAATGTTTTGAATAACTTTTAAGTTTGCATGTGCTATGTACGTATGTAAAAAATAAGGATAATGAATTTTGACTGACTTCTACTTGTTCAATTTAAAATAATCAATCAATCAATTTTGTATGTTTTTTTTAAGAATCAATCTGGGAAATCAAGAAGTGAAAAGATTGTGTTGGCTGCCCTAAATCGTTGCAATAGGGATATTCAAGTCCCAAGTACTTCTCAGCAAAACAGGAATCCACAAATACGTGATCTACGTTTTAACGAGAAAGTGGAAAATGAAAACAATCAAAACCTATCAAATCACGATTTATATCCTAGTGAAGATGACGATAGTGTTAAGGATCCTACATTTTCCTCCAGTGGCTGCTCTTCTTCATCTTGCTCTACAGAAAGCTCTTCATCTTCATCTGATGATGAAGAAATAATTGAGGAAAGCATAATAGTAGGAGAGGGGGTACAGAAGGAGTTACAAGAGGGGGTACAAGAAAAAAAGAATGTCAAAAAGAGGCAGCGCAATGAGAGTAATTGGGAAAAAAATATAAAAAAAAAATTAAGAAATGCTGGCAAAGCATATGTTTCCTCTGCTAAGTCTAAAAAATGTGTGGGCCCCAAAAGTGTCAAAGAACCATGTAAAGATACATGTATTTATACATGTAAAAACAAAGTAACTTATGATCAAAGATTAAATCTTTTTAATGAATATTACAGCCTAAGTAGTATTGATAGAAAGCGAGATTTTTTGTCAAAACACATGGAACTAATAAGTCCCAAGTATCGATACGTTAGAAACGAAAATCATAGAAGATTAAATTACGCATTCTATTTTGTTATAAATGGCAAAAAAATAAGGGTATGCAAATTTTTTTTTAAAGCTACTCTTGATATTAACGATAGAACCATCCTTACCGTGAGGAACAAAACAAATTCTTTAGGTGTTGTTTCTGAAGACGGACGTGGAAGGCATAAAAATCATAAAAAGGTTAATGAAGATATAAAAATAGACGTTAGAGCTCATATTGACCAAATTCCTAGAATTGAAAGTCATTATCTTAGACAGCAAACTACTAAGGAGTTCATCGATGGTAGTAAGACAATCGCAGAATTATATAGAGATTATCAATCTGAAGCGGAATCTAAAGGAAAAAAATTTGCAAACTACCACATGTACGCAGACATATTCAATACAGAGTACAACATATCTTTTTTTAGCCCAAAAAAAGATCAATGCTCCCTGTGCTATCAATATAATACAGCAGATGGAGAAGCAAAGGACTTACTGAAAAGCGCGTATGATGAGCACTTGAAGGAAAAAGTCCTTTCCAGAAAAGAAAAAGAAACGGATAAGGCTCGAGTGGGAAACAACTTTGTTGTGGCATGCTTTGATATGCAGGCTATTTTTCTGTACCAAAAGGGGAGATTTCAATTTTCTACTATAAATCCAAATTAAACACTATGATCCTGACAGTAACAGAACTTGGAAATGACTCAACATATTACTATGTTTGGCATGAAGGGGAAGGTGGTAAAGGCGCTACAGAGGTTGGCTCCTGCATCCTTCAGTATTTGGAAACAATAGCAAATAAAATGGATAATGAAGATCTAGAGGTTGTTCTTTATAGTGATAACTGTGGAGGACAGCAAAAAAACAGGTACTTTCTTTAAATATATTTTTAATAAAAACAATTAATGGTAATAATAACATTTCTATAAAGATACCTGATAGCTCTACTGATGTTTGCTGTCCAAAAGTTAAAAATTAAAAGAATTCTTCACAAATATCTTATTGTTGGACACACGCAAAACGAAGGAGATTCGTCACATTCCCTTATCGAGAAAGAAGTTTGTATAAAACATTTATTATAAACCAGATTTGTTTAAAAAAAAATTATTTCTTTTAGGTCAAAAGATGTTTAAAATCTGGGCCCATATTTGTCCCAGATCAATTTTGTACTTTAATAAGGACAGCAAAAAAGAAGGGAAATCCATTTGTGGTGAGGGAATTGGCCCATAACGATTTCATTGATGTTAAGCAACTAACAGCGGCAATGGGCACTAATTTTAATATTAATCAAAATGGGGAACCAGTCCTTTTAAGCAACATTAAGGTTGTGAAAGTGGAAAAAGATGTACCATTTTCATTTTTTTACAAACATTCCTACGCCGAGAGTAACGATGAATGGAAGGTGGTCGATATCAGACGTGAAAAAAAAATTACTAGAACTTCAGGCTCCGCGAATAAAACCGTAATTTCCAACACTTTATTACCTACTCTAGAAAAAGCCTATAAGTCAACATTGCCGCTAAATGACAACAAGAAAAAAGATCTTAAATTTCTATTGGATAAACACTTCATACCAAATTATTACCACACCTTTTATAACTCCTTAATTTCCTAGTTTATAGATTTTTTACGCACAATAATGGTCGCGTGTTATTTAGTTCAAAAGTTTGTTAAGCTTGTTTAATTTTTTCATTGAATAGAAGTTACAATTTAGTTGTTCTACGTTTAAAAAAAAACAGTGCAATAAAACTAGTGAAAAATTAAAGTATGTTGTATTATTGAATACTTTAAACCAACCCAAGAATTAATAAAAGTTATAAGATTACCGGAGAAAATTGTATTATCTTAATCAAATAACGATATTTTAGGAATAGACTCAAAAAAGTTTTATATTTATCTTTATGTTCTCCAAAGAATACCAAAGTCATTAATTAAAACCCCGCTAAAATTTTATTTGACCCATAATAAAAAAAAAACAACAAATTGTATTAACGCAAATTTTATTTTGCTTCTCCTGAGAAGTTTTGATATTTTGAGATACTACAGTTTTGAACGGGATGTGCGATATACTTCTTACCAAATCCTTCTTTCAGTTCGTCATAGTTTGTGACGTCATACACTATTTTGGGAATGTTGAGTATTATTGCATGTAATTCTATGCAAATCTGACAGTTGCTAATTATGGAAATAACTTTTATTGCACCTTGGATTTAAAAAACAAAACATTAGTATTTATGAGATTCTTAAAAATGGAAAAGTTATCAAATAATTGCCAAAAAGTTGATACTTTTACAGATTAAAATGACGTAAAATACTGACCTGAACGACAATTGTGACACTTCAGTGTTTGACACTGTAAAGGGGCATTTGCATTACAGTATTCTGCGACAAAATATTTTAATTTGCATGATTGATTGGTTAGAAGTTGGGAGCATTCAAAATACGCAAATATACGTTAATTACTCATAAGCTCTGCATTGTTTTGATATTGTTTGAGAAATAATCACGGAACTACCGTTTTTTCTGTCGGCTACAACTTAATATGTTAGAAAGAAATGAATAAACTATGACGAACTGAAAGAAGGGTTTGGTAAGAAGTATACTTGAGTATCATGCACTAATGACGTCATAAGTATCAGTTTGACATTGGACAGATACTCAAGTTCGGCAAGTGACAGTTGCTCTAACCTCGAAATCTTTTCAAGAATTACGTATGATTTATTAAATGTAATAAAGGTTGTTTCAAGCACGTGGTTTAGTAAAATTTGACCAATCAGGTTACATCAGAGAGAGAGATAGAAAGTTAACGCGTGAGTTTACCACTCTCATTCATGGGTAAACGTTTTTACAGATTAATGTATCATGCGTATCAGATATGACGTCATAGCTAAGTCGCTCGAATGCCACCTTTTAGATACTCAAGTATCTTACGTATCAGCATGTATCAGTCGCCAAAAAACATCTTTTGTTTAACCATCGTTTACCTTTACATCAAACATTGTCCAACTTTATCTCTCATTCATGAAATGGTTGAGGCGGAAATATGACGTTATTTACTTATTGCCCAAGAACGATAAACATTTACCAGGATTGTCTAATCGGGCTGATTTGTCCGCCAGCTGTGTGACGTCACTGCAGTCCTTCATTATAACGTTTACCATATAAATGCATGGAAATAATAGGAATTAGACAGTATTTTTATGATTTCTGTAATACTAACGTACCACTATTTGGATTTTTAAGATTAAACACTTAAAATTTATAATAAATATTCTCTTAAAATCGTTTTAATACGGCCGAGGACTGCAGTGACGTCACGTGCGATCGATTTTTTGGCGAACGTACGTCTTATGGGATTAAGCAATCCTGGTAAAATGTTTATCATTCTTGCCTATTGCCTATTTAATGTTGACGTGAATCTTATTTTTTACTTTTTACAATTCAGTTTATACTAACTTTCAAACGAATGATGACGCGCTACTGTTTGCTCTTATTGAGAAGGATCCAGTCGCAATTATTCCAAAAGATTGACGTGAGAATCTAATTTTGTGTGTATGGAGCAAAAAGGTTACAAAATTTCAGAACTTATACCGTTGAGTGATAAATATGGGCGTGTCCATGTCGCTGTAGTGGACTGCCTAAGCTCTGGCGTCACAGCAGAAGGCTCCTCCCATAAATATTTCCAAATAAATCTATAACGCATGTAAAATGTCACACGAGATTTTCATTTTGTGGTTTAAGTTAATATAGAGTGATCATTATTAGAAATACAAAGTACAAAGCGATCAGTAAAAGTAAAAGACTTTTTTATAAGAAAATTTGCAATTTGCCTGTTAATTCAACCTTTTCTATTTTGAATTTTGTGTGGTAAAGATCATTAGTGAAAGATGGTACTATCGGCTTCAGAATAGCATATACATTTTCAAATCCAAATCGTTTACAATGAATTAATTTTAAGGACGGCCTATTTATTGTGTACAACCAATCACGGTTTAAATAATAATAAATTTGAAATCAGTTAAACAGTTGTCCACGCCCACATCTTTAATGTTTGCAGCATAAGTTATTTTATTGACAAATTGCCTGTCCTCTGTCCCTTGTAAATAATCTTAATCCCCAAAAACCATTTAATGTAGGCGTTTAAAGGGCGTTTTTATAACTTCGGTAGGTAAACGAAATTCACATTTAACATGTATATGCTATTCTAAAGCCGACTGTACGTGTGGTATTTGACTTATTCTAAAACACTGCTCACAAATAGCATGCAAACAAATGGATAATGGATTTGTTTTCCCATTCTAGTAGTTCAGATAGAGGGCGCACCCTTTGCTCGTTTTCGCCAATTGAAAGCAACAAAATGTAAACATCTAGCCCAGATATCACAGGAATATTATTAGAATACTCCTAGAAGCATCTGCTGGAACGTTTGAATATTCTTATAATATTACCACAACATACTTTATATATTACTGGAACGTTCTATGAACATTCAAAGTGGACTGACTTCCACATTCTATTAACTTTCCTGAAATATTCCGAGAGAACATTCTAGTAATACATATTGAATGTTCTGAGAATAAATATCAAATGTTATGAGAATGTGTATCAAATGCTCTCATTGTTTTTAATTTTCTCAGAATCTGTGCATAAATATGCTAGGAATATTCTTACAAGATTACCACATCATACTTTATATATTACTGGAACGTTCTATGGACATTTTAAGTGGATTAAGCTCCACATTCTATTCACGTTTTAAAAATATTCTGTGAATACATGTTGAATGTTATGAGCATGTTTCATGAATAATCTTAGAACATAAATAGAACACTCTAAGAATGTTTTTTGAATATTCTCAGAATCAGAGCACAATGTATTATGAATACTCTAATAATATTATAAGGATGATCAAAAATATTTTTGGGGTATTTTAAGAAATTTCAAGGAATATTCAATTGTGTTAGGAAATATTGGAGGTTTTAATATTTTGAAATGTCTCAAAAATATAAAATTTCCAAATATTTCGTACTTACCTTTAGTGTTGATTGTTCAAGATTGGACATTTTACATTTTTGAAACCTATCAAAATATTATTATAGAGCCTTACATTCAATATTTCTATAACCCAATAAAACATTCTATCAAACTTCTCAAAAATGTAGTAAAATTATCAACATGGAAAAAAGAACGTCAAATTTTTTTACTAACAATTTATCTTTCTAAAGATATCGTTAATTTTTAAATTAATAAATAAAACAGAACACATAAAAATAAATAAACAAATCACAGCTCTTAAAATATTTGGTATCTTACTGGAACATCCTATAAATATTCTTTAGAATATTCCAGAATATTCAACTTTCGCACCTTATTGTAACATTCTGAGAACGTTTGTGCTATCTGGGAGGTATCTGCTTACACAAAATCTTTTGGAGTCAAATCCAACCGTTTGTTACCTTTTTGTTTAATTCAAATAGAATTTTAATTTTATTCAGTGTTCATTTTTCTCAACAGCCTAAAGTTAAAGTTCATATCAGTGTTAATATTAGAACATAGATTTCACCACTACCCTCAGATATATTTAGTTGTTGTTATGTATGGCAATAATATATTCCTACTATATGAAGCGCCAAAGTTTTGAAACCCATCTTAAAATGGCGAGCTCTTAGGTCCGGGCATCACGGGCTTACGTGTAAAAATATAATTGTACAATTTGACCCTTGGTTACGCTACTGCCTTTCTGTTTTATTAGAAAAAGTAAATGAGTCACTTGAAAAATAACTTGACAATTGACCCTTGCGGATTTAAATCTAATCCTCAGGTAACAAAAACCACCTGATGGTACCTAGTAGCTCTACTATATCCAACCATGCTGGACATTATTAATACAAAAAGATATTTTTAAAAGTGGTTATTTCTTGTACAGTCGGCTTTAGAATAGCATATACATGTTAAATGTGAATTTCGTTTACCCACCGAAGTTATAAAAACGCCCTTCTTATACAACAAAGGAATGGCAATTTTTAAAACGCCTTCATTAAATGGTTTTGGGAGATTAAGTGTATTTACAATGGTCGGTCTTGTCCGGAATAAATAGGTTTTTTTCGCATTTTTGTACTGATATAATAAAAAAAAGGGATTTCAATCCCAAACAAACATTTATTATCGAGGGTTCCAAACTAAGTGAAGATGTGGGCGTGGACAACTGTTTAACTGATTTCAATATTTCAAAGTTATTATTATTTAAACCGTGATTGGTTATACACATCTATTCGATGTAAGCGATTTGATTTTGAAAATGTATATTATGCTATTCTGAAGCCGATAGTATGTAATTGTACCTCTCAGTAGTTTTTTATCAGTATGGAAACCAGTAATAATCAAGGTAACAATTTTCTTTTTCTTTGGAATATTTCTTTAAAAAATTTAAGTTTCTAGACTATAGGTATTTACCATTTATACCATTTACCATGCGTTTTGTAACATGCTGATTAATATTATCACGTTGTTATGAGGTGGTTAAACTATTATTTTCATTAAGTCACGAAATTCAAATCCGTCATTATCGTATAAATAATCTAAAATATTCCATCGACGTTTTACACTGTTTGTTAATTTTTATCTCTAACAAAATTGAACAAAATAAACTTCGTAAAACCGTAAATAGAACATTAATGTGTTTTATATCAATTTTAAAGTAATATTGATGACGTCTTTTGTTAATGGTAAAAAATAACACTTTAACATAAAATAATGAATTTATTACCGGTCTTTGCACGTGCCCTAGTTTCGGTTCCATTGTCCTTTTGGGTAAGAAAATTATTCAAGGGGAACTTGTCTTACGAATTGTAAGTCATCGCATCGGTATTTTGTGATGTAATGTTTTGGTAAATGTTTTACAAAATGCGATATTTGTGGTCAGCTTCTGTAAACGCAATTTTGATTAATTTGACCATTGCGAAAAATAATTAAACAAAATAATTGTTTATATAAAGAAAGCGAGACGAAATCTGTAGTAAAGACACGTGATGTATAGTAAATTTAGTATAGTTAAATACGTCAAAAAATTAATTTATGTATTTTATACCAAACCAAATAACTAATAGGCACATAACAATGTACTTCATTAAAAATTTGCTTAAAATAAAAACAATATTTTTGTTTAAGGTGTTCTTTCAACAGTTTATAGTTCTGCAGTTAATCAAAATAAAGGAATTACCACTAGTGTCATTGTGCTAAAAGCAGTAGGAACAGGAGAACCTCCAACAGGTTATAATCCTCCCCCACCTCCGTCCAAAGATTCTGGCAGTGGCAGCGGGAAAAATAAAAATACATTATCCTGCCCAAAATGTGGAGACCCTTGCACTCACGTCGAAACTTTCGTTAGTTCAACTAGGTAAATTTTATACTAGTTTAAATCTTTTCTCTGACTTTCTTTGAAATACCTTTACTCTTTAAGTATTATATTTATTTATTATGAAGGCGTTTAACAAAATTTAAATTAAAACTAATTCTTCAGTAATTTCCCCAAATAATAAAATCTAAATTAATTCCTTTTGTCATCAGATTGATCTGTCTTTACATTAAGTAAGAAAATTGTAAACCAAATAAAGTGTGATTAAATAAAAATACTATTGTTTATTATGGAATGTAAATATGTATAAATTCCCCAAAGTAAGCTGGTTATAAATTGCAATGTGTTATATTTACTCCACAAAGATTTAGAAGCTACATTTGAATTTAATTTAACACTCTCACCGCCGGGTGTAACATTAATGTAGGATTCCCTAGGCCAAAATTTGTTTTTTCAATTTTTTGATATATGTTATGTTTTGGTATTAGAAGGTTATATTTGCTGTTTTTTTTTTCTATTTTTAGTTCGTTTTCATAGGGTGTACAAAAATGTTTTACTGGCGTGCGAAGAAAATTGCTATCCTGCGCCAAGTGTAACATTTTTGTACACCAATAATAGAAAACAATCTAAACGCGGTTTCTATTGTTTTAGATTTGAATAAATATTTTTCAGACATTTATAAATATTTATTAAATAAATGAAAACATGTCTAAGTTACTGTTTTTATCATATTCCTGTTTCATCCAGATCCTAAACTATTAAGAATCGTTAGAGGCCAAAGTTATAAATATCGAGATGTAGACTAAAATCAATTCTAATTGTAAAATCAACGGTAGTTGTAACAACAATGTTACACTGCAGCCTATAACCAAAAGTTGTTTGTGTACATTAATGTTACACATTTGTTCCAACAGGAGTGTACATTAATGTTACACTGGTGATGAGAGTGATGTTCACAGCTTCAGACTGCTTTTTAATTGATGTAGTTTTCTTTCTACAATAATTTTATAAAGAGGAAAGATTTGATTTTTTGTTTTTCTGTATTACATAAACTTTAAAACTACTTACTTGATGTAATTTGTGCCATAGTGGATAATCTGTGAAACATGTAGCAACAACTATTCATGATAAAGTTGTTCCTCTTAGAAAGTTCCACAGAGTCTATGGTTACTATGGTAGCACATGCCTTTCTTTTAAAAGTTACTCACTATAACTTTCTTATCAGATTTAAAAACATATATTGTTAATACCTGGTTCAAAATTCTTTTAAAAACTAAATAAACTCATAACACATTTATGGATGTTGTTTCAGGTTTGTTAAGTGTGAAAAATGTCACCACTTTTTTGTTGTTTTGAGCGAAGTAGATAGTAAAAAGAAAGAGGGCGTAGATGCTAAAACGGGACAGTATAAAAAACCACCTCCTCCTCCAAAGAAAATTTATGATTATTTAAATAAGCATGTAGTTGGTCAAGAGTTTGCTAAAAAGGTAAGCAGATAATTTGGTCCTTTGTATAAATATTTGTATTAATTCTACAATCATATTATAGGTACTATCAGTAGCGGTATATAATCATTATAAACGGATATATAATAACACTCCTGTTCAAACCAACATTCGTCCAGAAATGGCTGTAATGGAGAGCGGACCCCAAGGCATTTCTCATCGAGGTAAGAAATTATTAAATGGGTAGAATTAAAAAAATATTGTTTTTTTTTGACAACTGCAATATACATAGAATAAAATTGTTTTGTATATTATGTAATTAGAGGGTATATTCCAGAGATTCTACATTAAGTCCCTTGTACTTTCTCTCCACTCATCTCCATAGTTCATTGTTCAAACTACTGATTTGTAGTCGACGAAATCCTTGGGAAATGTTTCTTATATTTGCGGCATTAAATCTTTTGCTTTTATGCTTAGTAAAACAAATAACTATTGTGTATCCAAAATCGTCAGTAAAATGCCAGAAATCGTCACCAAAATAAGACAGATTTGTCACTAATTTTCAATTTTTGCTGTGTACTGTTGGTTGCATTTTGAAGTTAAAAAAATACCATTGTAGATCAATTTTAAGGTGTACCACGGTATCACGATTGATAAACGAATTATAACAAGGTTGGGTAATTTTTTTAGGTGTCAACTTTGGCGGTTCCTTCGAAACAGCTCCTCCAGTTGCATCAAAATCTGGTCAAGGATCGGAAATTTTAGATAAGACTACACATGAATTAAAATTAGAGAAGAGCAACATTTTACTTTTAGGACCCACCGGATCTGGTAAGTATACATTAATGCAAATGGCTTATTAAAATTGGAAAATGGGGGAGACCACTAATTTTGGGAAATCAGATAGATAATCGTGAAATGTCTGATTGTCAGTTGTCACTTGTCAAATCAAAATCAAGCCTATATTTTTACCCATAGCTTAATATTATCCTATATCTGTCTATATTTAACAGGAAACTGTATATTTCAGCATCACTGATGCCTCTATCTTGGTTTTTGGTTCATCACAAACAGAGAGAGAGAGGCATTAGTGATAGAACTGATGGAAGTTACTGTTGAATTTCACAATTCGCCTTATCTGTGCTGCTTGTTCCTAACCTAAAAATCGTTTACCGATTGATAATAAAAATGAAAGGGTCTAAGGATCTAAATTGTAAACATCTAACCTAACTTTTGTCATTTGTCTACAAGCGTCTCGCCACGGTCGACTGAACCATAAAACGACAAAACACCTTTGTTCTGAACTCTTGTGTTCTCTGACAAAGCAAAAAATGACAATTAGACAATCCAACGACCTGTCAAAACATAACTAAATGGCGACTGGTTGGCACACAATTTGTAGTTACATTATGTTTAAATTGTTGTTTCAGTGATTTTATGACTATTAAATACATTTTTTAAGTGTTAATCAAAATATAAATAAGTAAACATCTAATTAGCTAATTAACAGCAACAATAATATATATTAATATAGAAACTTATCACTCTCCAATATTTGGATTTTCCACAAGCAAATTTATTAAATATTTACCACGCATAATTAAATAAAATATAAGAAAGCTCAAAAAACTCTTTGAAATGCAATGTAATACAATAATACATGGTAGCCAACCTGAAAAAATAGATGAAAAACCACTGCCTTTTTTTTGGGAATTATTCAACCTTGAAAGTATAGTTTTTACCACATTCAGTGTACTGTAAAAGTTTTTCTTGTCACGAATGCCTCATTTATTAGATATTGGATAAAATGTTTTTCATAGGGATTTTCGGATGTTATGTTTTCACTAAAGGATAACCAATAGAAACCGTTATCATATGTCATTTTCTATTTCTTTGTCTGTCAAATGTCTAATATATCAACAACGTTTTGACACTATAGCGGTAGATGTTTGGAGGTTAATTGTATGTGTTTTTATTCGTGGTAAAGGTGATTTTGTAGATTCAGTTTATTCGCAGAAATCAGCAAGTAGTTTCAAGTTATTGAATTATTCTCATTTTTTAACCAAAATCGTCTTGTCTACTTAGTTTATTTGATTTCTGACTCCTTTCGGTATCAATTTATCCAGATCATGTAATGAAATTCAAACAAAATCAGAACACAGAACAAATAAAAATCCTTAGAACATAAAATAGTTTATGTTCTAAGTAAACATTAAAATAGCAATTTAATGAAAATTGACAATGATGGCATGAATGAAAATTGTCAATTGTCACAATTCATTACTGAAAACATAACATACGAAAATATCCTACAAAATTCGATTTTTTCCAATATCTAATAAATGAAACCTTCGTGACACGAAAAACTTTTACAGTATACTGAATGTGGCAAAAACTATACATTCAAAGTAGAATAATTCCCAAAAAAAAGGCAGTGGTTTTTCTAGGTTGGCTACCATGAAGGGACTCCCCCATTAAAACAATCAGCAAATTACTTTGTGTGCCAACCAGTCACCATCTTGAACTTTTAAAAAGTCACGTGGTTTGGATTGCCTAATGGATACTTTTTTAAAGTATCGATACTTAGTATCGATATATCGAGGTTTTTTCAGAAATTGGTATCAATATATCGATACTTGAGCGAAAGGATACTTTGCAACCTCTATCTCTCAGTGGTCTTCTCGATTGTATGTTTGTGATGGGCTAATTTTCCTTAAATTTATTTTGCAGGTAAAACGTTACTTGCTCAGACGATAGCCCAATGTTTAGATGTGCCTTTTGCGATATGCGATTGTACGACACTTACTCAAGCCGGATATGTCGGCGAAGATATCGAAAGCGTAATAGGAAAATTACTTCAGGATGCTGGTTATAGCGTAGAAAAGGCTCAAATCGGCATTGTGTTTTTAGATGAAGTAGATAAAATTGGAGCAGTACCTGGTATACATCAGTTGAGAGATGTGGGAGGTAAGTTTTCTTTGCTTGTTAATAACAATTTCAATTTTTAAAAATTATTAAATTTTATTATGTAACTTTGTTCAGTAGCTTTATGATAAAGGATTCCAAGGGTTAAAAAAATTCTTGTGTTTTTATTTTACTCACAGTAACGAATTTAAAGTTAGTAACAATGAAGATATAATTTTTTAATTAACAAATGGATAGAAATGTGAAAAATAACGGAAAAAATTTTCGACTGCAGAAATTCATTCTTTGATATGTTCTGTTAGTGCTAGAATTTTTTAATTTTTATTTATTAATATTTACTTATTGAAAAAAAATAATGTATGTCATTTGGTCGTTGCGACGGTGACGCGCCGCCCGTTTTTTATGTCACTTTCAACATTAATTTACACCTACAAATAATTGAGCTACATTTCGGGGTGTAGGAACTTTTTTATTGGAAATTTCCTGCTCTTTAAGAATCTGTTCAGTTTTTTGTTTTAGCTATTATAGTTTTTGAGTTATTAACGAAAATGTAAACCCCCTTTTTTTAAAATTTTAAATTGTTAGTATCAATAGGATTTTTAAAAAAATATATTTTGATATTCCGGAACATTTTTCTATTTGTCATTTCGAATCGATTTTTTTTTATTTTAATAGTATATTTATTAGCAATTAGAATATTACAATTCTATAGGCTAATTTGATGGCTTCAGAGCATTACTACTCCATTTGACATGATGAGGCCTTCTCCAGTGACAAGTCCTCTTCAACCATTGTTTAGGTCAGCTGGTCAATTTCTTTTGAGTCTTCTTTCTATATGAGGTTCAAGTAGTGGATGAAGTATCTCATTAGAATGAGTTTCTAATTTGTTGTGATGGCTTGTTCTTAGTTCTTGAATAACGTCTTTAACATATGATATTTTTAAGTCATCACGTAAAGTTGCATTGGAGATATACCAAGGTGTATCTGTTATCATGCGAAGTATCTTTGACTGACTTCTTTGTATAATAGCTATATTAGACTTACTTGCGCACCCCCAGAGTTCTGCTCCGTATGTCCAAATTGGTTTTATTATTGTATTATAAATGAGAATTTTATTTTCTAAAGCTAATTTTGATTTTCTACCGATGAGCCAATATAGATCTCGTACTTTCAGGTCAATTTGTTTTCGTTTCTTTATTATGTGTTCTTTCCAGGTCAGTCCTCTATCTAAGTGCATTCCTAAGTACCTATTTGGTGTTCAAGGATTGTGGTATTTGGATGTTGTTTAAGTAAACTGAGGGACACACATCTTTTCTTAGGGTAAAAGTAACTTGAACAGATTTAGCTTCATTTATTTTAATTTTTCATTTTTGTAACCATGTTTGGATGTCATCTAAATGTCTTTGGAGCATTGCAGAGGCCACTACTGGATCTTCGTTACTAGCAAGGATAACTGTATCATCAGCAAATGTACCTATAGTGGTGTCTCTTTTTGTTGGAAAATCGGCTGTGTATAGAACATACAGAAGTGGCCCAATAACACTACCCTGTGGAACTCCAGATTTTATTGGGAAATTAACAGATGTCTGTTCATTGACTCTGGTTCTAAACTCTCTGTCGCTTAAATAAGATCGGAGTAATTTGTAGTATGTATTTGGAAAGAAACTTTTGATCTTATATAATAGACCTTTATGCCAGACCTTATCAAAAGCTTGGCTAACATCTAGGAAATCGAATCGATTGACACCAAAAGGATAGGTTTAACCCAAATCCGATTTAAATGACTTCTCGACCAGACTAATAACCAAGATAGATAATTTGTTGGGGTAATCTGTTTTCGGTATCAGTATAGCCAACTGTTCCCAGATTCAGCACCAGGGCCGGATCTACCTAAGGGCTGCTTGGGCTGCAGCCCAGGGCCCCGAGGTTACAAGGGGCCCCCATACGTCGGGTTACGGACGATATTTTTACGTGATAACGTCATAAGAAAACATTGATGAAAAATTGCATTAAAATTTTTAAACAAATTATAGTTTTTCCTACCCCGTAAGGGATATAGGCATGATGTTGTGTACGAGTACAAAATTGCATCACGGCTATTCGTTTTGGAATCTAGTAGGGAGTCGAATCGATTCTTGAGAGAGGAAGAGTGCGGTCGGTGCTGTGTATAATGAAAACGGTGAGCGGGTGAGCTGAGCTGGTGTAGCTGAAGGCATCATCGGGTTGAGTGATTACTGTGGGAGTCTGCCTTAAAACTGACATTTTTATGCTCATGTATGAAAATAAACTTATTGACGTGTTCCCTAACTGCTATACCATTTTAAAGATTTTTTTAACTTTGCCTATCACTAGCTATGAAGCAGAACGCTCCTTCCCCAAGATGTCCTATGTAGAAAATAAATATAGGACAACAATGTCGAACCATCGACTAAATAATTTATCACTTCTATCCATACATTGTGATCTAACAAAAGACTTGCAATGTGATGACCAAATAAAAGAATTTGCAGCACAAAAAGGTTGATTTATAAATTATAATTTATTTAACATAACTGTCACACACACAGCCTGTCAATTTCTTTAACTAATTCATTATAAATAAATAAAATTATTTTATTGTTTTTTTTTTACATTCCTAAATAAAGATCACTATTTCGGTTTCTCTCTTTCGTCAACTGAGGCTGGGCCTGTGGAGGGAGGCACTCACTGCGGTGCCTCAATTGAACCCAGGTTTGTGTTTAATAAACCCTAGAAAATACAAATAAAACAGAACACTGAGGCGGATGCTGCAAATGCAATACGCATATACACAGACGGCTCAAAAACCAAGGAAGGATCAGGATGTGGAGTCTACTCCAGGTCACTTAGCCTAAGGATTAAATGGGGAATGGGAAAAAATACCAGCGTGGTTCAAACAGAACTGGCTGGTATCTCAATCGCCGCAAAAGAGCTAACCAGAAAAGAAATTTCTGGCAAAAACATAATAATCTGCACTGATAGTGGACAAGCCCAACTAACCTTGAATAGACAACGTTTTATCTCAGGGTTAGCATTAGAGTGCAACCAAGATTTAGCTAACGCCTCGGTAGATAATAATATCGTACTAAGGTGGGTGAAAGGGCACGACCGGAGCAAAGGTTACCGTATTGCTGACTCTCTGGCCAGGATGGCGGCTAGACTGAAAATTTTGGGACCAGGGTGACACCCATGGTTTGACGACTTTAAATATTTGCGGAACTAGCCAAACGTTACACCCGTACTCAATCTCTTAAGAGATGGGATGAAACCAAAGGATGCAGTTTTGCCAGGATTACCCTGGGCGACCCTGAGAAGCTGGATACGAATAAATATTTGGCGATGACCAGGAAGAACCTACGTTTAACAGTGGGATTTCTGACTGGACATTGTCAACTAAGGAAACACCTCCATATTATGGGGCTAGTGGACATACCTCTATGCAGGAGGTGTGAACAGAAAGATGAAACTGTCAGGCATGTCTTATGTGAATGTCCGGAGCTATCGCCGATAAGAGAGTGTGTGTTCGGTGAGTCTTGGCCTACACCTGCCGACATTAAGGAGATGTCCCCTGGTGACCTGTCTTCCTTCCTGGATAAGGCAGGATGGACAATGTCCTAGGAGGGCGACTCCTTGGGAGGATGTACAATGGGCCATATTGTGGCCTAAGTGCTGTGGGTCTATACTCACCCTTCCTACTCTACAGATTCGGTTTCTCTCTCATCCAAAAGTTGCCTGGAAGAGATTGCTACTACAGCAATAAAGTCGCCTTTTGTACAACTAATACTTGCGTAGATTTAAGTAATATTTATGTTTTTTTTGTGCAATAAATAAAATGTAATAATAATATTTCATTATAGAAACAGTTTTTTGACATGTTTATTAGTTAGTACTTAGATAGGCCCCCAAGTAGTTTCAGCCCAGGGCCCCACAAATTCACGATCCGCCCCTGTTCAGCACATTAGTTTTCGTACGATTATTTAACGTTTAGTATAATTCTTGGTTATTTTGTTTGCTTTAGGCGAAGGTGTACAACAGGGCATGTTAAAAATGCTCGAGGGAACAGTCGTTAATGTTCCGGAACGTAATTCTCCTAGAAAGTTGAGAGGAGAAACTATTCAAGTTGATACGACAAATATCTTGTTTGTCGCTAGCGGAGCTTATAACGGATTAGAGAGATTAATTCAGAGACGTAATAACGAAAACGTAAGTAAAATTTTTTTAATTATTTTTTTTATATATATACATATAAAAACATCTTATAATAAAACGTATATTTGCAGTATCTTGGTTTTGGTGCTCCCGTTTCATCCGGAAAAGGAAGAAGAGCTGTAGCACAGGAAGCGACACTTCATCATTCGTCGCAATCGGCGCAGGAAGAGAATGCAGAAAAAGATTCGGCCTTGAAACAAGTTCAAGCTAGAGATTTAATAGATTTCGGAATGATACCTGTAAGTATGATATTAATAAAATCGAAAAATATTTTTAAACAATGAATAAAAGCATAGGATTAAGAATACAAGTCAAAAATTACAATATGTTTAAGAAACTGTCATTTTTACAGCATAACATATTTAAAGAAATTTGAAACTACAAATAAGAACAACAAATGCATAACGATAATGCCATTAAGTTAGTACAATCTTCATTTTTCTTTGGTTAAATAAAATGGTTATCCTCCTAAGCTTCCATCCAAACTGTAAATCTCTTGGGGTCGTTTTTACTAGTTTATTCACAGAAACACAAGGATAACGCGGTTACCATCTAAAAACCACATTGCTATGGTTTTTATTCACTTTCTCATAATCAAGACCTAAACGGGAAATAAGTTTTAAGTATATTGTAATAAATTTCGAATATATTTTAGCGAATTTCGGTAACAACATGATATTAATTTTTTTATGTTAATTTTTGCATTAAATTTAAAAACAATAACATGTTTGAATAGAGAATGAAGAGACCTTTCAAATGATATATCACAAGCCTATACTTCCCATTTAAAAAATTGGGGGTTGTACCTGTCATTCTAAGGGGGTTGAAGGTAGGGGTTGCATTTTCACGTTAAAGAATGTCAAGTTATAATGTAAATTTGACGTGTTTCGGGATTTTTTATAAATTTGTTCAGTAACCGAAATAATTAATTTATTCCATTTGGCTTTTACACACTGTATATCAGTGGCATAGAGGTAAATTGTCATATCTCCACAATTGGTCAAATTTAGGCTAACTTCATTATACCACACATAAAACTTTTCTCTCCCCTACTTGCATGTAATATAAAAAGAGAACAAAATGAATTCTTTTCTTCCTTGAGACAATTATTACAATTTTATCCACCGGAGATCTCATTGCGTTCTACTCCGCCCAATAAGTTGTTTTTACTTTTTATCACCATTCTATTTATCTTTTAGGAATTCGTCGGTAGATTTCCGGTGCTAGTGCCCTTCCATTCTTTAGACCAAAGTATGCTGGTGCGAATTTTGACAGAACCCAAAAATGCCTTAGTACCACAATACAAAAGACTATTGTCAATGGATAATTGTGATTTAACTTTTACCCCAGATGCTCTAAGTGCGGTAGCTCACTTGGCTATGGAAAGAAAAACGGGAGCTAGAGGATTGAGAGCGATAATGGTGAGTATACATTGAAAATTAAATATATAATAACGAATAATTATTCATAATTCAAAATAATTTACACTGTGGAAACTACTTATGGATTAAAATTAATTCTGATCTTATTTTACGTAATTTTAAAAATCGTTAAAGAAATGTCGGTTTTTATTTTTAATTCTTATTTAAAATAAAACATAATTTCAACGACCCATAATACGTATTAGGGCCTAATTTAATAAACACAGGATAAATTTGATTTAACATCGCGATTTTACTAACATCGATGTTAAATTTACAGCTGTTACGAATATTTGTACAGAATAACTTTATAAATCTTATTTTAAGGAATCTCTCTTGCTCGAACCGATGTTTGAAGTTCCCGGAGCAAATATTTCCGAAGTTCACGTTACAGAAGACTACGTAAGGGGCAAAGGCAGTCCTGTATATGTAAAAAACCCAGACCCTACATCGACCTCCGAAAGTAACGAAGAAGACGAATTCAATACGTCTATTAGAGTCAAACAATGAAATAGAGATTAATAATCGATCTAATTATACAAAAGTGATTTTATTTTATAACTACCGATTTTGATCTTAACAGACATATTGCAATTCTTTTTAAGTCGGGCGTTATATTTTTATCGATGTAAATAATTTCTATATAAAATGTTTTTAACGTTTGCAACAAAGTTAATGCCAACTAAAACAAAAATAAAAGCAATTTTACCAGATTTTGCAGGTTTTTTGTGTTTTCTTCGTAGATTGTTGATTTTCTGTAAATATTTTTTTGAAACTAAAGATAAATTCATTTAGTAAGCAGTAAGTAAGCAAGGTGATTCAATATTTACAAACGATAAGTTAATCTGTGTTCAATATTCATTTTATTACAAAACTAAATTCACTTAAGTTAAAATACTTTGAAACTTTGAGTAAATATCAAAAGTATCTTAATTTAACATTTAGCTTTAATTCTCTTATCCTAAATATAACATTGCATCAACTTTTCCTCTTCGGCCGATTGTAATCACTTTTTTTATTTACGTTAATAAACAGAATCTATTTATTTTTTATTTTTATGTATAATAAATTTTTAGTTAACTGTTGTCACATAAAAATGTTCATTATTAAACAATAAATAGAAATAAATTATTCGTTGGGAAACCGAGCCGAATTTGTGATAATCGTGCAAAACATATTGAACAAATTAGAAAATTAAATGAGAATGGCGGTAGGAAGGTATTTTTTGTTTAAAAGTAATTTCGAGGGTTATCTAGGAATTTGTTATTACTCTGTACTTTAAATAAATCAAAATGTTCAACGTGGAAAAATAAAAAGGGAATTTATTTCACTTTGCAGTCCATAATTTTATTTATATATTCAGATACTATAGACTTGAATTAATTAGTTTGGTGTGTAAATAAAAAACTCCTTTATATATTTATTTAAAACACATTAATAAATGTTGGAACTTATTTCGTCTTTTATTTAATCCAAATTAGATATCTATACTCCTACACAATTAATGCGAAGTAAATAGCAACACAAGTGGCCCAAAAAAACTCAGTATATTTTCGAAGATTTGAAAATTTTCCCATAAAGTATGACAATAGTATTCTTCGATTTTTGTCACGCTGTATTCCTGGGGTATTACAATTGGCGACTCTATAATCCCTGGTTGGGTACCTGAGAACACTTTAGTAATGCTTCTGGGTTAAATTAATAAAAGTAACTATTTTTAACCAGAGCTGGACAAAGCACTCAAAAAAGTGCTTCAAGCACCAAGCCCTTTGAAAAAGTATGTAACTATGCTAGTCCCAAAAAGAAATCCCGGCTATGAGACTCTCTCAAGGAGTAGTTCGACTCCAAGTTAATGCTTACTATAGAAAGGATTGGTGGTAGGTATATAAAGGTTAAGGGCGCCACTATCTTTTTATACGTTACGATTAAACAACTGAAACTACACAAAAACTAAGGTGAGAAAGATAGAAACACCTTGTAATTAGACTGAATTTGAAAGCAAAAAGAAACTACATTTAACGTTCAACCGAACATGCTGCACGCTCAAGACTTATAGTCCGGGGGTATATAAATCAAACGGTTATTAATGAATATTTGTTTATTAATAAAAAAATGGTAAATGGCCAAAGGAAGTACAAACGGAAATGTTCTAAATGGATTTGACTTATTTTTGTTAGTAGGATGATCTGGTAGTCTCTCTTTGTGTACCGATGCTTGTAGTTGGAGTGTTGGCTGGTGGTGATGGATTCTTCATCAAAAGGAACTGTTACTATAATGGGTGTATTGCTTTATCAAAAGGAATTGCTACTCGAAACTATATTTTCCCTGCTAGCGATTATACTGTTCCCTACTAGCATAGCGGGCTGTATGTTCCTAAAAGTCGTAAAGTGGATCAGAAGGAGTTAAAATGTTATGGGTGTTGATGTTGGTTGGGTTTCAGGTCAAAAAGGACGGCAAATATCTTACATCAAAAAGTTACTTTTTACTTAAAAGCTTTCCAACATTAATGTCCCATATTTAGTAACAAAAATGAGATAAAAACAATAAATTTATGATTAAATGAAATTCAGAGCGGTGAAGCCGGCTCTGTGTGATTGATTATTAATGAGTTTTATTGTTAGCACAAATTAAGTTATAAGCTGATATAATTAGTTTTTTGTAAGTAAAATAAAGAAGTGATTGTTATAGTTATTTAAAAAAGGTTTTTAATTATTCTAAAAGAGTTCTAAAAAAAGTATGCTAATTTATTATGTTTTACATAGACTCAGTTATATATTTCATGTTAAAAAAACTTGTTTCTCTAAATAAGCTTTGAAAAGGTTTAATACACAAATTGTTCATTTTGGCTAAATGAATGACTGATTGCATCTCAACCAGTCCGAATCTTTATTTTCTGTTGTTTATTTTTTTTTTTGAGATACCCTTACTCTAACATATGTAATCTAATCTACTCCTCTTGCTCATGTAACATGTTATACTAGAGAGCAATAAATTATTTATTATTTATTTTATTTATTGTTCATTTTGGCCTTAAAAAATAGTGAAATAAAAGGAAATTATATGTACAATTACTTCTAAAAAAGTTTAAAATAATTGTGAAATGAAAAGAATGGGAAATAATGAAGTACTTACTGTGATACAACCAGAGAAATGTATTGTCTAAATTTCGCAGGCAACTTGCCACTAGGGGTTGCTTGGACGAAAAGGAATAAAACGAGGTGTTTGCCCTAATTTATAGCAGTATTGACAGGGGTTTCCGGTTGCGTTCGTTGGTAAGGGTTTTGTTTCGGGTACGTTCTGTTGTAGGGATGGATTTGGTAATGATGATAAGGTTGTGTCTAATATACAGTGGGTCAGGGTTGATTTTAGGGTTCGGACGGTAAACTAAGGAAAGGTAGCATGGCGATAGACATGTTTCAAGTAATTTCAAGCACTAAGCACTTTGGAAATAAAATTTCTTAATTTTTTAATTTTTATTGTATTAATTTTTTTGTCTAATTATTATTTCCCTGATAAAACAACGTAACATGTTCCTGTTTGTCTTAAAAATTAAAAATAAAGATTTTCTATCTTGAATAACAGCCCCCGAAAAAAATAGTGGAATTTAAAGTTAACTTTTATTATAATAATGATTATTAAGAACAGTAAATAACTAAACGGTTGAATGAAACTTCAACTATTTATTCAAAATTGCTAGTTTTTAGCGAAACAGCTGTCATTGAATTTAAAACGTAATTTTGAATAAATAGTGGAAGTTTCATTCAACCGTTTAGTTGTTTATTGTTCTTAATAAGATGGATTTTTACGTAGTAATGGTTAGTACAATAAATTTCAATAATTATGGTAATTATTGTAATAAATATCAATTATTTGTTTTTACGAAAGTTAGAAACAAGTATATATCACTCATTATTTAACGGATTTAAAGTAAAAAAGTATTTCTTAAATTAACTAATGGTTTGGTAATTATCTAATTTGACTTAGGTTCATAGGTAGTGGTCGAGTAGTAAACAGATCACTAAATAAAACAACAAATGCTCATTAACTTTTAATAACATTTGTAAACAATTATACATAGAAAACACCAAAATACATTTTAACACAATCAGAGATCTACAAAAATGTAGACAAAAAATGTCATGTTTAAATAAATAAGGCATTCGTATCTTCATCAATGATTATTTTATTTATTTTGTACGTTTTACACAACTTTAAACCATTAGATGCTGTTCCTTTCTTAATTTTGGCTCCTAAAGAGCTTGATTTCGTTCATACGAATTTCCACAAACTAAGGGTTAATACAATAAATTTCATTAATGATGATTCGAATGGTCCAGTAACATCTAAATACTAAAAATAAATCTACAATTACAGTTTTTGGTTCGAGTTGTTTGTGCCCTTTGCTGAAAAAAGTGATAAAATATTGCCATATTAAATACAGTAATATGTATGTAAATAGATATTGTTTTAAGTACCCTTAAATAATTAAATATCATTCTTTAGTAAAACATATCATTAAAATAAATAGACAATTTTAAGACAAGTAATCATAATTTTAATATATTTACATAATACAGAAGGTCCAAAATATCACGATTCTTTTATAAAAATAATCGTTCTGATTCACGCATTAAATTTTTGTATGTAAAATCGAGGAAAATATTTGGGCTAAGTTTTTCTAGTCCGACTTGCTGCATAGGAAAAATGCATCGCTTGGTTGCTCCACTGACTACCCTCAAAATCAGTAATTTTTCAGACCTTCAAATATCTTTACTTAAAACTAAACAGCAAATTTGTATGCATTTTAATGCAGTTGTTAAACAAAGAAATAAAAGTGAATATAAAACATAAAAAATAATAAAATCAGCCTCCTTATATGAATTGTATGTTTTCAAATTTTGGTTAGTGACCCAATTACCACTGGCCAATTTAAAAAAATACAATGTAGGCAAGAAATAAATATTTTTAGGAAAAATACTTCACCTGAAGGGGTTGCAATAAAAATTGTGACTTCTATTTTATAACTGAAGGAAATGGAACAATATAATTTTAAATATTTATTTGAGGAGCAAAACGTGTTAAAGCTATACCATCATCAGCGAAATGATTGAGCAGCTTATATCGTTCATACTAAGAATAATGATTTAAGGCAACTAGAAGCTTTAAGTGAAGCTAAATTAAATTAATATTAGCTTTGTTCGGGTTTCGCCAGTTACCGCTAAATATTTCTTATAAATATGGAGGGTAGAGGTAAGAAGCACAATCTGGGTTGTAGAATTTTCTCTTAAACATCATTCTGGACTCTTTATTTGCTACTTTTCTGTGAACACTTTTTGAGTCTAACTGCTGTATGAGATTGGCTCCTTCTTTCTACCCTCAATACTGGTACAAATTAACGTGGAGCGGACATAATAAAAAATAAAACCTAATAAAAAGTAGGTACGAGTTCTCTAAAATGATACGGACGAATTTTAACAATATGGCACTCGAGTGGTACAACCATAGTAATTATAAAGTATAAAACAACCTCTTTGAGAGCATTTTAGTCATACTATAAGATATATAATTTATTACAGACTTTACTTTAGTTCAGTGCAAAAATACTTTGTAGTCTAAATCTTTTTAATGCAACAGGTATATTAAAGATATGTAATATTTGTCATATGTACAATTACCACAACATTGATTTCATTTATATTCTCGAAGACTAGTCTACTTTTATAGCAGTGACTGCTGAACGTACAAAAAGAGCTATTTAATAAGATAACTAACAACATCAAAAAATTTGAGCAAAGGAAATTTAAGAACAAAGGGAGGACAAATAATAGCATATGCGGATGATATAGCACTTGTAACAAAAAAAAACAGAAAAGTTATGGAAGAAATGCTGCACGAGATAATAAAAGAAGGAGAAAAAATGGGACTTATAATAAACGCAGAAAAAACCAAACTACTTAGATACAGAAAAAAATGCGAAAACAAATTTATAACGATTGGGAACCAAACATTTCAAGAAGTTAACAAAATAAAATACTTAGGGGTAACTATATCCAGCGATGGCGACAAAGAGACTGAAATCAAAGAAAGAATAGCAGCGACAAATAAAGTATTACAAGCTAACAAGAAACTGTTAAGAAGTAACATTCTTAGCAAAAGAACTAAATTAAGGATATACAAAACAATAATCAGGCCAGTAATGTTGTATGGAGCAGAAACATTGACAATGACAAAAAAACGGCAGGAAGATTTGAGAATACAAGAACGCAAAATATTGAGAATAATTCTAAGGCCAAAAAAATAGATGATTATATCAGACGGATAAACGGATAGTAAGAAAAATTAAAGAGCAAAGAATAAAATGGCTAGGACACATATGGAGAGCAGATTCAAACTCTACTATAGTTTCAATGATCGAGTGGAACCCTTGCAGTAAGCGCAGAAGAGGAAGACCTAAAACAACATGGTTGCAGGAAGTGGTTGGTATACGATCTTACCAGTATAGGAATAAAAAAGTGGAAGGTAAAAACTCAGGACAGGAAACAATGGCAGTTGATAGCTGAAAAAGTATAAATGAGAACAAAAGGATTAATCCACCTGTTTAATCATTTTGAGGTGGAGGATGAGTCAATTAAAAAAAAATTAGGGTATTTAAAAATGGAAATTATCAAGTAGTGACAACTAAAGAGGAGTTGCACTACTGAACATCACATACAAAGTACTGGCAACTATACAACTGGTGAAAGCATTACAAGAACTTAATTTACCATCTAATAGAATAAGGCTAATAAATATTAATGCAGTCAAAATCAGTGACAAGAACGATTACTTTATGGTAAAGAGAGATGTAAGACAAAGAGACCTTCTCAACCACAGTGTTCAACTTGGCTCTATAAAAGATAATCAGATATATCAATATAAATAGCACAGTAACCATATTTAATAATAGTCGCCAGTGTCTTGTCTATGCTGACGAAGTTGGCTACTAGAAGTCGAAAATAATTGGAAAATATACCAAAAGAACTACTAGAAGCTGCAGGAAATATGGGATTGCAGATAAACATAAGAAATACGAAATACATGGAACTGAAGAACAATCAAGATAAAAGCAGAAAACTAAATATGGAATTATTGTTGGGAGATGAAGATATGGAAATTGATTAAATTGGCCTGCTACAAGCTAATATATTTACAGTAATAATTAGATTTCTGTCCCAGAAACCAAAACCTCAATGTCCAATAAACAGTCCAAAAATTATTAAGAGATTTATGTTTTTCGCTCTGGTTTTATACGTTCAGTTTAAAATTGAGATTATAAATATAAACATTTTGTATATTTTACTCTGTTTATATCATTTATAATTTTTTCCGTGTTACTAACAAATAATTCTTAATGCCTACAACTAATAGATAAAGTATTTGCTTTTAAGAGTATGTAGTGTTATTACATAATACACTTTTTTATTACTTTTAAAGCAGTGATATTTTTATATAAACTGTTGTTTGTCTTATATATATGTACATTGCGTATATTACAATTCCATCGTTAAAAATAGGACTAGTTTATATTGTAAAGCAAACTAGAATGTTTAGTAGAAATCTTTGAAAAATATTGCCACTTGAGCAATCGCTTTTTCATATTATCTGTCAGTTAGTATCAAATAAAGACATAAAATAACTGAAGATATGAGTTAAAAAAGGTGCTATGTTCACTTTATTATAAACATGCGATTTTTGTTCATTTAGTTCTATATTTTATATGCAAATTGAAAACTTTAGTTCTATATTAATCAATAAATGAATTAACCAGAGTTGTAGTATTTTTTAACAATAAGGAATATTTTGATTAAGAATATTCAATATAGAACTTTTTAATAAAATGTCCACTATTTATTTAAAAATTTTAACTTTTAAGCTCAATGACAGTTGCCAAAAATAATAACAGTTGGCCAGTGCCACAGTTATCAACTTCGAAATATTTTTGTAGTATTTGCTGAGTTTTCTAGCATTGTGTCATTGACATTGACAGTTGACAGCTTGCTGTCAAACATCCAGGATTAAACACAACATGTTAAATTCAATGTACCTAAATATATTTTTAAGGGTGCCGAGTTCAAAACTAAAGTAACTCGTACATTTCAGCCTTTTGCTCGCAATTCTATTGCTAGCTTTTTTTGTGAAACAACTGCGCATGCCTTTCAGACTTTTGACTGTAACAAAAAGGCGCACAAAATTATAGAACCATTTCTACTTATTCAAGGTCAAATCCGCGCAATCTCGCCAGTTTTTAGGGAATTTTGATGGAACAACCCAAAATCTATGTTGGCAGAAATGTCAGTTTACGTCAGCTGATTCTATCCTGTCATCCTATAAGCATAATTGACCATTACAGAATGACGTCATTGACGGTCGGCTGGGTGGCATACAAACTCATTAATTCCATTTGTTTATACAGAGTTTTGCACTTTTTGCAATTTCTTGAATAGACCCAGCTTCATATTGTTTATAAGCTTGGGTGCTTTTATAAGCAATACTTTTATAAGCAATATATAAGACTGTGTGCCACCCAGAGAAAATGACGGATCTTGTCAAAAAGGTGTCAAAGTCACGTGTTCTGGAATGGTCTATAATCATTGAAGTATTTTATGATTCGTGTGTACTTACAAATCGTATTTGTATAAAAAGTTGTTTTAAAAATGTCTCAAATATTTAGAAACTGACAACACTTGTCAAATGGCGAAAAAATCTCTCAAAAGTTGCGGCAATGTACAGTTGACAGAAGCAAACATGAACCCTGGGTGGGCGTGTCCTTGTCGCTGTAGTTGTATTTTCATCTCACTTATGCAGCCACTAAAATTGATATTATCGTTAACATTGGCTCGTGATTGGCTGATTGTGGTAACCTTGAAATTAGTTGGCATATTTTCCGTGGACCATGTTTGCTTCTGTCGACTGTACGAAGGCATGGTAAAAAATTTGCTAGCAATTCAAAATAGACTTGCAGGAAAAAGGCTGAAATGTATGTACGAGTACCTTAATATCGATATTGACCGTTGACAGCTGTCAAATAACTGTCAAACAGGATGCAACATTAGGAATACGCCACATTATTGTGATGTCACTATCGCCATTGAAGTCATAGCATTTTATCCAAACAAACTGTGGCCTTATGGTAGTTAGTTTGCATTGAAATTTTTTGTATTGTGGATTTTCTTGTTTTTTTTTGTAGAGTTTTTGACATTATAGCGCTATATAAACATATTATTATCATTTAATAAAAGTTTTATTTTGTTCTAAAGGTGAGAAAAAATTCAAATAATATACTTAACCTCAAAAGCAAACTTTTTTACATAAAACAAATAAAACCTCTTTAAATACGACTCGAAATATTCCTTAACGATAATAATGTGTCTATTTAGCACTACAATAACTCATAAACAAGAAAATACATAATATAAAAATCTTCAATGCAAATTAACTTCTATAAGGCAAAGTTTGTTTGGATAAAATGCTTTGACCTATATCTAACAATGACGACAGTGACGTTTCTAATAATGTGGCGTATTGATAAAATATTTTTAAGGTTGCCTAATTCCAATCTTATGATAAAAATACGATATTGACGGTTTCTAGTTAATATCGATTTATTAATATCAGTTTTAAACTCAGCAACCTCAAAAACACATACTTATTCGTTAGTTTTATCAATTTTTATTCTCACATACTTCTTGGCAGTTAAGTGACAGATGTCAACTGTCCATATCGAAGAAAATATCAAAAACCCAATGGAAAAACGAAACTCCTGTTAGATTTTAGGTTTTGTTAACGTATTTTTTTTTAATTTCATGACAATTAAAGATTAAACCAGAGTTTTTTCTGATTATTCCAAATAAAAAAAAACATAGCTTCTTTATCCACTAAAATAAATACCGCAGAGTGCATGCGATTTCAATTAATAAAAGTGCTATGTCCATGTAAATCGAAAAAATTGATAGTTCATTCTATTAAAGAATACCTTACAAATAAATACAAAAACATACTGAAATTATACTGAAAAAGTTCTGAATCAAAACGCATTTTCCTCATTTACTAGTAACTTCGAAGAGTGGACATAGCGCACCTTTATCCACCAATTACACTTAAGTAATTCTTTTGAACTGTTAGTTACACTTTTTTTGGTGATCTTAGATGTACCAGGATGAGAGTTTACACACTTGATTGTTAATTAGACATTTTTTTCAAATTCAAATGCATTGGTCTAAAAATGCCATTTACCACCTAAACAGTAAAAAAAGCTTAAGACAAGTTGACAATATTTTTTAAGATTTTAAAAATCGAGAGGATACAGCAATTATGTGATATAGGCAACAAACACATATTTAATCCACGAATACGATTCTAAGAAAAGATAACAACCCTTAAAATATCCGAAATGAGCAGCCAGCTTTTAAATGTAGCAAATTTGAACAGTAACTAAAAACTCAACCCCTATTTAACATTTTCAGATACAGTTTCTTTTAAGATAAAGTTTAGGTAGGTACATGATATGGCAAGCATTAATATTTAATATTAATTTGTGTGCAACGTCCATTTTTATGAAATATTCATTTTTGCATTTTGACCGGTGATGTGACGTGAGTTGCCTATATACAGACATAACGCGTGTCGACTTATAAGAGAAATTAAAATTAAAATCACAATTAAAAATCACAATGACTGACTAAAGATCTCCATTTTCGATGGCTTTATTCAAATCGGCCACTACCCTACCAAGAGCTTCCCTATATTCGGAATTACTCTTAAATACCGAATCTAAAAATTGGTCATTGCCAAAGAAGTTAAACACGCTCTCTATTCTAGATACGGATTTATCCGTTAGATGTTTAGAGACGATAGTTTCGAGGCACTTTTGACTTTCGGTGAATGCCTGGACAATGTAATTGCGGTCATAGCTGAAATCAACTTCGTAGAATGAAATTATCGCCATGCCGAGTAGTCGAAACTTATTTTTGAATTTTTCAGCTTGTTTTAATTCTTCGTCCGTAAACATATTGTTGCGATGTAGGACGCCCAGCTTGATGACGATTTTTATTACATTTTTGATAAGTTTCTCAGCTTCTTTCTTGTTATTGGACTAAAACAAAAGTCAAACAATGTAAATTAATCGAAACATAAGAAAAATATAAAGGAATGTTAAGTGGAAGAGTTGTTGTCGATGACAAGAGACCATTTTCTAAATAAACATACAGGGTGTCCCATAACTAATGGACAATATACGAACTGTAGAAAGGGGTGATAAAAATACATGCACTAGTAAAATGTTAATAGTAAACGAGATATGGGGCGTTAAAGTTGACAAAATATTTTTGAAAATTCGTAATATTTAGAAAACAACTGAATGTATTGGTCTCAAAATTGGTACACTATGGTTTTTAATGGTAATAAGCATGATATTGCCTTAATTTTTAATAATACTTCTAGATGGCGATGGTTACATAGTTAAAATTTGACAGATCAGCGGTATTTTTTTACCCCCTGTATAATGTGCATTTTATTACAAAATAATAAAAACTGCATCATTTTGAAACAAAAAAGGTATACTTGTTCAATTTCCATATTTTAAGTCGTTTTCAAGATATTGCTATTTTACTATTGCTTGCCACTCCGGCATTTAAAAATTATTACCTAAATAAGACATTGGTTGTACAAAGAATACAATTTAATTGGAAAAAGAAAAGAAAAAAAAAACAATAATTACATTTATTTCATTAAATGTTGAAGGTGACCACCGTTTACTTCAATACGTTTTCGTAAACTTTTTTTGTAAATGTTGTCTTATTCTAAAAAACATCGCGTTGCCATTTTTTAAAGTATTTGCGGCTTCATGAATTTTTGCTAATAGTTCGTTTTGGTTATGAATTTCACTATTGTAGACTAACGATTTTAGATAATACATAAAAGTCCAAAGGATTAAATTCTGGGGAAATAGGCGGCCAAGGAAACTCGCTGCCCCGTCCAATCCAACGATGCGGAAAATTATTATTTAAATACTCCCGGACTATAAGTGGATAATGTGGGGAGCACCGTCCTGCATAAACCACATATCCTGCCTTACAATTAAAGGAACTTCATCAAGTAAAATGCCTAAATCATTTTGCAAAAATTCTAAATAATTTACTTAGGGAGTTAAAATGGATCAATGAAATTATCGTCAATGATTCCACACCAGATGTTGATTGAAAACTCATGCTGAAAATGAGTTTCTTGAGAATTAACAAAATCGTAATAGTGGTTATTTCTCCAATTAAATACTCCTCTGCCTATGAATGTAGCCTCGTCCGTAAACAGTACCTTTTTTAAAAATATTGGATCTTGATTGATCTTACCGAGCATTGATTGACAAAATTGTAGTCTCCTTGGTAAGTCATTGGGTAATAAATTTTGTACAGGCGTGAAATGATATGGGTACAATTTTTCTGTATGTAAAATTCTTGACACACTTGATTTACTTACACCAGTAGCTGCCTGCAAGCGCCGAGTACTCAATTCAGGATTTTCTATAATTCTTGTTAAAATTTCATCTTCCATATCAGCTGTAATTATTTTAGGTGGATCACCAGAATTTTTCTTACGAAAAGAGCCGCTTTCACCTAAATTGGAGTACAATCTTTGAAATTTTTTACGACTGGGTACAATTCGGTTTGGATATAACTGCACATATCGTCTAACTGCAGCACATGCATTATAATTTACTGGTGCAGAAACACAAATCATATCCCTTAGTTCATTATTTTTAAATTCATTGCCTCTAGGCATTTTTAATAAAAGCCGTATTGTTAGTTCAGAAGTTCTTTTAGTTCAGACAGTTCTTTTAATAGTCACAGCTGCAGTACAAAATTTTTTGGAAGAAGAAGGAATATCCACATTAAGATGGCTATCAAATTTCCCTGACATGAACGTCATTGAACATTTCTGGGACATTCTTAAAACACGCATTAAGAAGCGAAGCCCTCCCCCAATTACTCTACGAGAACTGAAAGATGCTGCTCGTGAAGAATGGGAGAGAATCTGCACTCTGCTTCATCTGCTAACCCTAGTTTCTTCATGTGGCTTCTTAACCGGCAATGCCCGTTTAATATTCCCGTTAGAATTCGGAGCCTATTTTTACTGAGGTTGAGGCAGCTAAGAGATCTCTTCTGGTCATAGTTCCCCAGTAGTATCTTAGATTGCCTCAGTCCTTCCAGCTGATTCCAGTACTCGGATTTTTCTTTCTCCATTTCCTCCATTAGTTTTCCTAAGATTACTCTACTGCTGATCCCACAAGATGGTTCTGGTCCCAAATGTGGGGTTTCAGCTCCTTTTTTTTGCCAGCTTATCTGCTGTTTCGTTCCCCTCTATTCCTATGTGTCCCGGGACCCATAGGAGGGTGACAGTCTTCTGGCCCAGTTCATTTAGTTTGCCCAGGCATTCCCAAACCATCTTCGAACTGATTATATTTGAGCTCAGCGCTTTGATGGCTGCTTGACTATCCGACGTGATCACAATCTCTTGCCTGCGGTAGTTTCTTCCAATATTGAATTCCACACATCTTTCGATGGCGCGGACTTCTGCTTGAAAGATGCTCGGGTATGTGCCCAAGCTTTCTGAGTATTTGGCTCTCGGTCCAAAAACTCCTATCCCAGTTCCCTCGTCTAGCTTGGAACCGTCCGTATATCACTTTATGGTATTCTAGTTTAAATTCTGAATGGTGTCTTCATCCCATTCAGATTTATTACTCAACTTTGTGATGAATTTTCTCACAAAGTTGAATTTCTTTGGCATATCATCTTGGGGCATTTCCCAAGTTTGATCAAATTGAAGTGATCGAGGTTTTTCCCTGATAATTCCTTCTTTGATCATTCTATATATTGTTTTCTTCCTTACACTTTCTAGCAGAATGTGCAGTGGGGTTAAGTTTAAAATCACCTCCATTGCAGTCATCACTATGGAAATAATGAATTCTGTAATTGAGAATGGAATAAATAAAAATGTAAAATTAAACAAAAGTTTGATTGTTTCTTCGAAAACTATTACTGTAAAAATCCCATTAATACGAATATTTATTTATCGCAGGAAGTACGCCAGTATTTATAATCGGTATCATCGAAATTAACCATCTTTACAGAACGGAAATTGATGTGGGTTAGGCCTTGCGGTGCTAAGTAACAAATATCATACTGTAACTACTTCAAAGGTTCAGCTAAAAGAAATATTTGCGTTTTAAATACTAGCGAACGAAAAAAAAAAAGTTGTTTGTAACAGTCAAGGTTGACTAGATATGTTATTGCAGTGTGATTCACTGAAAAATCATTAATTGTTTACATTGTTGGAAATTATTTAGTTTCCCCCAAATTTTAAACGAGATTCGATAAACACTTTTAGAAAAGTATTCAAAATAAGTAAATTTATTAAGCGAAACTAGAAACTAGGCGATGTACATAAATAACAATCTCGATGAGATACTTGACCCCGAATTTTAATTTACATTATAAACCTGCTTTTTTTAGAATTACTAGAAAAATAAATTTTAAATATTAAGAAGTTTAAATGGTTAGTAGAAACAGTAATACAATTAGGTACTCATCTCAAAAACGTATATACAGGGTGTTTCTTAAGTAATCTAAAATATTATATGGGGCGCTTCGTTACTCAATTTTAAGACGAAAAGTTCATATAAACATGTGTGATAGGTGTTGTCGTTTATGAGATACAGGGTGTTGAATTTATTGTAATAAGTCAGTTCTGATTGTACGTGAAATTAATTTTTCCCGGTGACGCTACTGGTTTTTAGAAGTAATACGCAAAAACATGCTTATTCTAAGTGGCTTTTGAAATAATGTTGACAAGTGTCAAATTTGAAAACCAACGCAAAAATCGTACATTTTTATTTGATTGACTCTGTGTTTAGTTAATAACTATGCCAGTGTTTACTAATGTTGAAATAGCTAATATGCATTTTTTGTACGGATTAGCGAATGGTAATGCCTAGACGTACGTATGCCCAGCGTTATCCAAATAATCGTTTACCATGTTCAGATACGTTTACTAAGTTACATATTCGTTTACAAGAAACTGGAACTTTTGCTAAATCGAAGAATATTATTAGACGACCCAGAACTGTGAGAAATCCCCAATTGGAAAACCAGATTCTTCAAATTATTGACCAACATCCAGAAACGAGTACAAGAAAAGTTGCAGATGAAGTTAATGTTAGTAACAAAACTGTTTGGAATATTTTAAAAGATAATTTATTGTATCCATATCACGTTCAACGTGTTCAACATTTGTTACCTACTGACTATCCATTACGCATACAGTATTGTCAATGGATTTTACGTGAAATCGCGAACAATCCGAATTTTGTGGCCATACGGATGAAGCCAACTTTTCTAGACATGGGATTATGAATTTTCATAATGACCACATGGGCAGATGTAAATCCACATACCATAAGTGTAAAACGATTTCAACAAACATTTTCGGTCAATGTTTGGCTTGGCATCATCGATGATTATTTAATTGGACCATTTTTCCTTCCTGTACGGTTAACCGGTGAGACATACCAACATTTTCTAGAAAATGAACTTCCACTTCTTTTGGAAGATGTACCTATTATTATTAGAAGGCGCATGTGGTTCATGCATGACGGAGCTCCTTCACATTTTTCAGTGATTGTACGCGAGTTTTTAAATAATGTTTTTCCAGGCCATTGGATCGGACGAGGATCTCCACACCCGTGGCCCCCTAGATCACCTGGACACAATCCTCTGGATTTTTATGTGTGGGGATATTTGAAATCGCTTGTTTACACAACACTGATATTAAACGTACAAGATCTTCAAAATCGTATCATAGACGGCTGTAATGTTATTCGTAACAATCCTGGTATCTTCGAACGTATTCGACAATCCATTAGACATCGAGCGGATTCTTGCATTTTAGCTGGAGGTGGACATTTTGAACATTTGCTCTGAAATGTATTATTTTTTTCTTTATGTTTAACACATGTTGCTTGTAATAAAATAATAAAAAAATATAAATCAGTAGCGTCACCCAGAAAAATTAATTTCACGTACAACACCCTGTATCTCATAAACGACAACACCTATCACACATGTTTATATGAACTTTTCGTCTTAAAATTGAGTAACGAAGCGCCCCATATAATATTTTAGATTACTTAAGAAACACCCTGTATAGTGTGGAAAACCCAAGTGGAATAAATTCAATAAAAGGACCACATAGAGTTCGAGAATGTAGAAGTAAAAAGGCTTGCAGTATCGACAATTGTAACAAAGTTCATCATAAATTGTTGCATTTTAATTTATCAAATCGAAATCAAACTGAAAGTACCTTAACAACTTCTTCTGATACATACAAAGACCAAACAGAGCAAGAAAATTTTGAAGTGATAGCACACATGGTGAAACAACCCAAAAATATGGTTTATCTAAAAGTAGCTTCCATTGTCTTAAAAACAGATACAACAGAAATAAAAACGTATGCCTTATTCGATGAAGGATCGACAGTTACCTTGATAGATGAAGAATTTGCTAATGAATTGAATCTAACTGGTAAACGTACTACTTTAAATTTAAAGTGGGCTGATAAAACTACAGGAAATAGTTCAACATCGCGAAAAGTAATATTCATGATTCGAGGAGAGCTAGAAGATAAAAAACATCTACTATAGCTTGAACGAAGTTTATACCTTTAAAGACCTGTATTTACCAACGCAAAACATCAATCAAAAATATATAAAAAGTACATGGAATCACTTAAATGAGGTAGAATTTCCAAATTTAACACCAAAACTGTTGATAGGGCAAAATTACTGGGATCTTATTACTACAAGAAAACTGATAGAAGGGTCCAGAAACGCATATACAAATCTTGGTTGGATAGTGCCAGTCACTTGAAAAGAAGATCCCCACTTCAGCTTACACATTAGAACAGTAGAAGAACAGAAGAACTATATAGAACTCGAAGAACTTGTCAAGAAATTTTTTACGATTGAATCTCTAGGAATAAAACACACTGAAGATCAAAATGTTAATGAAGATAAGAAAGCGGAAGAAATCTTGAAAAAGTATTCTCGAAAAATTGGAGATAGATGGCAGACAAGTTTGTTGTGGAAAGATGAAGAAAAAAAATTACCCTATTCAAAAAACTTAGCTATTCAACGTTTCAATTACATAGAAAATAGAATGAAAAAGGATGAAAAATTTGCTGAAAATACAAAAATAAAGTCAAAGAATACGAAAATAAAGGTTATGCAAGACAAATTAATGAACAAGAAATAAGAATGACAGAAGAAGTGAAGAAGGTATGGTGGTTACCACAATCTCAAACTCAAGAGCAGATAGTTTGAGGCAACCTAGAGGATCTAGCTCATAAATAGCTTCCAGGCAATCTCAAACTGACTTAAGAGCAAACATTTTCAGGCATCTATTGCAGTTTGACATTGCCCATAATAGTTTGAGACCTCAACAGTATTGTACAAGACCCAGGCAATGCAAAATTGACTTTGAGTAGACAGTTTGAGGCAACCTAGAAGATCTAGCTCATAAAGAGCTTCCAGGCAATCTCAAACTGACTTAAGAGCAAACATTTTGAGGCATCCATTGCAGTTTGACATTGTCTATACAATCTAGCTCATAAAAAGCTTTCAAACGATCCCAGTTTGACATTGAGCAGAAGTTTGAGACATCAACAGTAATGTACAAAACCCAGGCAATGCAAAATTGACTTTGAGCAGACAGTTTGAGGCAACTTAGAGGATCTAGCTCATTAGAAGCTTCCCAGCAATCTCAAACTGACTTAACAGCAGATATTTTGAGGTATCCATTGCAGTTTGACATTGTCTACACACTACAGCTCATTAGAAGCTTTCAAACAATCCCAATTTGACTTTGAGTAATAGTTTGAGACATCAACAGTAATGTACAAGACCCAGGCAATGCAAAATTGACTTTGAGCAGACAGTTTGAGGCAACCCAGAGGATCTAGCTCATAGAGAGCTTCCAGGCAATCTCAAACTGACTTAAGAACAAACATTTTGAGGCATCCATTGCAGTTTGACTTTATCTATACACTATAGCTCATTAGAAGCCTTCAAACAATCCCAATTTGACTTTGAGTAATAGTTTGAGACATCAACAGTAATGCACAAGACCCAGGCAATGCAAAATTGACTTTGAGCAGACAGTTTGAGGCAACTTAGAGGATCTAGCTCATTAGAAGCTTCCCAGCAATCTCAAACTGACTTAACAGCAGATATTTTGAGGTATCCATTGCAGTTTGACATTGTCTATACACTATAGCTCATTAGAAGCTTTCAAACAATCCCAATTTGACTTTGAGTAATAGTTTGAGACATCAACAGTAATGTACAAGTCCCAGGCAATGCAAAATTGACTTTGTGCAGACAATTCAAAGCAAACTAGAACATCCAGCTCATTAGAAGCTTCCAGGCAATCTCAAACTGACTTAATATCCATTGCAGCTCATTAAAAGCCTTTAAGTTGACTTTGAGCAGAAGATTGATGCATCCACAGCAATGTAACATTTTCCACAAGATCGAGTAAGAAATAGGAGAAGTTGGGCTTTGAAGAAACAGTATGACCTTTAGGAACACCTCCACAAAGCAACAGGAGAAAGAAACTTAATTTATACAACAAATAGGAAGAGTTTGAACCATTATAACTCCCTACACCTATTTTGGGGGGAGTTCTCTAAAAAACGCCTATCATCAATCCAATCCCGGTATCATCAATCCAAATAAACCTGGAAAATTTCGTTTTATTTTTGATGCAGTAGCTAAAGTGGAAGGCAAGAGTCTAAATGATTTTTTGGTTTAAAGATCCCGATTTATTTAATTGGCCAATGGGAAAAATTATCAATGTTTATCCAGGTAAAGATTGTGGCATAAGAATAGTAGATGTAAAAACAAATTCTGGAACTTACAAACGTGCCATTGGAAAAATTTGTTCTTTAAATTTACTTGATTTGGCCACGTCTTAAATTTCAGCTGTGAGAAATGTTAAATTATGATTGATTTTGTCAGTTTTATATTGTTTTTTTTTTGATAGTTTAAAATAATGTCAAAGATTGTCAAATCAATTAATATACGGTTTTAAAAAGTCAATATAGTTTTTGATAAAAAGGTAATAGAAGATCATTTTGGAAAGCTATTATCGAAGATATTGAGAGTATAATATAATAGGGATCATATTGTCTTCATGTTAATACCCAACCATCAAATGGGGATAAACCGTGAGTTTTCAGTTAAAATTAATTAGCTTAAAAAATTAATACAAATACTTACGTATTGTTTAGCGAGACGATACAGATTATCCAAAAGGGATGCCGTTGTGTCATCAATGAATACCTTGGCAACGTTCTTTCCCGCCATCCTGGACAAGATTTTTTTCTGGGCCCGAAGCCCGATGTCTCTTGCCTTAAAAGCGCTTTCAGTCATAACTAAAACCCAACAAAATCAACTTGAATTTAAACAATACCGGGTTATTATTTTAAAACGGAATCGGAACTAAATACAGCTTTTAAAAGATTTATAGTCATTAGTATGAGCAATAATATGTTCATTCAGATAAGATAAAATATAGATATTCTTAAGAAGATATGACAAGTAAATATTTATAAATAGGTAAATAAAGAGGTCCTGATAACGACACTAATGATAAATTAAAT
Organism: Ophraella communa; assembly: GCA_035357415.1. Classification (NCBI taxonomy): domain Eukaryota; kingdom Metazoa; phylum Arthropoda; class Insecta; order Coleoptera; family Chrysomelidae; genus Ophraella; species Ophraella communa. The sequence goes on from CM068984.1 coordinate 13,491,748, forward strand.
ACAATTACTCAACAAATATTATTCTAAATCTGCAATCTCAATAAGAACTCAACAATATACATATAAACAAAATGAAGATGTGAAGTAGTTAAAGGTATAAAATTATAGATTTTTTAATTTCAATAGTTTTATGAAAATAGATGGAGTTTTTACTACATCATGTGTTTTGGTTTATTTCTATTGAAAATATCTAAATACTCAGTTTTTTAATAAACATTTTTAAAGAAATGTAATTTACAAAGTAATGCAAAATAAGCCTCATTTGATATCACTAACATGTTCTCTAAAATTTCTAAATTATTTTTCAATTATATTAAGATCTAGCACCCCAGTTTTACTTTGGAAATTTAAGTAAATATAATTTGAGTTTGACATTTAGCATATTAGCAATAAGAAGTTGTCAATGACTAGATAAATCTTGAAAGTTTTCCGTTGTTAATCTGTTTACTTTGATGGGGGCTTCATTTTAATTTGCTTAAATAAATCATAGATATAAAGCAAATACCTACATTAAATTATTGTACAAATCCGTTTTTAATCACAATGACAGCCGTTTTGCTAGAATTAGCATCGTCAGATTGCTAATTTGTTAAAGTTACATTTTGTTTGTAGCTAGATACCTGATGTTGATTAGGTAGTATTAATTAAAAAAATCTGGTGTTTACAAAATTAATTGTCCAAAATGTAATGGTGTATTATACTGTGTGTAAAAGCCAAATGGAATAAATTCATTATTTCGGTTACTGTACATTTTTATAAAAAATCCCGAAACACGTCAAATTTAAATTATAACTTGACATTCTTTAACGTGAAAATGCAACCCCTACCTTCAACCCCCTTAGGACAGGTACAACCCCCAATTTTTTAAATAGGAAGTATAGGCTTGTGATATATCATTTGAAAGGTCTCTTCATTCTCTATTCAAAAATGTTATTGTTTTTAAATTTAATGCAAAAATTAACATAAAAAAAATTAAAATCATGTTGTTACCGAAATTCGCTAAAATATACTCGAAACTTATTACAATATACTTAAAACTTATTTCCCGTTTAGGTCTTGCTTATGAGAAAGTGAACAAAAACCATAGCAATGTGGTTTTTAGATGGTAACCATTAAAAAACTTTAAAGAATTTCCGTGGCAACGCTATTTTAACAAGCAGTAGTAAATTGTTTTATTTAAGTTGTCACTGTTGTAATTTAAGTATAAAGTTTGTTCAATTTAATTCTGAAAAATGGTTAGATTAACGGAAATGCATAAAATAACAGTTTTACAAATGATTGGTTACGGAGATAACATCCGAACACAACAGGAAGTAACTCGCCTATTTCATGAGAAATTTCCTAATTTACCGCCTATATCCCAAGGAACAATAAGTAAAATAGAAAAGCAGTTTCGCGAGTTTGGTCATGTAAGGCAGATAAAAAAAGCAGCTGCCAATGCACTGAGTGATGAACTCAAATTAGATGTGTTGCTTGAGTTTTAGGAAAACCTACATACATCGAGTAGACAGGCATCCACTACATTCAATGCTAGCCATACATCGATAGCAAACATATTAAAAGAAAATAAATTGCATCCGTATAAGATGATACCTACTCAGGAGCTCATGGAAGTCGATTTTGATAGGAGAACTTTTTTTTGTGAGCAAATGATGGACATGTTGGATAACAATATTATCCAATTAGAAGACGTTATGTTTTCTGCTAATCGGCAAAATTGCCGCTAATGGTCCACGGAAAATCCTCACTGGATGAGAGAAGAACACACTCAATACCCTCAAAAGGTTAATGCTTGGGCAGGGATTGTAGGGAACAATATCATTGGTCCCTTTTTTATTGAGGGCAACTTGAATGGCAACAATTATTTGGCACTACTTCAAAATTATGTCATTCCAACGTTGGCAAATTTATATCCTGATCCAGGTAACCCTCAAGTTCCAGCGAATACGATATGGTTTCAGCAGGATGGAGCACCACCACATTACCAACTTAATGTCCGGCAGTACCTCGATACAATATTTACCAATCGGTGGATAGGGAGGAGAGGATCGATTGAATGGCCAGCGCGATCACCTGATCTTACATTATTAGATTTCTTTTTATGGGGATATGTGAAGAGCCATGTGTACAAAACTAAACCTTCTGATTTAAATGACTTAAAAGAACGAATAACGCTTGCGATTAGGTCGATCACGCCTGATATGTTAAATAATGTTAGAAGACAGTTTTATTTGAGATTAGGATGTTGCCAAGACGTTCGCGGAGAACATTTTGAACATCTACTTCATTACCATTCATAGTTCTTTTTCGTGTTCTACATTTTATTACGTTTTGCATTACATTTTAGTTTTTGATTGTATTGTAGCGAATTTCGGTAACAACATGATATTAATTTTTTTTATGTTAATTTTTGCATTAAATTTAAAAACAATAACATTTTTGAATAGAGAATGAAGAGACCTTTCAAATGATATATCACAAACCTATACTCCCCATTTAAAAAATTGGGGGTTGTACCTGTCATTCTAAGGGGGTTGAAGGTAGGGGTTGCATTTTCACGTTAAAGAATGTCAAGTTATAATTTAAATTTTACGTGTTTCGGGATTTTTTATAAGTTACGTTCAAAACGAATAGTTTTTTTGTATTATTCTTAATAAGATGGACTTCCAAAATTTAGATTAAAAATTAATTATTAATAAAAATTAATTAATAAAACAGTTGTGGGATAGCCTTTGAGTTTCCTTTGAACCTTTTGTGTTTCAACCCACATTTGAAATATGGATAGTTTACAAGATTTATAAAATAGGTAACTTGAAATTACGAGGTGACCTCAATTTTATGCCTGGCAGTGTAGATTATAAATTTCACAATTTTTAATTCGCCACATTCGTTTAGTTCTTTAATTATTTTTTGTTTGGATATTTTTTAAGATCATAAATAAACTTTTTTTCTACCACTTGGCCACACCTCGTATATCGTATATTCATCAACAATTTATGTTATAAGCATATTGAAATCTACTGCAAATATTTGGAATTCTTCTTGATTACATTTAAAATAAAAAAATCCTATAAATAAAAAAGAACTTACTTGTATTCAACATCTAGAACAGAGAGGCTCAATGACAAAATCAGCGAAAACAAACATTCCTACAAAAATAAAAAGCAAACCAAACATAAATAAACGTTAAACTTAAAACGGGAAGAAATAATAAAAAACAACATAACAAGCAACTAATAAAAATAAGTTTAAAACTTTGATGAGAAACACATTTGAACTGGCTTCATCGTTAACCGCATAAACATAATACGAATGTTGATAAGTCTACAGAAAATGAATTTTAGGCCAGATTATAGACATTCATTTAATTATTCATGTTAAATTCTGAAAGGCTATCATTTTACAAAAATTATTCACCGTTTTGGTATGTATATATGATACCTGTATGTATAAAGGATGGCCGGTCGTGCATGGTGCCTATAATATGGGTAATCAAATATTTAACGTTTATCAAACGAAGAATCAAGTTGTATTTTTAACACGAATAATGACATAATCGTATAAATTATAAAAATCAAATCGTTACTTGGTCAGAATACACACATTCCAAATAATTTATCTGAATATTTTACATCGACCCAGGTGCTCATCATAAAACAATAAATTATGGTGTATTGATTAATAGAATAAGTAATTTGGTAAATAAAATATGCTATAACAACGTAATTTAACTATATCATTTTCTATTTACTTTATGGATGTACTCGTGGGAATAGAGGTCTAGCAATATCCAAAAATAGAGTAATGGGGAAAACGATGTTACTAGATAGATTTGAATAATATACGGTATCCGCCAAAATAATCAGTACCGAAACAGTTGTTTATGTAATATGGAATAATTGGTAAACCACCAATAAATTTACTCCATGTTGGTCAAAAATATCCAAAGATAAGTTGTATCCAAAGCAGCATATCGCTGGTCAAATGCATGACAAAAATAAATTCTAAAAAGGCTTCTTTTAATGACAACTACAAACTGAAAAGTTATTTCATGGAACGATGAGATAACAAGGTTGTAAAAATCATAGTGAGAGGATCACTCCAGTAAGACAGAAATGGGCCAAATTGTTTGGACCCAAACCCTGAATTGGTCTTACAACATAAACTATATCCGACTTAATAGGTTCCCAAATAGTTTCAAATGAGCTACTTGGTAAGAAAAAAGATTCATGGATTCAAACTATATACCGAAATTTTAACTGGTCACTTGGGTCTCCAAAAAACATAATATCCTTTGTAACCTCAAGTAGTTAACCATCCTCAAGATTACACAAACATGCACTATATAAAATAAAACAATATGTACGATATCCGCCAAAATAAACAGTATCGAAACAGATGGATTTGTCATATATTTGACTTAATTGTCATTAGTTGATATATTAATAGTACGCAGCAGTTAAATTTGATTTAAAAATGGTTCTAACAACGGAAGAAAAAGTGTTTTTAGAAGAGCATTATTTTCGTTCATACGGAAAAGGTCGTAATGATGGTCCAAGTTTAGAAAAGGTGTCAATAAAATATCAACAAAAATTTAATAAAGCAGCTCCTAGTAAAAGTGTGATGTTAGCTGTTGTTGCAAAATTTCGTCGCACTGGTAGTGTATTGTGTCAACGTAAAGGTTCTTCAGGTTGTCGAAAAACAGTATGCATTAACGAAAATGAAGGACGTGTTTTTAACCAAGTTGTGCAATCACTTCAAAGAAGTCTTGTAAGAACTGCATGTAAACTCAACATTAGTGAAACGTCTTTACGTCGCATGTTCAAATCAATTGGTGGTTATCCATACCGTATTCAAGTTGGACAACGACTAAATGCTGCGGACAAACGTGCAAGAGAAATTTACTGTGGTCGAATGTTGAGTTTAATTTGCGAAGATCCCAAATTTTTGAAAAACATATGGTTTTCAGACGATAGTCACGTTCATCTTAGCGGCTATATTAATCGACAAACAACCAGATTCCTTGGATTTGAACGCGTTCTGATGTCATTGTAGAAAAACCACTACACAGTCTTCGAGTTACCGTTTGGTGCGCGGTATCTGGTAATGGAATGATTGGTCCTTATTTCGTTGAAGATGATAATCAGAATCCACTTACTGTCAACCAAGAACGTTATAGAGAGAAAATTATTATACCTTTTGTGAGAGATCTAAATAACTTTTGTCGTGCACGAAATCTACAGTTTCGTACACAATGGTTCCAACAAGATGGTGCAACGAGCCATACAGCTGTGCGCACCTTAGACTTACTCCGTCAGTATTTCGATAATAGAATAATTTCTCGGGGAACAGACTTCGAATATCCTTCTCGTTCACCTGATCTGACGCCACCTGACGCATACATTTAGGGCATAATGAAGGAAAAAATATTTCATTCGGAAAATCCGTCGGCGAATATTGCCGAACTACGGGAAAGAATACAAAATATTTTTGAACACTTACATTACAGTAATTAAAAATTAATTTTTATTTTTATTTTCGGTACTGTTTATTTTGGCGGATACTGTATTTTAAAGTTAAGTTTAAAATGTGGAACAATTACATTATTTTTAAGTACAATTTCAGTCTGGCCTAAACTTTCCTGTCAACATAATTACATGAGATAAAGAGATCTTTTTTCAAAACAAAATTAAATATCTTAAACAGTTATTATGCTCCAACTTACAAAGGCAATTACTGCATTCTGTAGCTACATATTGATAAACTATCCAACTTTCCAGCTCCAGCATGGTCGTCATGTTTTAGGCAAGAATATCGGCAGTGAGGTAAATTATGTTTAGACCATCTGAAAAAAATAAATACAGTATAATAAAAAATTAAATACTTCCAAATTAACTAAATATATTATAATATATACTTAGTACATTTCTTTATAGTTTTAACAAAATATATAGGCACTCAATTAAGAAAATACCTTATTCCTGTGAGGAATGATTAAATGGGAACACTGCCGTTGCTCAAATCAATCAAAATTTGAAATGAAGCCACAGTTTATGGCGTGGCACAAGCCACAATGGTATAGTACAGTAAAATTTTTAATATTCGTATTTAAAATACCTTTGTAGCACATACATTTTAGCTCATAAATCTGTTTATCACCTAAGAATGTCTGTTACTATTTAAATGGGAAAAACTAGCATCACTGTTTAAATTTGAAAAAGGTTGAAAACGGTGTCTATCAAAGCAATTATTAAAAATTCATTGGTAGTTTAAAATACACATAATAAATCTAAAAGTTTGGAATATTACATCTTTTTATTGATTTTTATACATAATTTTTTTATAGGTAAATCAATTTGCTACAACTCTAACCAATACTAAATTTTAAACCCGTATAAACCATATACAAAAAAAGATATATTCTTTTAGAAATTAATTAGTAAGGAAAAAAAATAATCATCCATTGCTATCAATTAAATGGTTCAGCTGGGCTTGCGAAATCCTCTCCCTTGAATGAATGAATGAATGAGTTAGGGGTGATAATTACACTGCGACCCATAGGATCTATTGTGTCCCCCCTTACTTGCCATGTTCTGATGTTTTCTCAGATTTATAGCAGCTCTTCGAGTCCTATTTTCCTGAGGAAGTTTAGGACATCGTCGGGCTTCAAATCAGGTAGATCCCCTTCCTCTATTTCATGTGCTCCTAGGTATCTAGCCCTAGAATTTTGCAAGGCAGGACATTCTGAGAGTATATGATCCTCTCCCTTTCTTCACGAGCAGACCTTCAGGTCTAACAATTTCAGTATGAAGAAGTACTGCAGAGAGCAAAAGAGACTTTTTTATATTGATGATGCTCGCCAAGCTTTCATAGAAGCCTTCCAATGGGTATTTAAAGTGCCTTCGGGACATGGGAAGTAGTGATGAGCGAGGCTGGTCTTGGTCTTGCGACTTCAAGATCAAGAGCAAGACCGAGCAGTGCAAGACTTATGCAAGACCAAGACCAAGTCTGCAAGAGTCTTGCGTCTTTTAAAGTCTTTCAGGCTGAAAGATAAAGAGCAAGACCGAGCAGTGCAAGACTTATGCAAGACCAAGACTTAGCATTGCAAGATATACGCAAGACCAAGACCAAGCCTGCAAGAGTCTTGCGTCTTTTAAAGTCTTTCAGGCTGAAAGATCAAGAGCAAGACCGAGCAGTGCAAGACTTATGCAAGACCAAGACTTAGCATTGCAAGATATACGCAAGACCAAGACCAAGCCTGCAAGAGTCTTGCGTCTTTTAAACATATAAAACGAAAAATAAAGCAGCCATGGATTATAATTAGAGTGTTTCTGTATTAAAAGCAAAAAATGGATTATTTTGGCAATGATAATATTTTTGGGAGACAAGTCTTCATCGGAAGAAGAAAGGAAAAGGTTGGAAGAAAGTAAGATTTTTAAGAAACGGAAAACTGAAGGCGTCTACGAAATCTTAATATGTCGTCACCTTCAAACAATATTTTCAATATTTTCGTTTGACACCAGTATTGTTTGATTATGTTTTAAATCACACAAAAGATGACTTTGTTTCAAAACCATGCAATAGAAATAAAAATTCAACGAAATGTGGGTAAGAAGATTTTTTCCCGCAGCATTTTTTTAATTTCCGATAACCTTTTTGGTGCAGTTTTTATTTGGTAGACAACAATAGACAAAATATATCGGCGCCAAACTAGTTACCATTTTTGAAACGAAATAATTTTTTTAATGCAATGTAATTGCCCCAATTTATTGATGATTTACCCTGCAATCTTTTGAATACCTAATGAGATTTTATTACTTTATACCTTTTATTACTTATATTGCTAATAAATTAAAACAAGATGTCAAACAGTAACTATATTTCATACACAACGTAAAAAAATCTCTCAAGTCAAACTGCAATTTGAATTACCTTATTTTGCAATTTAATAGTTAATAATTACTATCATGTTGAATAATTTACTAAAGTAGGTAGTATGAAGAAAACAACTTTTTGCTAAATCGATTTTAGCTCAAAGGCTTTATGTTTATATATTTATATCAATTATTATTCCTTAGCTGACGTACTTACCGTTAGTTATAAGATATTCTGTAGAAAAAATAAACAAAAAACAAAAAGAAAATAATAAAATCTGAAGAATATTTTAATAATTTTTTATATTTTGCAATTATAAAAATCTTCATTATAAAACGCATTTGCGTATCGGAACTTTTGTAACTTTTACGCATGCAAATTTTTGTTTCAAATGGTTGGCAACATGTGTGAAGTATCCAATGACAAAACTATTGACAATACATTTGTGGCTAATAGCAATTTATTAATTTTATATTGTTTTTTAAGAAAGTATTTGCGAATATGAATATCATCTTTTACTTACATAATATATTATTATTGGTGTATTAGGCATTTTAAAATATTTGAAAACATTAAAATTTGATAATTTAAATTTCAAAACTGTCAAATGTTATAAATTATACATTGATACCGACATACTTTTTAAAACCAAAATTTTCGTAAGTTATATACAAATAATACATTAATTTAAAAAATGATAAAATGGCAAAATATAAAAAATATTATAAACAACTTATTTCATTGTTGTGACACTCCTTGTTTAATATACTATTATTGTTATAAATGAGAAACAGGTAAACCTGTTTTAATAAAACAATTTACACACTTCCTGTTTTAAAATAAATATAAACTTACCAATTTTCGATGACAAAGCAAAAACCAACAAAAGCTTCCTTATATTCTAATCAATTTATTTGAAATGTAAGCACTATAAAAAATTTATAACCGATAATTTTTATGCACTTTTTGTTTACTTAAACTTTTCAATTTTAAACACTTCTTCTGTTTCCTTTTGATCAGCAACAATCATTAATTTAAATACTAATTTTTGGAGACACATTTAACTGTACTATAAAAATATTCAGACAACCGACCGACCGTTAACTCGAGGGTCTTGTGTACGTCTCACCTGGTCGAACAGCTGTAAAACGTCCTTTACCTCGTTTGAAAGTCTACGGTCGTTATAAAAAGAAAGGATATAACCGTCTTATTTTCTTTTTTAACGATTCCAACAACTGTTTTTGACGCAATCGAAGAATCGATGGGCGTCATTACAACGAGGATTGTTTCCGTCGCGTCGCTAAATTATTTGAAGTAAGAAAATAATGTTTTAAGTGGATTTATTTCTATCTTAATGGAACTGGTACACTTAACTCAGTTTTTCTTCCACTAACGATGTCTGAAGTGGAAAAACTTATCGAGTTGTGTTGGTTTTTGTGTCGTTTTTGTTCAATTTGGTCTATTTAACTGCAATGCACAGTAGTGAAATTTTGCAAATGATTGCAGATGGGGAAAAAGCAAGAACGCAATTGAAAGTACTTGTATATCCAGAAAAAATAACTGTCACCAATATTGCAACCGATATTTGAACTCACACTTGGTTTTTTTCATTTTTATTAAATATATACTCAGGTGCAAAAAATTCGATCCATACGATTTTTTCAATAGAAAATTAAGATCTTTGGATATTAAACTTTAAAATAAGTTATAGATTGAAAAATACGTATTGAATATCAATACAGAAAAATTACAGAAAATAAATCTTTATTTTATAAAGCCATTCACCATAATACAGAAAATTGAAAAATGAATGAAAGCTTCTTGAATAAAAAATGGCAATACAAAAATGTGGTGTATGCAGTGATAATTATTATCGAGCTAATCAACCTATGGATGTAAGTTTGGCATTGTCTTTAACGACTACTGAATTTGGAGGAATGTTAGGAAGAAACTGCTCTTAAACCCATTTTTCATATAAATCGGCAGTCATATCCTCATGCTAGTCGGCTTTACATAGCTTAATATATTTCGCAGACAGCAGTAACGCAGTAACGTATAAAACCGTTTTCACTTCCGACTTGAAGAATTGCTTTATAACATCTTTTGTAGCATCGTCAATATTTGCAAATTTTTTTTTGTTTTTCCGCACCTGCGAATGTTCTATAACGTCACTGCGCTTAATAACCCAAGAAATAGTGTAAATAGAAATTTTAGTTAAGGTATTAATTCGCTTTATTATAACCGCATCTGATTTTTTATTATCTACATTTTTCAAACACTGATACATATTTAAAATAACCCTCTGGCCTCTGACACTGAACGTGTAAATCTTTATTGCAAAATTCGCTACTAACCTCACCTGTTGGCGATATCATATCTTCTGAATTTTAATTTTGATCTGGATTTCCAATTTCTGATTCAAAAGGTCTCCAAAACGCTGCCATAATATATGTAACTAATTTAAGGTTATCAAGTAATATGGGCACAAATTACAATACGTAAACCAATTATTAAAAATAAATGACCGAAACAAAGATATATCTAAAGTTAATACTTAACTGCCCCAAATAAAAATCTGGACTCTCCGCCTCGGTACTAGACACCGACTTTATGAGTTATATAAAAACTGCCACAAAAAAATAACCCCCAGACCCCTGCACGCAACAGAATACACCGGACCATTAAAAGCTGTCAACAATTCGCGTGCTTACTCCAGTGTTCGTGTTTCCTAAAGTGGCAACAGCGCATTTAATATTTACTTTATTTATGAATTAAAACTATAAAATCAACTCATGGCCTTACTAACATCTTACTAGCATTTTTATTATAATATAAAACACTTTCTGTCTGAAATATTGGTATTATTATTTGCTTTGATTAACCTTTTTTATATTTTATTAGTGATTTTATTAAAAGGTAGGCGGAAAACAGTTGGCAACCCTGCATTGGCACTATTGAATTTTAAATTAATTAAGTAGAAGTAATTAACATTTAATGAAATTTCATTTCTCTGATCCAATCTACCATTCCTAAAATTCTCTTTTTTAATTATTAAGGGTTTTACTACAGAAAACGTGCTCAAAATACTATATTCAACTATATTAATTTCACTGTAGAAGCTTAATTTTCGGCATTTATTGTCAAAAAGGAGTGGGTTCCCCAGATTAATGGAGTAATAAACCTCGACTCTTATTATTTTCGGTATGGTAGAAAAATTTGCAAAATAGAACGACAAACCCAAAACGCGTGACACTTTCATTGATTTCGTCAATACATTGTACAACTGTACACTCTATACACACTATGTAAATATAAAAAAATAAATAATTCTTAGTGTCTATAGAAAATTACGTTGTGGTAGACCACAACCATATTTTTATTAGTTTTAGTCACGAAATTTGTTTTTAAACATTCCAATATACGAGGGTACTTTTTTCATACTTGGATAAACTGAATGAAGCAAAATGTTGTAAAAGATTGGTCAGAACTTCATGTGTACCTTTTAGTGAGTATCTTTTATTTTGAAGCGTATAAAAGTTAGCACAACACTTGTCAAATTAAAAAATTTATTTTTGCAGTAATTGCAGCTTTTTTGCAGTGCAAAGCAAAAAATTGCAGCTCTAAGTTTTTTTTATTAACGGTTTTGCTAACTTGACGTCAAGTTATCACGACACACCTGGTATCTATACTTCTGGTAGTCCAATCGTCAAACAAATACATTAAAAAATTGCAACTTTTATGCAGTGAAGAAATTACGTCTTTTATTTTGTTTTCATTTTTCCATTAGTCGTTTTGCTAAATTAATATTTTATTAGCAAGATGTTTGTGTTTTTTCGTAGTTAACAAGCTGATATTTAGAATTTTTTCCTATTATAGAACTCGTACTTCTACTTGACTTACAGCAAACCAGGAGTTATAAAATAAATAGGCAATAGTTAAAAGTTTTAAAATGAAATTATATGCATGATTACATAGGCGTAACTAGAGTCCTTTTTTTGGGGGGGCTTAAGCCCCAAGGCTATATATGGAATAGAAATAGAACCCAAACAGCCCCCCATTTTTTCAGGTGGCAAATTTTTTTTTAGGTGCCACGCCCAAACTACCCCAAAATCGCTGAAAAATTAACCTCATCGTACAAAAGTTTTATCTTACCTTATCTTTGTTGCCAGTATACAAGGCAATAGTGCCTAAATTCTATTAAATTTGGCCGCTTTTTTTTCTGTTATTATATGCAATTGCATATATCATTAGAATAGTATTTTTAGTTTGAACTTCGACTTTATGTTTTTTTGCATTAGTCATTTTGTAAATATATAAAAAAGCATACTTTGAAATGCAAAAGAAAAAATTCGAAGTATGTTAGTTTGTCGATTTTTATTGCAAAAGTCATACATTTGTGTACCCTGTTGACAGATGTCAGATGTCGTGCTAACTTTACGTCAAGTTAGCAAAACCGTTAATAAAAAATAACTATAAGAGCTGCAATTTTTTGGTTTGCACTGCAAAAAAACTGCAAAAAAGCTGCAATACTACAAAAATAAATTTTATATTTTGACAAAAGGGTTGTGCATCTTTTTTTGAAATTCGCTATTCTGAACATAGTAGTAGTTTAAACCCATTTTATACTAAAATACTGAAATATTATGCAAGAGGTGTGAAATTTTCAATGTAATTTTTTCCTTGGTGAAAAAGGTTTCTGTTTTGTTGCTGGACTTTTTGTTAATTAAACCCACACCTAGTTAGTTTTTCTTTTCACTTTATTATCCCATGCTTATTGCAATATCACGAAGGTCTCTTGTAACATAATTCATAATTTCCTGCATATCAACTATCAAGCTCTAGTCCGTAAAAACAAATATAAATTACTATCAAACATTTCTCCCATCCTGAAATTTACGTAATCACGCCAAGATTTATGTACTGTTTTATCAGAATTTTATCGGTAGGCTTGTGTAGAAAACTAATAAAACTGGTGAATCACTATTTAAAGCCAATTTAATTTTTATTACTCAAAATGAATGTAGGTACTGTTTTCTGCGTAATGTCAAACAATTAAAAATATAACCGGGTTTTCTTTACTGGTGTAATAATACATACATTTAAAAACCATTGTTTTAATTCTTGGAGACGACAATATTTCATGCCGCTATCAATAGTAAAACGGTAAAGTTTCAAAAGTAGCTCGTGCTCTAAGCGAAAATACAGGATGTATACAGTACACGCACAATTTATAAATTCAATCATTTTGTAACGTTTAATTTAATTCAATTTTTCTAAAAGTTTTAAACTTTTATTATTAACAGTTTTTTTCTTCTTTTATTGGTCAGTATTGCAACTCAGAACACAACAGCTTACACCATGTTCTCGTAGAATGTCCATATTTTGCACGAACCAAATAGAAGGTTATCAAATTTCAAGATGAAGAACTCATCAATAAAATTTATTAAAAACTACTTTTTTATACATTAATATTTATCTACCCCCTGTTATGTTATAGGTTTTCTGTAGCTTCTAACAAAGAATAGAAACTCCTTTTCAGAAAATGTTTTGATTGTGTTTCTGATGATTTATCGGGAAATGGAAATTTTCAACAATGTCGAAAATACTCGTATATTCCATATTAAAAATAATTATTGTAATTTCTGTAATATAAATTATCTTTTGTTCGTTATTTAAAAATAAATACAGAGTGATTGATTAGTGTGAGGAAGCTCAGTAGATCTGATATAGTAAAAATTACAAAAAAAGCTATTGACAAAAATTGTAGGCAGCTTTAATCTCCACATTTTAAAATTTCGTCTTCCGCTCGCTCTCGGAATTTTTCACTCGCTTCGAATTTTCATTCAAACCTTGTTACAGAATTTATTATCATTATACCGCTATCATTATAGTACGCTGCAGTTAAATTTGATTTAAAAATGGTTCTAACAACGAAAGAAAAAGTGTTTTTGGTAGAGCATTATTTTCGTTCATACGGAAAAGGTCGTAATGATGGTCCAAGCTTAGAACAGGTGTCAATAAACTATCAACAAAAATTTAATAAAGCAGCTCCTAGTAAAAGTGTGATGTTAGCTGTTGTTGAAAAATTTCGTCGCACTGGTAGTGTATTGTGTCAACGTAAAGGTTCTTCAGGTCGTCGAAAAACATTATGCACTAACGAAAATGAAGGACGTGCTTTTAACCAAGTTGTGCAATCACCTCAAAGAAGTCTTGTAAGAACTGCATGTAAACTCAACATTAGTGAAACGTCTTTACGTTCAAATCAATTGGTTGTTATCCATACAGTATTCAAGTTGGACAACGACTAAATGCTGCGGACAAACGTGCAAGAGAAAGATCCCAAATTTTTGAAAAACATATGGTTTTCAGACGAGAGTCACGTTCATCTTAGCGGCTATATTAATTGACAAACAACCAGATTCCTTGGATTTGAACGTCCTGATGTCATTGTAGAGAAACCACTCCACAGTCTTCGAGTTACCGTTTGGTGCGCGGTATCTGGTAATGGAATGATTGGTCTTTATTTCGTTGAAGATGATATTTAGAATCCACCTACTGTCAACCAAGAACGTTATAGAAATAAAATTATTATACAATGGTTCCAACAAGATGGTGCAACGAGCCATACAGCTGTGCGCACCTTAGACTTACTCCGTCAGCATTTCGATAATAGAATAATTTCTCGGGGAACATCCTTCTCATTCACCTGATCTGACGCATAATGAAGGAAAAAATATTTCATTCGGAAGATTCGCCGGCGAATATTGCCGAACTACGGGAAAGAATACAAAATATTTTTCGGCAGTTCCATCAACCACTTTTTATAAATATGTTTATTGATATGAAGCTTGTTTGCGTCGAAATGGTGAACATTTTGAACACACATTACAGAAATTAAAAATTAATATTTATTTTTATTTTCGGTACTGTTTATTTTGACGGATACTGAATTTTACACTCATTAACATCGGGTAGGTATTTGAAAATTATTCACTTGTAATTTGTCGATTAAAAAAAGAAAAAATGTACCTCTTCTACTGAATAAATTAATATTTTATTCAAGAAATTGCATATTTATTATTAAAATTTTCATAGTTGCAAACTATAAAAAAAAGATTTTTTTACATACTAATCGAAAATCGTCGAATGAGTCGAGAATCAACATTATTAGTCACTATTATTTTCCATTCGATTATATTATTTATAAAACACGTTTTGTTTTAACTATTTTCACACCAAACCCGTCATATGTTTTTATTTATAGTTAGTTTACGACAACTATTTTAATTAAATGGTTTGGGTTCAAATACTGAGTGGTCAAAAAATCAAATATTGGTTCCGAGAATTTTTCTCGACCATTCCTTTTCTATATTTACAAATGAGTATAAGAAAAATGTTATAATTTTATGTATCTATGAGAAGACATATTATATTTTATTTTAGTGGCACCTATAAACAAACAGAAAAAATAGAAGCAAAAAAAAACAGAGCAAGAAAAACGTACCAATATTATGAGAAAAACAACTCGAATCTAAGAGGGTGTTGCGAAGACATCGTATATTTTTATTTAAAAACGGCGTGCAGTAAGGTTGTGGTTGCTACGCAAAAAATGATTATACTGTTGTTTATATTAATGAACTGTCAGTTTTTAAAAGGCAATTAAATATTTGCTATTGTTCCACTAGTTTTCTTTAACGATCTTCATCTACGTCCGTATATTCGTACGTTACAAGAGGGTAAGAGAAGTTAGTAGATATAGAAAAAAATTGTTTATTACTATTTACTACTACACCAAAGACAATTAATTACAGATTACAGACAAAATTAAGGCACAAAGGGTGAGATATATGAGGTGTAAAAGATTTAGATAAGTTTGAAAGAAGTGGAGTCAGGTTGTCAAGAATATAAAAGCCCGGGCCTGGCCTTACTTCATGAAAGGAATCCCGAAAAATTATTAGAAAAAAACAGAAGGTTTTATCAAAGCTCGATCAATGGTTACTGAAGAAAATATTATAAAATTCTATTAACGCTCGGTTTCACAATTGAGAGATTTAACTCAAAAACCGACCAATACAAAAATTTGTTACATGTTTGACAAATTTTGCTATTGGTCGGTTTTTGAGTTAAATCTTAACCTGAAGTTAATTCTCGATTATGAAACCGGGCGTAGAATTCTAGTACTAACAAAAAATATTAAAGATACTATGGATGAACTAAGAAGATTCGGGAAAAAGAGTACCAAAAAACCTCTAGACTTAATAAAAAGAATTTAATGATTGTAACCGGTACCCTTTGACACCAATTCTTTTATTAAAACTTACCAATTAGCTTAAACTTAATCCACACGATCTTTGGGCGAGTTTTAATCTAATCTAGTCGTCAGCTGGAATCTTCTAACGCGTGTGTTTAATTCGAGATTTAATTGGCTTTGGTCAAGCAGTCAGTCTAATCTTTTATCAGGTTGGAACCTACTAATGCGTGTTTAATTGGCTTCTGTCAAGCAATTAGTCTAGCGAGTAGGACTACCATGACCTCGCTAGGCGAAGGTACCATCGAAGCAAAAGTAGAGAGAGGATACCTGCAGGAGGAGTACTATCTCCGCTGCTGTGGGCAATCTTGGTGGACGATCTACTGAGAAGCCATTCCTAGGCATAGTGAATACCGTAGTCAGAGGGACAAAATCGAACTAGGACACTAAAAGTCATTTGTAAGAGATCTCTCTAAAAATAGGTCTCAAGAGTTGCTGAATCAAGGACCTACGAATCAAGATAGGAGGATTACTGGCTGGACACAGTGGACTTTATTGGGAATATGAAAACAATTGGACTGACAGAGAGTGCGGACTGCAGATTTTGTCTCAGGCTAAGGATGAAACGTCGGAGCATATTTTGTGCCACTGTAGAGACTAAATAAATTTGGTCTGCATTAACTCGAGCTCACGAACTTCATGGAAGTATTGCCAGCGACCCTGATGAGCTACATCAGAGACGTAGGGCTGATAGAACGACAATGACCTAGGTGTCAAACACAATAGATCTTTCAGGTGGCAGTTGGGACGTTGAAGGACCAGTCACATAAAACCTAACCTAACCGTAGTGGTAAAAGGACGAATTGCGGTTTCTAAAACTTGGAGAGGAGAAAACGGAAGCAGCAGGCCATATGAAATGGTCACTATCAAGGCTGTTGAACTTCAGAAGGATAGAGCTAGACAAAATGCTGTAAAGTACATTTATCTACGATCATAGCATAATACAAACTTTATTGATGTGAAAACCCCACTGTAAATTTTCATTTTACCCATCTATAACCTAAAGGAGAGCTTTATGATTGGTTCTCAGCTGTGGGTAATATTGACAGGAACTTTTATCCACTGGAATGAGGACCGGACATATTGGGATTTTTATATTTTCCCCATTATTACGTTGGCAACAGCTTTCAGTTGCTACGGTGACATAACCAAAAATTCAAACAAACAAAATCACACAATTGACAGCAAAAACGTACAAAGTGAAATTCGTGGGTTTTAAGGTAGTTTTTTGTGACTGTGGCTGAAGAAAATGTCGACAGAAGAGAACGAGATGTCTTGTACGCCACCAGACATTCGCAATATTGCAACGACTGCAATAGAAAATCTTCTACCACAAAAATCACGGCACAAGTACGAATGTGTTTATGAAAAGTTTTTAAAGTTGGAGCAGAACAAAATACAACATTGTAGATAAAGTATAGTATTATACTCGCAAGCAAAGGTTTTTATCCACTCAAATGATTATATGTGCACTCGCCTGCGGCGATTATTCCATTTTAACTCTTAATTTTGTAATCTAGTGGATTTTATTCAAAAGACATGGATATTCCTGATTATCATTTATTATTTTCTTGGGCACATAGTTGGAGACTTCTACCGTTAGGTATGACGACTAATCTCAAGAGCCTACCATTTTAACCTAATAACCGTCAATTTTTTTGCATAAACTCAAAATCAAACCCAAAAACAAGTCACAATACTCATCTTTGCTAAAAAATCTAATTAAAAGTTTTCTTTGGATATACTACGTATTTTAATATTAAAATGTTAAAATAATCCACAAAATTAACTAAATTCAAATATTATAATATTTAAATTAAACGATGCATTTTTATTACAACATATTTTTTCATTTATTACTGTTTACAACAAATGTAGAATATAGGTATCATTATTTTTATTATACAAATGACTAAATATAAAATAAATAATAGAACCTTAGTTATTATTCGTTTATAAACGAGGTAGATTATTCAAACAAGTTTCTTAAGTTAATCTTCTATAGATAAAAATAAATAATATTTTAATTACCTACTGTGTGTTTACTAGTTTTTCATTCGTTCTATAGACTCCAAACAAAAAACTCTGAATTTGAAAACATCCACTTAATTAAGTTAAAAAAAACCGAGTATGTTACCACTAATAAAAATATTACAGTTTGCAGTTGCGATATCACTTTACACACACCGCTGTTTAACAACACTGAAATGAAATGAAAACCAACATCCAACAACAAAGTTTCGGTCGACAATGAAAAATAAGATCATCATAACACTGCGTACAAGAATTCATGTGGATTCCACTCCCTACCATACTAACACAGACACGGACTCTAGTTCTTGTAGAAATTATACACAAAGTAAAATTAATTTATACATTTTGTACCTATCAGCTTTGATTGATAAGTTTGGGCCACCAGTGTAGAAAACACCCATGGAATTAAATGAATTCTGCTCTTAGTTTACGGAATTATAAAAAAATGCTGACACACGTCGATTTTTATTTTCAATTCTTTTGGAATCAAATGTTGTCATTTTATTAAGGAATATAAACACCTGTTTGAATTATTATTTTATTGTATGACATTAGATTCAATGTTGAAAATGTTCTCCATTCAGTTGGTAAAAAGTAAAAACCTAGAAGTCTTCTCCCTAACTTTATTTAGATGCTTTTGTGAAATATTTTTATTTCTAATGAAATAGATCATCCATGTATCAAATGTGACAAACCAATGAATAAAGGAAAATACCAAAATCAGTGTCACAGGTTTTTATTACAAAAAGTACACGTTTACAAGAACAGCGACTAGTTTCGGCCTATAAGCAGGCCATCATCAGGCTATAAAAATACCGGGGTCACTGGTATCTTCTTTTGAGCTCACTTTAGGGCTTCCTTTTGATTATTTGTCACCCTTATTTTTCTTTCACACACTATTTACAATAATTAATATTTCCATCCATGTGGTGGTACCAAAATATCTAAATTTCTTAATTTATTCCCCAATGATTCAAATTTCAATGAATCTTATTCATACCGTTATTTAATATAACTTTTCTCATCTAATTTCTCTTAGTTTTAATTTTTAATCTTTATGTCACATTTTTTCTCTATGTCACTGGTTTTACCATATACCCCATTCAATAATTAAAATTCAATTTTTAATATATAAGTTTGTTGGTTCGATCGATCATATGATCTAGTGAACATTACATGTAACTAATTTTTAAGGTAGGTCTATTGTTAAAAACTTGTAAACTGCATAATTTTTTACCTCTAACCTTTGTCTTTTATAGCCTGATGATGGCCTGCTTATAGGCCGAAACTAGTCGCTGTTCTTGTAAACGTGTACTTTTTGTAATAAAAACCTGTGACACTGATTTTGGTATTTTCCTTTATTCGTTTTTGAAAAATGTACAATGTATTACAATTTTTTTTTAAATTAAATTAATAAGCAAAAAAATGTTTTTAAATAAAATTAATAATCAGTATTTCCTCCATGGGCCTGTATGCATGACTGTAGGCGATGTGGCATGCTATCGATTAAATGGTCGAGCTGGGCTTGCGGAATTCTCTCCCATTCTTCACGAGCAGCATCTTTCAGTTCTCGTAGAGTAATTGGGGAAGGGTTTCACTTCTTAATGCGTGTTTTAAGAATGTCACAGGCATGTTCAATGACGTTCATGTCAGGGAAATTTGATGGCCATCTTAATGTGTATATTCCTTCTTCTTCCAAAAAATTTTGTACTGCAGCTGTTCGATGTGGAGGTGCATTGTCAAATCCATCACCTACCATCCCCTGGAATAGACGCAAAACATGATTTAAAACTTCCTCGATGTACACAGCACCAGTGATTCTTCTCTCCAAAACCAGGAGAGGCGTCCAAACCATAATACTTCAACCTTCAAATGGAACACGTGGTTGGGCTGTTTCTAATAGGGCTTGTCGTCCTGGGGCCCTCCAAACTAGCGTTCTTCGCAAATCAGAAACCAAGCCAATTCTTGATTCATCAGAGAACATCACGTAATTCCAGTTAGGACCATGGTGAAACATTTCTTGAGCCCATTGCAACTTTACAATTTTTTGTTGATAGATTAGTTTGGGAACACGTAGAGGTCTTCTGCGATACAAATTTACCGCATTTAATCTTCGTGTAATTGTTTGCCTTGAGATATTCAGTCCTTCAAGTCCAGCAATTTCTCTGGATATGCCACTTGTAGATTCCTGTCGATTTCTTCGAGCTATCAATGTTATCTGCCGGTCTGGTACTGCTGTTGTACATTGACTTCTGCCACTTCTGGGACCATCCTTCTCATCATTTGTGTCTTGGATTTTTTTTAATTTTTGATACAGCACCCTGAGTAACACCAACAATATTTGCGATATCACTTTGACGAAAGCCCTGTTGTAACAAAGCAATTACTCTAGACCTATTAAAATATGATATCATGTTTCTGGGCATTTTTTAACAGATCAAATAAAATTTAAACAAGAATTGGAATAATGTGAAAGCACCCAAATCAAATAAATATGACCAAATTAATACAAAAACGAATCAAATTTAGTATTTTTTTGATTTAAAAAATGCTTTAAAATAAATATCAACAAGAGTTTTTAAAAAACCATAGGCGTAGATATATTATTTCTAAATATTTCAAACTTTTGGACATACCTATGTGTTGTAATACCCTCCTCTCGTAGAAGGAGGTTGCTGTCACCAAAATGTAAGACACTAAATAAAATTAAATAAATGGCATTTTTTTTATACACTGCAAACTATGTATTAAAGCTGACTGAGTAAGGTTCTGTATAAAAACAATCTGGGAGCTTATAACCCACACCGGTTATATTTAATGAATCTATCAAAGGTTAATTAGATTCTGGGAATACTAAGGTCAGTTTTTGACAAAATATTATCTCGTTTTAAATACAGTGCATCTGTATTTATTTTAAAGAAACGAAATCAAAAACGTAACTATTTTAATGATAATGTTTTTAATATTAAATAAAAATAAAAATATTACTGCTTCTAAATTTCATCCCCTTAGATTTTTTAAAATAAAAAAAGGGATTGTGTGGCACCTAGTTTAAAAGGTATTTTAATTCTGTTTAGCATTACACAGCATTGCCTTTAGAGTAGGTCTATAAATTGTTGTTCTCATAGATCTTTTTTACTATATATACCTACCTCTGTACGTATTGCCAGAATTTCTCATTTGATTTTTTGAGTTACATTATATTACATGCAACTTTTTTGTTGTATGATAATCTGTATTTCATTGCAAATAATTCCGATGTAAAAAAGGAATCAGACCACCCATACGAGAGAGACTGTTATATAGCAAGTTTAGATGAGGGTCTTAGAGATTTACATCTTTATATTACATTTAAATAATATTGTATAAAACTATTAAAAAAATAATAAAATTAACTGATGTAGTAAAAATATAGATCTTTAATACCTAATAAAATTTTGTTGTTCACTGGTTCGTAATTTTTTAAAACTTTTAGCGGTCCGCGAGATATAAAAGGTTGAGGAACGCTGCTAGGTTAACAGAAATGGTCATGTTTAAGGTTTTTTGTTTAAATTGCAGCCAAAAAATATAGAAAAATTCGTTCTCCAATAATCAACATATATCATTTACCTGTTTTTTGTTTACTCATTGAGTAAATAAATAAATACCTATGCATGAACTGAACATTCTTATCACCTTGCCTGGCACATTTAAATAACTTAAAAATATAACAAGGTTGATGCCATACCACACATAACTATCATTTAATATGGTATTTATAAAAACTTTAAAAATTTAAAATTAAACAATGAGTGATATGTAGATATACAATCTTGGGATAACAACATGCAAAAATTTTAGTAATTAGAAGGTGATTAAAAGGCCATAAGAAAATATATGATAAGTACATTATTACTGTCACAAAAATATTAATATTCTACAATTTTATCAAAATGTATTTTTTAATTAAAATAATGTACTTACCTAGAGCCTAAAAATTGATTTGCTGTGGATTGTTGACAGCACAGGTAAATTGGACTGTTGTTATAGCAACTGATATTGCGCCTATTGAACATAGTAACTGCTTCTTCTTTTAGGTAAAATGAAATTTAAACAATTAACACAAAACTCAGTTTTTATTAAAAAGTTAAAATTCCATTATTTTTAATTTTTTCCACTTTTTTATGTGCAAATATCTGTTTTACATAATTCGTTTGTAAAAAAAGAAGAAGAAATCGTCAAATGTCAATGTTTCTTGACGTCGGCCGGTTTAAAAAAAGTTTATTATCTATAATAATAAGTAAATTAAAGTCCAATTTATTGTTTTAGAAAACACTTTATTTATTGCTATATATATATTACAAGACCAAAAATGAGCTGTAATCGTTTAATAGAAATTGAAGCGTTAATATATTCAGCAGATACCTATAAAAATATAAATGAAAACTTAAGCAGATATATAAATAATGTAATCTCCCATACCTGGTATTTAGGAGATTTACGCAAAGAAATTATCAAGTCCAGGAATTTTTTAAAGCCAATAACAGTAAGAGAGTTATTGAAATTAATTCTATTCATTTATATAACATTTTTTAGAAATACTTCTTATCAGGAGAACAAAAAAGACTTTTCAGTCTATTAAGTAATATTCAAATTTTCTACGATATTATAATTGAAGATTGTGTAAGATGGACCATAAAAAAGGAGATATTAAAACCATTTAATGATTGTCTTTGTATACTAAATGCAAATAATATTAACATAACTAATAAAATTTACAATAATACTTCTATATTTTATATGTGAGTATCTCTCTTGATTATTTTGTTGCATTTCTTATTAAAGGAAGTTTAATTTTTTATATTCTAGACACAAATTAATTGATATATTAAGTGTATATGGTGACTATGATTTTCAAAAATTAGTACTAGAAGTGTTAATTCGTACTTCTAATATCCAGGAATTAAAAAAATTATCAAAGCAACTAATACCAGAATCTGAAGAATTAACAACAGAATTTTTTAATATCCATTTAGAGACATTTGACCAAACTGCAAGGATATTTTTAAATAATTTTAACAAAAAGAGTAACAAAATATTTTCTATTTGCTGTCAAAATGTTACACTTGGATCGATACATTGTGAACAGAATTGTGTAAGTAATATAAATACAAAAATTAATTAGTAAGTAGTACTGTTATATATACACTAAAGATTTACTGTTTTTAACTAATGTATAATTGATTAGACCTATTCATTTAGGATAAAGGAGTATGGGTAGATTTTAATATGGTGGATGGTGCTATAAGTTGGTATGTTACTCCAAAATCATTTAAAATTGATGGATCAACACCAAATGACTCAATTAATAAATTGAATTTGTTAACCGTTTTTAAAGATGATGTAAATAGCTTAGAACTTAGGAGGTAATTAGGAGTATTTCACTTAAAGTATATTTGTATTTATATATTTAATATAATATACAGGGTGTCTAAGGATGGTACACCCTGTATATATAATCAAATTTATTAGTGTAAGCATGTTATTATCATCATCATTGTATAATATATCTATTTTGTATTTACTAATCTTAAGATTATTCAAGAAATGTAAGTATATTAATGGGGCATTCCATGCAACTGGATTTGCATCTCCGAATTGGGCATCTTTTTGTACCCTTTGAAAAAGGTTTCTTTAAATTTTTTCATTCAGCCAATCGAGAGATATGAATTTTAATTTCGGGTATTTTTTTTCAAATAGCCATAACTTGGTAAAAAATTGTCCGATATGGGACCCTTTTTTTTAAATTTCGTGTTTTTTGATGAACTTTTTGAAAAATTTATGCAAAAAATTATTCATCATAAATTTGATTGTTTTTTTTATTCCAAAGTTAAAACAAGAATTTTAAGATTGTTTGTATCCTTCAAATTTTTTTTTTAAATTCTCAAAAATTCTATTCTTCAAAACACAAATTTTAAGCCCAGTCTCGTAATGGGATAATAATGGGTTATAATTTTTGTTTTAATTTTTAAATTATTTTTTTTTTCACTATTTGTGTTTTACTGACGACTTTATTAGATGAGATTCGAAAAAAATCATACATCAATATAATAAATAATTAAAGTCAAAATTTCAATTTCTAAGGTAAATTTTATTTATAACTTTTTAAAGGATTTTTTTAATTTTTTCTGGCGTTTGAATATTTTACAAGTTTTATTTGAGCAAGAAATCAGTTTCATTGCGTGAGTGATCCATCTGTATTTGGTATAATGCAATGATACTTTTGTGTACCTGTGATAGTTTTAGCTTTTGAATAACGTATATTTAAATTCTCTGTAGCTTTTTCATAATCTGCAATAGTTGAATATCTTACATCGATTTTTGGCAAGTTATTAGATTGCGCAGCCAAGTGATACAACTCTCGGGGGGTTTGAAATTATAACCCATTATTATCCCATTACGAGACTACAAGGATACAAACAATCTTAAAATTCTTGTTTTAACTTTGGAATGAAAAAAAAACAATCAAATTTATGATGAATAATTTTTTGCATAAATTTTTTAAAAAGTTTATCAATAAACAAGGAATTCAAAAAAAAAGTCCCAAATTGGACAATTTTTCACCGAGTTATGGCTATTTAAAAAAATATCCGAAATTTTCGAAAGGTAGGTACAAAAAGATGCCCAAATTTCAGCGAAATCAGAGATGTAAATCCAATCAGTAGGATGAGCTGGCATGGAATGCCCCATTAATATATTTGCAAAGAATATAAATTAATATATTAAACATTTTTAATTGTGTGATCTTTGCAATTTTTTTATTTCAGATTGGAAAAAACCATTGAAATCATAATTGAACTAAATCAACCAACTTTCAGTTTTTACAGTGAATACCAAAGTACTGTTGACAAAGAGCTTACCATATGTTTGGAATTAGACCATTCTGATCAATCAGAAGCTTTAATTTCCAATGTCTTGGCAAACATATTTGAACAAACATTTTCAGTAATATTTGTACTTGCTTTTATGAATAACATTTGATAAATTTGTATTTTAGAGTATCTCAGAATTAGGGAAAACCGAAAAAAATATTCAGATAAAAATTTTTCAAAATAATAATAATAAAGTAAGTTTTAATCCAGCACCTATAAAAATGTAGCTTAATAGTCCGGTCATTATAAGATATTGAAAAAACAAAAATTCTGACAGAGCCGAACTTCGGTGAATACCTTTATTTTACTATAAAAAATAAAAATTTAAAAGTCCCTATTTGTCCTACGAGTGCTTCAAAAGTTATTCGGGGTCAAAGGTCAAAATTTTCGGTTTTTTGAGTTTTTCTCAAAAACCGTAAGTTTTTTCGAAAAAATAATTTGTAGATCTCAAAATTCTCTACAAAAATGATCTTTTTGATTTTTTCTGTAAGTATCACCGTTCCTCAGATATCACGATTCTAAGAGTCACGTTATATACAGGGTGTACCAACGTTCGGTATATGGGTTGTTTTAGAAGATATCAAAAAATGTTATTAACAAAAATAGTAGATGTCTTTAGGGTCCATATTTTGAAATTACCTTTAACTATACAGAGTGTTGTATAAGTTCGTTGCAAACCAAACATATGATTTTTTAAATGGGAACCCCTATATATTATACCGAATTCGGACTGCTCACATTATTTTGAAGATTTTGATATAAGGTTTTGATACATTATACATAATCCTTCAGAAGTTATGGAAACGTATATCGAACTTTGTCGTAATGTTGGTACACCCTGTATATAACGTGACTCTTAGAATCGTGATATCTGAGAAACGGTGATACTTACAGAAAAAATCATAAAAATCATTTTTGTAGAGAATTTGGAGATCTATAAATTTGGTCTAAGGTATTTTTTCGAGAAAACTTACGGTTTTTGGGAAAAACTCAAAAAACCGGAAATTTTTTGACCTTTGACCCCGAATAACTTTTGAAGCACTCGTAGGACAAATAGGGACTTTTAAATTTTTATTTTTTTTAGTAAAATAAAGGTATTCACCGTAGTTCAGCTCTGTCGGAATTTTCGTTCTTTCATTACTATTTTCAGGTCTAAATTGACCGGACTATAATATTTAAATGCAAAACTGTGGACGTTAATTTTTGTTTTAGGCACAGCAAAAACGAAAAAATCCGTTTATAAAAGATGTGAGTACATCTTCCAACACCTCTTCAAATTCTTGTTTGTTTCATATGGGAGAGGGCTCAATATCAGATTCCTGTCACTTTAAAAATGTCCTTGCCACTACATCAATTGGTAAAAAATTAGAACAAAGCAGTTCGAATTTGAAAGATATTTCTGTGGATTTTTATAAAAAGGGATCAATAATGTGTTTGCAATCAGATTTATTGAATGGTAGAAGTGTAGCAGACTATGATATAGACAATATGAGTATTCCTTTTTCTTCTGAAGAACAATTACTTCATATGGCAAAGGATTTAGATAGTGCTATATCTTTTTTTGAAAACTGTGAAAGCGGTGCTTGGAGCGCTTGGACAAGCACCGCGGTTTCTTCGCCTAAAAATACTTGCAAATCACAATGTATCAGAGAAAAAGTAGACATCTCAAAAAAATCGAGTGCAAGTGATAGAAGTAGTATAAAGAGTCCAGTAAAATCTATCAAGAAAAAAGGTAGTAAGATTTTAAAAGCAAACAGCAGTCAGTATAAGAAAAAAACGGAAAATGGTAATGTTCAAAATAAGTCTAAATTATCTGCAGATAAAACATATAATGAAGAAAATGTTGATATTGATGAACAGGTAGTTGCATTAAAGCCAGCTAGAGTTTCAAAAAATAAAGTAAAAGTTGCTTCAAATGTCAAAAAGTAAGTATTAAATAAAAAAATAATTTCCTTTTACATTTTTTTATAACCATCAGTGGCAGATCTAGGATGGCAAATTTTAATGGGTGGCTGATTTAGTTAATACATTTTTTATTTTGATATAGTGAAGTTTTAATAACGCGCGTGGCCGAAGTATTACTTAACTTACAAAAAATATTAAAGCGGAAAACTCTTTTAAATAATCGTATTAATTTATTAGGATATACAGTGTGGGCCACAGAAAACAGTCCACCTTGATATTTGGCAGTATTTATTGGATTTTAAGTAAATGAGAAAACAGGGCGATTTTTGTTCCAAGGGGGACACATTTTTACGATACACACATCTGTCATTTGTCAACCCCCTCCCTTCCACCACCCCAACCCCTTATTTTTAAATAGGGAATGTACCATGTGCGGCATATCATTAGAAAGGTATTTAGATGGAGTATTCAGACATAACGATCTTTTAAGAGTTTTTTTTTATATTTGCACCGATTTGCAAAAAAGTCTTGTCTCCGGATTGTATTAAGAACTCTTCTATACAGGTATTCCAGCAGCGTGGCGCACTTGCAGACCCGTTTCGTTCCATCTTGATAGCCTTCAGGCTGTTTCATATATATTTCTTCCGTAACTACGCCATTAAGGAAAGCGGTGGTTATATCAAACTGAGTCAGTTTTAGGTTTTCACGGACAGCTACTGCCAGTAACGATCGTATAGTACTCAATCGAACAACGGGACTGAACGTTCTATCGTAGTCCACTCCAGGTATCTGGGAGTAACCTATAATGACCATTCTGGCCTTGTACCTTTCGACGGAACCATCAGGGTTCATTTTTACTTTGTACACCCATTTGCTTGGTAGGGTTTTACGTCCTTTAGGTCGATCAACCAGATACCAAGTGTGATTTTCTTTTAATGAGGTCATCTCGTTGTCCATGGCGTCCTGCCATTTTCGATTATCAGATGATTCTATCGCTTCTCTAAAGGTTAGAGGTTTTTTGCAGCTACCGCTTCCGTTGTTCACTTGTTCTAGTTCTTTAACATCTTCACTGCTGTTAACTAAATTTTGTTGCAGTGTATTGTCGAGATCTGCGTCATCATCAGTATCACTAATGCTGTCAAATGGTGTGTCGTCTCCATCTTCCATGGTTAAAACTCTATTTGTTTTTGGAAAAATTGGATATTGATGAAGAATTGTAACAGTTTTGTAATAGACTCGTGAAATAAATGGCAATTTACCTCCCTTATCATTATTAATCATTTTGTCTGCATTAGTTTTATTCTGTTTAATAAATATTAATATCTGAAATTTGTATGTTGAATTTCATTTGCAGAACTGCCACAAGGGCAAATAAAAAAATAAACGCAAAATCAGAAAAAATTAAAAAGAAACCAAATAAAAGACAGGCACTACAAAGAAAAAAATGTTTGAAAACCAAAACAAGACATATAACTGCAACAGAAAGAATATTTAATAGTAGTTATGTTATGGACGATAATGTCGCATATGAAGGAATCAGTGTTTTTTTGAACGATGACAAACAATATATGAAACTTCTGGAACGGATCTTAAAAAAAAATGAAAAAGTTATATCAGTAAGTTGTATTATTGTTTTTTTTTAATTCATAAAGTATGAATTAAAAAATTTATTATTTTAGCAGTTTTTAGCTCCTAATTTACAAATTTTCTTTAAAAAAAATTATGAATGTCATAATTTCCACTCGAAATAAAATTTCAGCCACTTTCTTAAGGTCTTATTTTATATTAATTTCGACGGTTTTTCGGTCGAAATATCAATTCGAACCTGTTCGTGTTTTTAAAACTGGCAATAGCGCATTTAATATTTACTTTATTTATGAATCAAAACTATAAAATCAATACATGGTCTTACCAATATTATAATATAAAACACTTTCTATCTGGAAATTTTTAAATTTATTATTTATTTACTGTGATTAATCAGACAGTCTCCTACCGAGACAAGAAAGTTGGCTGAATAGCCCTGGCAGCTCAGGCCACAAATGAGGGAGTCCGCTAGCACTACCACTACAAAACTTTTAGGTCAAAAATGAGGGTCTGTTTTCCAGGCCGTTTTGTTCACTTGTGTGATATAGAATTACTATATTTTTACATTTGAAGTAATTTAAGCACTTCTCGAGTACATACTTTTGCAAAATAAAGATTTTTAATTAATTTTGGGGGAAAAAATGTCATTAGCAGTGATTTTAGGTATATATCTAGTTAAGTGTTTCTAGCCACCATTTACATTAGTAAACATTGACAGTTAAAGTTAGTTCTCATTGGTCCCTTTACTAAGAAATTTATGTTTGCACCAATAATAGCGACAAACATTAAGTTTCAGTTGTCAGTTATTATTCATATTATTATTTCTGTGTGCTTCTTGATTTATTCTTTGTTTACATCCTGATACATTTTTTTTATAAGTGGGAAACCTAACTAATAACAGCTTCTCAAAAAAACAAATTAAACATAGAAAATATCAAGTTGCACACAGATAAATGAATCTGAGTAATAAATTGCTTTCTTCTTATTTTCATATAATATTTTTAATGATTCGCCCTTTCTGTGAACGTGCTTGGGAAAGTAGCATTGAATTTTTTTTCTATTTCATTCCAAGCCCTACTTTTAGATACAACCGAAGCCCTGTCTGCTTTTTTATCCTCTAATACTTCTAGGTAAAATAACATTAAATAAGTGAGTTTTTTCTTACGCAGCTAAATTAGGTTCTCATTTTTTATCCATGATTTGCCAATGAATTAATTTAAACTTTATCTTTACAACTTCTAACGACTCTACTACATTAAATAAAAACCATAGATAATAAAAAGACAAATATCGATGTAAATAAATTTAAAAATCACAGAACGTAAAATTGTAGCGGTGTTGTCATAATGTGTACACGGATTAACTAATCGAGTTGTAATGGGTTGCGTTCATAAAGTTTACTCTTTAACTCAGAGTTAACTCTATAGCGTTCAGAAATCTGAGTATGATCGGAAGAACATAGAGTATGGCGTTCATAAATTTAACATAGTTAACTCTAGAGTTAACTCATATCAAAGAGGTGAGTAGAAATTAACTCGACATGCGCAGTGATGAGTATCTACTTCTTTTAACAAAAACTGGAGATAATTTGTGTTCTGTGAGGTATGAGATATCCTATAGATAGATTCATTATGATATTAAGCACAGATATTAAACATTATATAATACTTACCTCAATATTCAGCAATAAGCTTTTGGCAAAAGAAGAAATAGAAAAATAGTTTTCTTCACGTTTTCTGCCATTTTTCTAAAATTACGTTTTTATAGTTTCAACTTTTTAGGTTATAATTTTAAATAATAGTGGTCAATTCAACTCCGATCGTTCATAAAGACATCCAAAGTAGTATACTCATAGAGTTAACTCTTACTTAACTCGACTTTCCTTAACTCTACTCGGATTAAAACTTTATGAACGCAGCCTTGGATGTCGGTGCATAGCATCTTAGGTTCTGGACACTAATCTAGATTACTTAATCCTCGTTTATAGTGACAACGATGCATACGGGCATTAGTGATTTTATTATTTTGGGTAAAACACAGAAAAAAAGAGCTCCAAAGATGTAAACCAACAAAACCATGCACTAGCGCGTAGGATGTCTATTAGCTTCTTACACCTTCATTTTCATTGTTGGTGCACTGTTGCCAATTCGTAAAATGCGAACAGACCGTTTTAAACTTTAAAAACCATTACATTATGAAGAAATATTTCGATTAAAACCGTTTTTTCTATGTCACTTCTGCGCCATCCACATGTAAGTTATGGATGACCACTAAAATTTAAAATTTTAATAGATTGACAAGAACAAGCCAAAAATAGATAGCAGTGAGACAAAAAGTTTCCACCAGCTTTTATTGCCTAAAACTAAGAATTGTAAAAAATCTCCAACGCCAACATCATCGGTCGCACAACAATTGAACACTGTCGAATCCCATATTCCTTTTGTAAGTTCACATTCACAGCAATCAGACAACGAACAAATCATTCCAATTGAAATGCACCATGAATATAATATGGACACAGTTAATTCAGCGAAAAACGAAAAAGAACATGTCATTGCAAATGAAATATACGATAATAATACAGAACAAAATAATGAAAAAGAAAATCTGGCAGATGAACAAATTAGTGTCGGTGAGCAAAAATCTATTTATTTACAAATAATTTTAAATTTCATTTTGTTTATTTTATTTAGAAGATGAAACATTCAGTTCGATTATTAGTTCTGAAGATGAAATAACCAATTCACCTGTTTGGTCAAGTACTAATAGTTTTGTCTGTCTTCAATCAATAAATTTGTGTTCCATTGATTTACTCGGATTTTACTATTTTATCTTGTTTTATAACTATGATATGTAAGTATTATGTCCGGGGGTAAATTTTAAAAAAAAAAGTTTCCCTTTTACTACCTGACTCAGTTCAATTAAACTCAATTCACTGTCAAATATGAATTAAATTCATAGAAGTCTTATAATTTCAATGAAATGAGAAAAAAAATGTTTATTGACATTATTTTTATTACTTTTCCACGCTTAAGCAACTCAGGTGAGGTGTAAATCAAGTAGAAAGGAGGAGATCAAGAAAAGTTTGGGGGGACTGGAATATGAGACAAGGAATATGAGAGGCTGAGAAGAATAGAAGATAGGAAAGTAGATAATGCAAACACAATGGGAGGTGGGACAAAGGGACTTGACAGGGATGGGAGTAGGTTAGAGATAGGGGTTGGAATGGTAAAAAGGAGGAGTGAATAGAGAGGACAATGGAAAATTCAGTGATAACAAATGAAAATATAAAAAGTAAAATGGGTCAACTAGAAGGAGGGGCATGAGGTACACACAATGGAAAGAAAAGTGATAATGGTGAATGCAGAGGAGCTGATCTATCGGATTGAAGGAGATTTTAGTGATGAGAGGAAGATTATTGAGATGCTAGGTGGATTGTTTGGAGATGTGGAGAGCGGAGACAGCGTTGGTTTCAAAGTCTTGAGCATGGAGAGGAAGGGAAGAAGGTGGCAATTTATTCAGATACGGAAAAAGAGAGCGAAATGAAGCAGTATTCTCAAGGTTATCGGGGACTATAATCAGAAGAGAATTGAAATAATTAAGAAGGGTTTGGGGGAGGGAAAAGCTAGGGCGGTGAAGGCATGAAGGGGATGATATGGATTGACCCTTGGAAGGAAGAGTAAGAAGTAATGAAGGAAATAAAGGAATTAATTGGGACAGGAACAAAGGTGATAAGGTAGAGGAATGGGATGAAGTGGCTGAATGGGGAAAAACGGAAGCTTTAGTGGGAAAAAGAGAGATTAAATTTGGATTGAGTAAAATAACCATCATGGAGGGAAGAGAGGAGGGCAGGTGCTTTGAAATTCTGAGGCGGGGGTAACGGTGAGTATTGGGATGGGTTTGGTTGGTAGGTATCCTCTCGGTGATGGTGATGAATAACACTTTATGGGTCCAGGACTTGACCCATTAGAACATGGAACCACAATAATGTGTAAAATACCGCCGCCGGTCTTATAAGCCCAAGGCTAAAATAATTTAAAATATTTTCTCTTCCCTTCTACTTTGTGCTATCTCTGTACTGCCCGCATGTTTCACTCTGTTCTATGTACGAAGATTGTCTGAAAAGTTTTCGACCTCAACATGAAGATGGCAGCACTCGTAAACAAAAGTTTTGGAATCTGTTTGTGCATGCTTTGAAAGGTACCCACTAAAATTTCAGCCATTTTAGACGCGCGGTTTTTGTTTGACAATAATTTGAGTGAATCGATGTGAGTGTTTTTATGAAAATGGAAAAAATCGAGTATCGAGCTGTCATTAAATATTTGTTTTGAAAGGCAATACGCCTACGCAAATCAAAGACGAGTTGGGCGCTGTGTACCATCTTTTACCACCGTGAAATTTTGGGCTGCTGAATTTAAACGTGGTCATACCAGCTTGGGTGACGATGAACCTTCGGGACGTCCAAAAACTACAACCACTGACGATTTGGGCATGAGAAAGCTGTCCGCGCGTTCGGTGCCGCGTTTGCTCATTTCCAACTCTCTGTTGGCACAGTTTAGGCGCAATAAATCAGAGTTCTGGCGCCGATTATTTACTGTAGATGGAACTTGGATACACCATTATACTCCAGATACAAAGACACAGTCAAAACAATAGACTGCGAAGGGGGAATCGGCTCCAAAAAAAGCAAAGGCTGTTCCTTCGGCTAGGAAAGTGTTGGCAACTGTTTTCTGGGATAGTCATGGAGTTATCTTAATCGATTATCTTTAAAAAGGAAAAACCATTACAGGAGCATACTAAGTGTTATGTATTCATACGTATTAATACATTAAAATAATTAGAAAAACGGTGATACAATCTTTAATGTAGTTAAAAAATATGACATTTCCTGTCAAATAACAACTAACTGAATTTACTTAGCAACTAGTAATATTGGACACTTCCTCACGTCCACATATTCAAAATTTCACTGGTTTCCTTTTTCGGGTGGATCGACGAACGTTTAAAGGTATTTGTTGAGAGCTTGTGCCACCTGGGGATTCAATTTCAATGTTACGGCTCTCAGAATTTTTATTTGGAATTGTATTTGAGATACATGAATTACCCGAAGATTGTTCTGGATTGTCAGCATCAGGAGTCGATGAAACATTATCATTTGTTATCTCTTCCCTTAAGTCTTGGTCTACCCCATCATCATTTCCTTCAATAAATTCTTCACAACCTGTATCACATTGTTCTAGTGGTGAACCTGTATGTTCAACCCTATAAGGCCTGACCGATTTTGAACAAATGGACTAGTTTAGTGACTTTTTTTTATATTTGCATCTTATAAAATAGGTTTTTAGTAGTTCAACTGTACAAATAAAAAATT
This sequence comes from Ophraella communa, assembly GCA_035357415.1. NCBI lineage: Eukaryota > Metazoa > Arthropoda > Insecta > Coleoptera > Chrysomelidae > Ophraella > Ophraella communa. Next base: position 13,525,739 of record CM068984.1, read on the forward strand.
TATAAAATTAATCCTCTAGCCATAATCGGCTTTTGAAATTTAAATTTAATGGTTACATACGTCATAAGTGGTAAGTGACGTGTTTCAATAAGATTGGTAGAAAATTTGCGATGTTGTCGATATGCTTTAATATTAACCGAGAAACTTATCTCTCTCTCTTATTTGCTGTCATTAAAAAGAGATAAACATATCGATATTTTTGTTCTCTGATTGACACTTTATCAAATAAGGAGTAAAACACTAAACAAAATATTCTGTCATTTTCGTTAGTTTAATTTGTTGTTAGGTTGTGTTTGGTTTATGAAAGAAATTACTTCTATGTTCGAAAATAAAAATCCCTAACACCTTCTCTTGGTGTTATAGCGGTTCCTTCAAAAATAACCAATAGAAGTAATTGTTCTCTCGGGGAGCAACCCTTCTATCGGTACAGTGAGAGAACGAATTTCAAGAATACGGTTTTGGCATTTTCAATAGAACCACGCCCACTTTCTATTGGCTGTTCTATTCTATCACCGTCAAGAACAGGGGTCTTGTTTGTTTATTACAGATAAACACGATTTTCTCTCCTGTCATATATCTTGTCAACTGGTACTATCAGTTAGTCACAGAACACGGTGTTTTGTGCCGCCAGTTCTTTGAGAATACTTGAAACGAACGTAGCTAAAATGTGACAACGTTGACTTTTAAACACACTTCATTATTGGTTATTAGTTGGCGCTACGTTTAAAACTTACTAATTATTTATTGCTAAATTTTACGAAATGAGAAAAATTAATTGCAAAATGAATACCAATATAAGTAAGTAGGTATCTTATCCTAAATATATATTGCTATCATTTTGATTAATATGATCCTACTAAACTAGTCCATTGGGTCGGAATCTTAGACCATATACAAATAGACGTCAATTTTCTGTCCTTGTTGTGAAGCCAAAATAACTTTATGTTGTCTTCTATAACTATATGTTTACAAACAAATCCACGTTTGAATAAAACTTCTTCGGTTGTTTTCGTATATCTTCGACTGCACTGTCTCTTATAGCATGGAACATTGCGAATCATATGTAAACATTAATCTTACCCTGTTCATAAACTATTTGTGTTACTATTTTCGTTGTATTAATTTTGGGTTAAATTTATGATTTAAGAATTTTGATTAGAGTTAAAACCTTGTTAGGTACCTATTCAAATACATTTGCGCCGCTGGTATTTGTTGTTTGTAAACAGTACCGCCCTCATCCCGTAGCTCCACGAACTTCATGCGACAAAGAAAGATAATATTGGCTTCAGTATGTTGTTCAGAAAAATGACGTCACAGCCAGTCTATTTGTATATGGTCTAAGGTCGGAATACCCAGTTGGACGTAATTGATCAACATGTCTAACGAGTTTTTCTCCTTCGACCAATACTTCATAATGTAATTGACCTTTTCTTCTAATAATCATTCCAAACTTCCACTTATCATGACCATTATAAAATCTTGCTTGAACTCTATCTCCAATCTCAAAAAATTTAGTACTTGTATTTGAAAAATTTTCTGTGTTTGTATTAAAGCTTGTTTTCACTAAATCTATTCTGGTTCGAAATGTTCTATGAAACATAAGTTCGCCTGGACTAAATCCTGTGGTGCTATTAGGTGTCTTTCTATACTGCATGAGTAACCTTGCAAGTTTGATGTTTAAATCACCAGGCGTCGCCAATTCTGTTATGTATTCATACGTATTAATACATTAAAATAATTAGAAAAACGGTGATACAATCTTTAATGTAGTTGAAAGATACATTAATTAAAAAATATGACATTTCCTGTCAAATAACAACTAACTGAATTTACTTAGCAACTAGTAATATTGGACACTAAGCATCATTACTTGACAAGCTGAAGGCAGAAATTGCGGAAAAACGGCCACATTTGCAGAAATAAAATGAATTTTGTTTCACCAAAACAATGGGCCGTCTCACACCTCAGCGGTTGCCATGGCGAAAATCCACGAATTACGGTTTCAACTGCTTGACCACCCTCCTTACTCACCAGATCTAGCCCCAAGCGACTTTTTTGTTCCCTAAGCTAAAAGTTGCGCTCGGAGGACAGAGATTTTCGTCGAATGAGCAGGCCATCATCACCTTCGTAAACAACTATTTTGCAGAGAAAGACGCCGAGTACTATTTGGACGGGTTGCTGGGAGAAGTGTATAGACTTACAAGGAGACTATGTAGAAAAATAAAAATTAATTTGAAGAAAAAATGTCTAGTATCTTTGTTAGGTCGTAAACTTTTCAGACAACCCTCGTATGTTGTTTGAGCTACTCGCATACACTACAAAAGGTTTTCAAAATAATAAAAATTTATCTTTTTTCGTCTGACAAGTTTTTTTATTCAAAACGTGACATTTATTAAAGTCAGTAAAAACATAGTAAAACTACAGGGTAGTAAAAAGAATAAGATAACAACTAAATATAATAATAATAATAACAGTATTGAATACATATAACTGAGAATTGTTGTAAAAGGGAAGCAAGCACCGATATCCTTAGAGAAGTATTATTTAATTTGAGTATTTATTCTATATTTTAGTTTTGAGAACAATATGGAAACCAGACGAGAATTATTTGTTTTAAATAACAGTTTGGTAAAGATGAATGATTTCAATGCCAAGATTCTGGTATGCTATGTGGGGAATATAATCAATTATTTGGAAGAGACATCCGACAATACGATATACCAAAACTTACATGTACCAATAATTGTAGATGATGGTAGTATGATGTCACTTTTTTTTAAAGGCGATTTAAAAAAGTGTAACGCCAAAAAGTAAGTTTTATACTGAATATATTAATGAGGGATTTTTTATTATTTAACAGGATAATTTAGTTTATTACCCCCCATTAGGTATTAATTAAAATAATTTAAAAAATATGAGAGTTCCCCATTAATAAATAAATGCATTAGAGATACAGTTATTATTGTGTATTTTCTTTACAGATCATTTGTATTAGTGGACAACAATGGTTCAATAGTTTTTAAACATATTTTATGTGATTTAGATTATGAAATTAAAACTGACTTTTTGCTACGCATCATTAGAAAATATCAAACTGGGCCAAACAGTTAAATGATTTTACTGAATATGTACTTAAAATAATAATATGTCTTTTAGATTAACATCCATTCATTTTATATATGATTATTAATTTTATTAAAAAATATTAACTTGTTATTATTTGTTATTGTTTTTCGAATAATTTGATACATTTGGCGATAAAATTTATTACTTTAATTGTAATTTAATGTTTTGATATTTATTTAATTTATAATAAATTATTTAATTAATGAATTGTTTCAGACTATTTAACATTCTATTAATAAACTTGTTTAAAATTATGGTAGTTTGTTTTCATCCATTGAATCAATTTAATGATTCACCAAAAACGTAAACAATATTCCAAACATCTGAAATTTAATATAATGAGGTGTAATGCCAGTATAGCTCAGACAGAGCTCACCTGCTATCTCCACAGTGCAAAAGAGAAATAACTGGTAATATCTTCCATATTCTTATGGACAGAGACAAGCACTATGAGCCCTGAACAGGGAAGTATCACATCATGCCTAGTATAGGAATAGTGTGGTGACCCACGCCTTAAAGAGTTACAGATATATATGAAAGCTGTAAAGAGTCCCTCAGATCTATATCCTTGAAAGTTGACGCCACTTCTTGCTGTCCCTTTTAAATTTCAAAAATTCTTGGCCCTTAATTGCTTTAAGGCAACATCTTCCACTACCTCCTCGATCTACCTCTTTTATTTTCCTTTTCAGTATTTTCCACTCTTGACATTCCTTTTATCATCCATTCTTTCTAAATGCCCTATCTACTGTAGGTAATGGTTTTGATTTTATTACTTCAGTTATTAGGGAATCCTTATATAGTGCAAAAATCTTTGTTCTTCTTCCCCATCCCTTTTCTGTAATTTTACCTCCATAAATCTTCCTTAGAATTTTTCTTTTTGAACTCTCCAGTTTGTTCTGTACAGTTTGTCCTATTGTTGTTTTATTTATTTGAATTTTAGGTTTTCCCTGACACCTGCTTTGATGTTAATACTCTATGTAGACCTCCCACTCACACTTGTTCTTAATAAACACTCGCAATCGTCGGTTTCGTTTATTGTTTTGGATATATAATCTTAGCATTTTTGTCTTTGCAATTTGTCCTTTATTTCATAATCTCATATATTATGGCTTCATTTAACAGATGTTCTGCTATTCTCCTCAGTTCATCTATTTTCTTAGCTATTAACACAATATCATCTGCATAGGTACCAAACACACTGGTGACTTCCTGTAATAGGCACTTTGCTGATTTACTTTGCAGTTTCTATTAATTACCTTGACTACGTAGTATATTCTCCATCCACCTTAACATAGTTTTTTGTTGGGAGGTTGTTTTCATCAAACTGCATATTTTTCGGGGGGAGGACCCCAAATCCCTTCTACTTCTTTAATAGTTTTGTTCTGGAGGCTTTTTCTTTTTATCATGAGTATCTGATCCATAATTGTTTATTTTTTCAGAACCAGCTTTAATATTCTCCTAAAATCGTCTCTGCTGTGTTTTTCACTTTTCTCTATATTGCTGCATTCATAATTTCAAAATAGTAAAGTGGAACATCTTGAAGAATTGTAGATATCATTGTGGTTGTGTGTATCTCTTCCCGTTCCTTATATATAAAAACGGTCCCCAGAGCCGAAACCCAACCGCTATGTTAAATTGATTATATTTAATATTTAAATTTTACCTAAAATCCTTATTAACTTAAAAAACTTCCAACCTAGATAAATGGCTAAATTTCAAACTAAATTTTTTAAAAATTCAGATATCAAGTGAATTGAAATTGCATAACCAACTTATTAATTCTTCATTTCTTACTATTTGGTTGGTCATTATATATATAAGTAGGTAGTAAAAGTAAATATAAGATGCATGTTAGTGACGAGACCATAAGTAAACTTTTTAAAAATAAAAGAAGAAATTCCCAAGGTAATGGGGTGAGGATAAAAGTTAAAGTTATAAGAATATAAATTTTTTGGTATTATCAGGAAAACATGGAAAAACAAAATTTACACACATTTGCTCCACATCTGCACAAAAAATATTTGTTATTTATTTTAAACGGGAAAATGTCCTCGTCACTTAGCTCAATGGATACAAATAGGTATAGATACTCATGCTTAATGTAAACAATTCAATTTGTTAAGAAATTTTTAGGTCAGTACTAATGTATTTTGCCGTATCTGGTTTAGATGTTCTTGGAGAGATCGATAACATTCCAATTGAACGTCGAAAGTCAATTATAGAGTGGATTTATTCATTACAAGTTGTAAATGATGAAGGTAAAGGTATTAAAATATTTGGTATTATTAATAAATGTGTATGCTTTTCAGAATTAGTAAGTGGATTTCAAGGATCAACAACCCTAAACATTGTAGGAGATGAAAGTGAGAATATTATTTACAAATGGTCACATGTAGCAAATACCTATGCCTGCTTAGCAACACTTTTAATTCTTGGAGATGACTTAAAAAGAGTTAATAAACAATCAATTTTAAACAGTAAGTATTAAACCGTTGCAGCTAATCTTGAATGGATAACATATTTACAAAATAATAGGTTTTAGTTAGATTTATCATAAATTTCACAAATATTACTCATACATTTTAGGTTTAAGAACATTACAACAATCTGATGGTTCTTTTAAAGGTGCTAAAGATGGAGTTGAAAGTGACATGAGGTTTGTATATTGTGCTGCATCAATTTGCTACATTTTAGATGACTGGAGTTGTATAAATATGGAAGCTATGATTGATTTTATTTTAAACAGCATAGTAAGTAAAATTGTGTCAGATTGTAATGAAATATGTATCTTATTTGTAATTAACATCTTAAGCAGTTTTTGTGTAGAAAACAATTACCTAATTACAGTTTGCTTCATAAACAAATGAGAATTTAATGCAAAAAAAACTAATAAATCGGTTCACTTTTGTTATTTTTAATTGAACTATAAGAACATTTTACTGTTCTTTTATTTTAGTCCTATGATGGAGGTATTGGTCAAGGTCCTGAGCTAGAGTCACATTGTGGATCAACATTTTGTGCAGTAGCTACTTTAGCATTAAGTAAAAACTTGGATAGATTAACAAAAGAACAATTCATGGCTTTAAGAAGGTGGCTTTTGTACAGGTTTGATGGAGGTTTTAATGGAAGACCTAATAAGCCAATAGACACTTGTTATTCATTTTGGACAGGAGGAGCATTACAAATTCTAGGTGCATACGAATTTATTCATAATGATAATAACAATCAGTATGTTTTGATGACACAAGATAGATATGGTGGATTTTCAAAGTGGGTTAATATAGTTCCTGATCCAATGCACACATACCTTGGTTTGGCCGGATTGAGTCTAATGAAATTTGAAGGATTGGCTGAAATGAACTGTGAATTAAATGTAACAAAAAGGACTTTTGATCACCTTATAGATATTCAAGGGACAATAAAATAATTTCAATTATTGTAGTAGTTTTATTTTTCATTTTTATTGCAGACATTCCCCAAGAACACATAACGTTGCAGAAACGTGTTAGATGTGCTTTCTGTCCTAGAAAAATGGATAAAAAAACTAAAATATGTAATAAGTGTAGTTGTGCTATTTGTTATGACCATCGTGTCCATTTGTGTTGTGAAAATATGTATCCTAAAACCCTATTGTTTCAGTGTAGCTTCACTTTATGTTTTCAGTTTTGAATATTTTTTGTTTTTCTTATAAAAAAATTATTTAGTTTTACAAAGAAATATAAAACTTTTTCATTACTCTACTTTTTCTTACTGACAAGTAATAAGGACCTGCGTGTAAATTTTTCAAATAAAATTAAATATTAAGTGCATAAAATGTTCCACAATACTAAGATTTCCATGAATAAATTATTATTTTTATTTCACACCTTTCTAAATCCATAGAACAATTCGTTTAGCATCCTTATTTTTTTAAAAGTTCCATAAATCATAAGAAAATAATAATATAAAAATTGGGGTCCCTGAGGCCCCATCATGCCTTGTAACATATTAAATATTATGGTGCCCATTGAAGGTTAACAACTAATTAAGCAGACCAAATGTACATTATAATTTAATATCATTATGTTCATCATCACAATCTTTTCTGGCATTTTCAGCTTCTTTTAATATCCTATTAAGTCGTTTCCCAATTAACTTGGGATAGGTGTTATTTTTTATCCTAAATTCTTTGCTTTGGTGGGATACAGCACCATTTTGAAGTTGAAACTCGCACATAGCCTTAAGAGGTTTACACAATTTATCATTATAACTATTATCATTTTCTAAAAGACTCAATGTCAATGCTGCGGTTTCAATAGTACTTAAGCAACCATCTGTAGGTTGTGTTCTAATTATATAGTTACTAGTATCATTATTCAGTATTTTTATTTGCTTCATTTTATGTAAAATTGGACTACCAGTATATATTGCTTTTGCTTGAGGCCATGTTCCATCTAATAGAACAATATTGTAAGACTTATGTTTATTTTTTTCAAGTACATCATGAATGTCTATTGCTGTTCGACTAGGATACAATAAAAGTGTTTCTGGGGCACTTAAAATTTCTTCTAAATTATTATATTTTCCGGGAAATCGTTTTCCTTTAAAAACAAGGCATTTTGAATTATCTAAAGCTAATTGAAGCATTGTGGCAGTTCTAAGGCACCTTTTTTCTTCAGCAGGGTGTTGCAATAATATTACTTTACTTGCTGGACACAGTCGAGGAACTGGTAACCATTTGCAATAACATACTGTAGAAGGTCGACTAAAATTTTAATATAAACAATTATATGAAATGGAGAATAAGAATAAGCAAACTTACTAGCAATCTGTACACACATTCCGCATTACAGGCGGATCAGCATGTATTGAAGCTAGGTCTAATAAAACATCTACTTCGTCAATCATTGTTAACCATTACAAATTAACTTTATAAAACGTTACTAAAATGTATTCGATGTAAATGTTTCCCACATTTGTGTATTTTAAATGGTAAACGGTAAAAAAGAAGAAAACTTGATAGGTTATATTGTGACAACAGCGACACATAAGCTATAGCTATCTATCCATTTAAAAAACAAATCTTGTTACACAAATGGTAAAACTTACTAAAAGAAAAAATGTATCTAACTGGACCAATATTAAAATAAAATTATGTTAATAAACTTGGAAGTTATGTTCAATTGAAGAGTTTTTTATTATTCCTAATAAGATGGACTTCCAAAAAGTAAGGGTTGGTACAATAAATTTAATATTAAAATAGCATATATTACCTTATTGTTAATAAATATATATAAAATTACAAAAGAAATTAACTTAAAAAAGAACTAAGAGAGTAATTACACCATAAACTAACATGCAGGGGTATGCGATGAGTGGTTGTTGTTCCTTATCACCAGAAACTGCAACAAATAGCCTTGAAGCAGATAAACTTGCCCAAACAACTGTTAAAATTGCTATAACGAATCCTACAGGACCACTAAGTTTAAAAAAAATGCCTATGCTAGAAAGAGCAACAATTGGAATTAAACAATATCCTAAAATGCTTCCCACTATTGCTATACTGAAGGTTCCACTAACAGGTGTCATTAGAGTGAGTAAAAAGTACATCAAAATACAAGAAATCATAGAAATTCCATAAATATATCCACTTTTTCCAGCTAAAAATAAAGTAGCTGCAAGTAGTAAACAAAAAAATATTGGTCCTACTAAATCTGAATCTTTTGTAAGGTATTCAGCATCATCAGCTAGACTGTGACCTCGTAAAGGGTTCAAAACTGCCAAGATTTTTTCTAATATTCTATCTGGATATATTTCTAGCTCTTCTAACAATGGAGGTTCATCGAATTCATCTACACCTTTACCCATGGTTTCATATTGTTCAGGAATCAACATTTGCATAGGAGCATTGCTAAAATTTTGGTCAGTGTATTCTGCGTTAGTGTTAAACTCTAAAAAAAGTATTTCCCGTTTTACAAACTATTTATTTATTATGTTGAGATTAGCTTACCTAAAGATTGATTTTGAAACTGATTAAAATCTTGTTCATAATATCCTTGATTCATTTGAGGGTGTTGCTGTGGCCAATAGTATTCTGGTTGACTTGAGTTAATATAATCACCCATGGTTTTATTTTAAATTTATAGTTAATCAAATTTTGTATCTTTTTCTTATACTACTTAACCTTAAAAATGACGTGTCATTATTTCTTCTTCTTCTTCGTTTTTATAAGTTTGGGACTTGATCCATTTTGTGGTCTACGTCTACAATCTGTACCCTTTTCTAAAGGCTGATTGATTTATTGAAATTAAGGAATACAGTAATATAGTTATAGATAATGTTTTACTCGATTTTCAACACATCTTTCAAACAATTTGGAGTGAATATTTAATATACAAATTGGTCGTAATTCGCTAAAAGACTCGGCATTATTTCTTCGGTAAAACAGAATGCGCCCGTATCCACGAGGTCCTGGCTAAGGTGGACTCCAATAGCAAGGTGAGTTTCCTGAAGAGAATGGACGGGATGCAGGTATGGATGCAGGATGTAGGTACGGTTTAGTAAAGTTTTGAGTTGCTGATTAAAGCACACTTCCCGGGAGCTACCATTTATCTTGGTCGGCAGGAGGCATCCAGTAATCTCCAGGAGGTAGGCAGACCCAGTCGAGAAGACTGGCAAATCGCCACTGCCATCACTCGACCAGATAAAATAAGATGGGCCTTTAAGCCTTTAAGTAAGATTTTCAAATACACTCTGGTCATATGGAGGAAGGTGAAGGTCATCTACCTTCCTAAGGTAGGTAGAATCTCATACCAAACGCTCTATTCATATAGACCAATAAGCCTAACGGCCTTTCTACTCAAGACATTGGAAAAGCTAGTGGATAGGTATATTAAGGACAAAGCTCTGAAAACTCGACCTCTAAGCGAGCGTCAGTATGCATACCAACAGGGCAAGTCAAAAGACTCGGTTTTAGATGACTTAAACAGGCTGCTCTCCAAGTCGATCGACGACAAGGAAATAGCATTAGCCACTTTTCTGGATATAGAGGGAGCATTCTCCTATATCTATAACCAGGTGCATGGAAAGAAGGGGGGTAGAACCCATTATTTGCAAGTAACTTGCCGGAAATCTAAGGAATAAGATAATCACATCCACCCTGGGTGGAAAGGGGTTGCCCGCAAGGTGGCGTTTTATTGCCCTTTCTAATACGGCTGTTCGAGGAAGGCATCCAATGTCTGGGGTATGCGGACGATATTGCTAAGGGGGCGATTTCCAAACACGATAACAGAGCGCACCCAAAGGGCGCTTAATATAGTGAGTGCCTGGTGTAGGGAGGAAGGGTTGGCGGTAAACCCCCACAAAACCACACTGGTACCATTTACAAATAAGAGAAAGTTGCAAGATCTGCAAAAGCCCCAACTTAACGGTGTGGAAATTCCATTTGCGAAAGAAGGCAAATACCTACCTAGAGGTAATCTTTGACCAGAAGCTTACATGGAATTCTCACCTCGAGAAATCTATACACAAAGCCAGAAACGCCCTGGGAAGGTGCGGGAAGAATGGGGTATTAAATCCAAACATGACCAAATAGTTAGGCCAAGTATAACCTATGGGTCAGTAGTTTGGTGTCCCAGGACACTGCAGGTTGGAGCGTAGAGGCAGCTAAGTGGTATCCAAAGGCAAGCGTGCCTAAGTATCACCAGTGCCATGAAAACGACGCCTACTGCAGCCCTGGAGGCATTATTAAGCCTACCACCACTGCATATTTTTGTACAAGGTAATGCAAGATCTGTTAGCCACATATTACTACAGGGGCCTCCTCCGATAAGTCAAGGTAAGGTCTACAAAAAGCTTTATGAAGAAATAAAGGCAGATCCAATTCTGGGAATGCCAATGGATCAAATTGCCCCACAATATAGTTTTAAAAACGAATACGCAGTAGTAATTCCAGAGAGAAAGGACTGGGAAGCTGGGCCTCCTATAGCAGCGAATCTCAACTGCTACACTGATGGCTCTAAAACAGACTCTGGAGTAGGAACCGGAATATACTGGGGAAAAAAGAGGATCACGATCTCTCTGAACCTTGGAAGACATGCCACTGTCTTTCAGGCAGAGGTAATGGCGGTGCAGAAGAGTTAATGAGACGGAAGGCTAAAAGCCAGAGAATCGTCATCTACTCCGATAGCCAAGCAGCACTAAAAGCGATAGGCTCATTTCGGAGATCGTCCGAAGTAGATTTTTTTTGCTTAAAAAAAGGAAAACTTGTGTTAAGTTTGAGTTGGAACACCTTGTATTTGGCAATACTGCTTAATTTTTAAAGTATATGTATGTATAAGCACAAGGTAAAATAAAATTGTCATAATACATTCATAATTTATTTATACATGTATTTACTTCGTATTTGATTTGGCACAACGTCATATCTTACTACTATAATTTTCAATTTAAACCTAATTAAATGTTAATAAAATCTCCGTTTATATCAATATTTACAAATGCTCCTAACCAACAATTGACTCACATATACAAAAATAATTTTAGTTGACCCAGTCTTTCCGAAATCTAGAATTTAACAGACACACTTACATACCTATTATTAAAAAGTATTCTATATACTTACAAAACGCTCATTGTGTAATTCAAACATCTGCAAATCATTTCGATACATCAGTATCAGAGTGCACCAACTCAAAAACATAGTTCTTCACTTATTCAAAATGAAACTACGACGGTGTAAACAAAATATTCGATTCTGCATGATGACAAGTCAAAATTTTTACAATGTTGTTGGAATATTTAGATGGTGCAATTTGAAACTGATAAATAAACATCTTTTAACCATTTCCTTATACTTATCTCCATATTGAAAAATTTTGAGTTGGTGCACTCTCGATTTAATGTAATAATTAAATTCATTTAAATGATTATTTTATTTATATTTTGATTTAAAAGAAGTACTTTTAATCCTTAGCTTGACAGCACAGGAATAAGACTCTTTTCACTTCTAATGAAATGGAGGAGCTGGTATATTCAAATATATATTTTTGGAGATGTCGAGTAGCCATTTCTGGTAATCTTTTTGGTATATTGTCCTTGACGAAACGATACTTTCTTAAAACTTTATATTCAATGTTTTACCTTCTTATTTTTCTTTTTTTTTTCTCAAGTATTCCAATAAAAAAATGATTAGATTTAATTTTTCAAATAAAATTGTGGAATTGTTGATAAAAAGTCTCAATGCGATAGAAAATACAACAATTTTATATTTTTGTAACAAAGTAGATATTTGAATCACGTTATATACAAAATTTAATACCATACGTTACCTTTTTCGATTGGAATAACCGATGGAAAATGGCCAGTTAATAAATAATCTCGATTACCAGACTTAATCGTTATTTGCGATGTGGTGAAACAGTTCGAGGGCATAATCGCAATTAAGTTTGTCAGTTATTTTTAAATTTAAGTTTAACTGTTTGGTGAAACCACGCCTTAATGTTATATTAGGTATACCTCGTTCAGTATAAATGTGGTTGCACGTCACAGCTGTCAGAACATGAATATGTTGCCAAGTATTTAAAAAAGTATTAGGATCTAGGATATGTCAAACCAAGTTTCACTAATATCCTTGACTGACTACAATACCGGGTAACCCAGAACCATAGAGATGTGCGGTTTTCGAGGAAAAATTTCTTTTTTTCAATATTCATGTTTAATTAGTAAAATCTTATATAGGGTGTTTAAAAAAAGGTGTTTTTTAAATGCAAATATCGTCGATTTTTTAATGGAAATATGTTTATTCTGAAAGACGAACTCCTTCCCTTTGAGAAAATGTATAATTTGAAGAAATGAATTTTGAAGAAAAATGAGTAAGTTATTTGATTTTTTAGGATACAGTTGACAGAAGCAAACATAAACCCTGGGTGGGCGTGTCCTTGTCGCTGTAGTTGTATTTTCATCTCACTTATGCAGCCACTAAAATTGATATTATCGTTAACATTGGCTCGTGATTGGCTGATTGTGATAACCTTGAAATTAGTTGGCATATTTTCCGCGGACCATGTTTGCTTCTGTCGACTGTAGACTGTTATGTAGGCATCTACGGGTGTCAATGTAAAAGTATGCTTTGGGGTTTTTATAGATTTAACAAACTGACACAACGAAGTGTTAAAGTAATGCATTGCGATTTGTTTTCGACTTATTTTCAATAATGATGCGAATTAGTTCACGTGAAAAATCAAAAACTGTGTTATTGTATTCAGGAAACATTACAAGAACATAATAATCGAATATCTCTTCGTAAAGTATCATCCACAACTGGAATTTCAAAATCCGAAGTTCAGAGATGTATGAAGGTATTGAAGTTAACTCCTTATAAAATACAGATACACCAAAAAATATATGAAAGGGATTTTCAAACCAGAATTGTGTTTTCTGAGACATTACTAGATTTATTTAGAGAAGTTCCTGATGTTAGGTTAGGTTAAAACATGAATAGAGTGTGATATATAGCCGAGATATCGGATTATTGGACCACCCGTTAAAAAAGCGAGGGCATAGTGATCATAAACTATGTTGGGAAACAACAATCAAATGATTTTGTGAAATAATTATGAATATAAATCATAGGAAAGTCATAAGACAGGTGCAATTTAGTGCCAAAGCTTATTAAAGGAAATAATAAAATTATTGCAATGTAACTAATACATACTTTAGGACAAAATTATATTTAAAATTACAGTGCCAAATTTATTTAATATAATAAATAGAAATTTAAATTTATTTATTTAGGTATGTGAGATCAGAACAAACTTAACAATACCATCATCAACTATTACTAGTAAATTTGATTTGAAAGTCATGGACAAAGTATAGTATTTTACTCGCATATTATATTGGCTATTATTCTTAATGCCTATAATTTGTAAAATACCAGCTTTTTAATTTATTTTCTTAACTTTTGATATTTACATCGGTAATGTTTCCTAAATCTATCAGTTAGATCTACCTCGAGATAAAATTGTCGGAGAGCTGGCAACCTTGAAAATTGACATTGGCAAAATTGACTTCCAGTAAAATATAGCTACTAATCAGTAAAAATAAGTATTTATTTTTGTAAAAAAGTAAAAGATTGTAGGTATTTATGAACTTCCCTACTGATAGGTAAGTGGTTAATATAAGTTTTCAGATACATTTGCCCAAGGTCTTCAACATTATTTAAAACAGGTCGAATTTCAAATTTCTTTGATGTTAGAGAGTGACATTGCAAAATTAATATTTTTCAAAACCATAGTGTTATGATCTATTACACCCTTGCCAAAACAGATCCCTAATTATAAAACTAAAAGTTATTTTTTTAACGTTTACGTCACTACTTTCTTTACATCTCATAATAAACAAAAACCAAATCCAAAAGACATTTAATAACTGTAAATATTTCTTTAAGAGCATTTAAAAACGACTGGAGTTTTATTTAAAATATTAAAATACCCTGTAGTTAAAAATTATTTAAATACCTACAAAAAATAAGCAACAGTATTTTTTTTTGGTAATTACCAACATCTCATTGTGTAGAAATAATGGGTCGTTGTTATAGTATATAACATTACTAGCAAGGTAAGAGGGTTACCTTGCGTGTATTGTTTTATATTTTATTTGTTTCTTATTTGTAAAAAGGTTAGATAAATTCCAAAAAAATCTCAATAATTACCTTTTGAAATCTACAAATGACAACTAAACGTCATATTTTTCAATAATTTTTTTAAGGAAAACAAACCTGCGAACAGGGGCATTTTCTTTCATTTCCAAGCAGCTTTTCAGCATAGACCATTTTGCCCATAAAGTATTAGACCAACAAAACATCTTCAGTTACCCCAATCACACTAATGTAAATAATACTACAAACTTGTAAAAATTTTGCAAGTTAACTGTCAGTTTTACAAGTTAGTGACTTGATAAAATAAACTTTCTTGATTAATATTGTGTTTTTGGAAACTGACGTTCACAAATGAGAAACAAATAAAATTATTTACAATTATCAATGGAGCACACTTTCTTCTATTTGCTATTTAACATCTATTTTTTGCGAAATTAGTTTTTAAAAGTTGAACTAAATGTATAAAATATTGATTTAAATTTACCATTCAAACATTTCTCTTTAATTCTTATATTTTACAATTTTTATTCAGTAACATTCATGGAAATTTCGTTTATCGGATATGCGGTATTAACACATTCGCTGCCGGCTGTATTACTTATGATACACGGACTATTATTCTGTCTGAACAGCGGTGTATTCCCTAGAATACATCGGCAATAAGAAATACATTAGCTTATGGTCTCTGCGGCCTGGCAGCATAAAGAGAAACTTAAAATTTTGGCCTGGGGGTTTTGGTGGGGACAGTTTTCACCTGTGCAGCCATCTTTTTTTGCCATCTACCACTTAACCATGCTTACCAAATGTTTTATAGCATTCGTTGCACCGACCCCTTTTATTTTGATGATGTTGAACCAAATGATGGATTCTTCTCTTGGCTTCTACTCTTTGTTGTTCAGAAGAAAGAAGCGATTGTATAACACTCTCCCTAAATTGCGTGATTGTCAATTTTGTAGAGTGTACCGAATTTTCGCAATACAGAAAGTAAGCATTCACGAGACTGGTTCCCCACAAAATTTCGATGATTACCTACTTTTCGATACCATTTTATCGACCTACGTAGAGATGTGTTATATGATGATAATTGGTCGACGATTTTCCGGCATCATAGTCTAAAACACATGCAGGTTTCACAGTTTCTCTCCCAATATTTGAAGTAACAGGATGTGTATCTGTACCCTTGTGAGTGGTAGTCGGCATAATGACGTCCCTTTTATCCAATAAAAAAGTACATTTGAAACAATAAAAAAGCATAAAATACTGGTGTATCATAAATGACACACTCGGACTAGAGCAACAAAATTGTTATTGTTTGGCGAGTGTATCAAATTTGATACACTATAAAAATAATCAAAATTATAAATATATCAAAAATCATGAAGTATTGAATAAAACCAAATATGGGGAATGCTAGCAAAATGTACCTAATTTGTGAAAATTAACTTGGCCCCTGGGGCCCTATTCTTGAAATCGTAGGAATCGATTCTCAGGAGAAGTTGACGTCATTTTCTCTCGATTTTGCAATAGGTCTATTCTTGAAATATTTCATAGGAATAGATTCTCCACAAATACCGAGAATTGATTCCTCATGTTATTTGGTGGAGACTCGGGTGGAGAAAATTGAAATTCTCCTGAGAATTTGAGTTGTCATCCGTCAATAGTGCCTGTTTTGCATTTTGTAGTAGTTTGTTTATAATCTAATCGTTGATACTGAATATATTATTTTTTTGTGTTGTGTTCAATAGAGTTAAAATGAATAATTTTGTTCTTCAAGCTGTTGTCTTAAACAAAATAAATCGAAAACGCTAATATTAGACAGAGACGATTGACGAACCGAAATACTTATGAAACGTTTAGGAAACATTTTCGTCTATCTAAAGAAGCGTTTGACGATCTAATGGACCATATTGAGCCTCTCCTGCTACCACCAAGCAGAGTTGGTGCATTGACTAAAAGAGAAAAAGTTTTGGTCGCTCTCAGTTTTTTTGGAACTGGTAGCTATCAGGCTGTTGTAGGCAATAGTGTCCATTGTACTGGAATTAGCCAGGCTTCAGTAAGCAGATGTATTGAAGAGGTGGTTCAAGCACTTAACAATTCAAATGTGTTTAACCATTGGGTTAAATTTCCCAGTACCATACAAGAGCTGCAAAATAATAGAAGAGCATTTTTTGACAAATTTCGAATACCTGGAATAGTAGGTGTTATTGACTGTACCCACGTTTGGGTCACCTACAGGTGACACCTACAGGTGACCCAAACTATCCAGAACATGTATACATAAACAGAAAAATTATACTTCCTTGAATTAGTGTGTGATGATAACCTAAGGATTATGAATGTGAACTCAAGGTTTCCAGGAAGCACTCACGATGCTCACATTTTTAATAATTCTGCATCATGCAATGATCAATCTTAGTCGAGAACGTCAAGGATTTTTCATAATCAGAGACAGTGGATATGCCCTTAGACTATGGCTTCAAATTCCAGTTCCAGATGCTCTTCCTGAAACTCCCTTTATTAGCAATACAATAAACAAAACAGCAAAACAATAACAAAAGGTATAGGTTATATTCACGAACTATAAAAATGTCAAAAAAGTTAATTCTGCCAACTTAATAAAAGAAATTATAATACAAAATCCGAATATTTGATTGGTTATGTAGTTGAAATACTTGAATTTAGTTCAGACATATGTAACTTCCTAATTCTATAGAAATTGAATTCCCACACATTCAAGAATAGGACTGGCAGTTCTCAGGAGAATTTTTTTTGGAGAATCAGTTCTCTGGAGAATCGATTCCTAAAATTTCAAGAATAGGGCCCCTGGTGTCCGATTTTAAAATTTTATCTCGGCTGCGAACGTGTTAAGGTATTATAACTATACCCTTATCAATAAACGCTTATACTGTGTGAAAACCACTTATGGAGTAAAATTAATTCTGCTTTTAGTTTTCATAATTATAAAAAACTATGATTAAATGAATCCTATGACTTATGACCTCTAGGGTCTAAATAGTTAAGTACAGGACGAAATTATTCAAAATAAATCCACTAATATACGTAAATTACTATCATTATCATAAATTTATTATTTTATTTAATCATTATACTTATATAATTTATCACTTAGAGAGCTTTTTTATCGATGAGAATTTTGTTGCCTGGCAACTTAACGAAAAAAATTAGGAATGCGTAGGACGAGTAATTTTTTCTGGCAGTTTTTTGAGCTAATTTGCCGGAAGGCAACTAAACTCGAACCATCCAGTTTTCTACAAAAAAGGCCGAGTGTAATTCGGTACGAAAATTTAATGAATACAGTTTAGTTTATTCAATTTAACGGAAAAAAATTGACAAAGACACACCGTCAAAGATTTGTTTACAATTCTGGTTACCATGCTTTCAAGAGTTAGTTCCGTTTTGTCAAAGGTAATACCACGAGTCCTCAACATTTTATAGATAAATTTTTAGTTTCCACGAAAACTTTATTTAGCAAAAATACGAAAACGAACTGAAATGTAATAAAATTATTCAGTTTGTTTCAAGCTCATAATTTTTACTTTTGACGAAAAATATGAAAAAGTCTGCAAAAATCTTTTTGTTTGAGTACAAATAAATTAAAAAAATAACGGATGTAATAGCGCATTCTACAAAATTTTAAAAATCTACGTGGAGCACCTCACAAATTTTAAAAAAAATTCATTAAGGTGATAAGGAATACTAACCCAAAACAAGGATGAATAAATGGGACATGATTAGTAGTAAATCACTTAGGTGAGTTTGTCATTAATAATAAATTCATTGACTTCGGATCCAACCGTGCCCTTTCAAATGATGAGAAAACAATTCCCAATAAATGTAGCCTTCCCTATTATCATTAATAAAGCTCAAGGCCATGCGGTTCAAAGGGCGGTATTGTATTTACCCCGGAATCTGTATTTTCACATGGACAATGGACTAGTTTAGTGATTTTTTTTATATTTGCATCTTATAAAATAGGTTTTTAGTGGTTCAACTGTACAAATAAAATTTTTATAAAATTAATCCTCTAGCCATAATCGGCTTTTGAAATTTAAATTTAATGGTTACATACGTCATAAGTGGTAAGTGACGTGTTTCAATAAGATTGGTAGAAAATTTGCGATGTTGTCGATATGCTTTAATATTAACCGAGAAACTTATCTCTCTCTCTTATTTGTTGTCATTAAAAAGAGATAAACATATTGATATTTTTGTTCTAAAATAGGGAGTAAAACACTAAACAAAATATTCTGTCATTTTCGTTAGTTTAATTTGTTGTTTGGTTGTGTTTGGTTTATGAAAGAAATTACTTCTATACTATTTTTGGTTCGAAAATAAAAATCCCTAACACCTTGTCTTGGTGTTATAGTGGTTTCTTCAAAAATAACCAATAGAAGTAATTGTTCTCTCGGGGAGCAACCCTTCTCTCGGTACAGTGACAGAACGAATTTCAAGAATACGGTTTTGGCATTTTCAATAGAACCATGCCCACTTTCTATTGGCTGTTCTATTCTATCACCGTCAAGAATAGGGGTCTTGTTTGTTTATTACAGATAAACACGATTTTCTCTCCTGTCATATATCTTGTCAACTGGTACAATTAGTTAGTCACAGAACACGGTGTTTTGTGCCGCCAGTTCTTTGAGAATACTTGAAACGAACGTAGCTAAACTGTGACAACGTTGACTTTTAAACACACTTCATTATTGGTTATTAGTTGGCGCTAAGTTTAAAACTTACTAATTATTTATTGCTAAATTTTACGAAATAAGAAAAATTACTTGCAAAATGAATACCAATATAAGTAAGTAGGTACCTTATCCTAAATATATATTGCTATCATTTTGAATAAATATCTAGTTTTTAAATAATTTCCAATTAAACATCTTACTGACCTGTGGAAATATTTATAAAAATATTATGTACTTCATTAATTTTCACATATTTACAGTTGTAATATTAAATTCGAAATTTTCGCACGGATCAGCTAGTTGAATAAAATAGACAGAAACTTTTATGTTGAAAGGCGAAGTAAACCGGTCCGCAGAGAATCCTCAATGGATGAGAAAAAAGCAAAACTTAATATCTTCAGAAAGTTTACGTTGGGGCAGGTATAATAGGGCTGTGTTGGACACACGTGTTTCAGCGTCTTTTATCATTCCGTAAATTAAGAGTGGAATTAATTTTATTTCAATAGTGGTTTCCACGATAAATATTTACTCGTATTAGCAATAAAACTCAACCCACAGTATATTATTTAATATATTTAATTTAAGTTATACAGGGTGATTCATTACTAATTGGAAATAATTTAATACTAGAATCC
The DNA here is from genome assembly GCA_035357415.1 of Ophraella communa. Taxonomy (NCBI): domain Eukaryota; kingdom Metazoa; phylum Arthropoda; class Insecta; order Coleoptera; family Chrysomelidae; genus Ophraella; species Ophraella communa. The sequence goes on from CM068984.1 coordinate 13,545,847, forward strand.
TGACTTCAAATTATGAAGATTTAACCCAGAACACCTAAATAAAATGTAGCTGCTTACTTAGTTACAGGGTGTTTTGTGTCAAAATTTAAAAACTATTTGGGTTCAGTACTTTAAGACTGTTTTACGTATTCATTTCATATTTGGGAGAAAAAGTAGACACTATACACCCTACAAAATTATATTAAACAAACGTTTCTAGCTACCACCAGAGGCGTACGACAGGTTAATCGTTCCCAAATTCTACGCCACTGGCGGAATAGAAACAATTTTTCGATTCTCCAATACTTTTTGCGTAAATAAAGTACTCTCTTTTCATAACGATAAAGTCAATATTTCTCGAGATATTTTAAGTTAAACATGAAGCTGCCCAATTTTAATGTGTGATAACTGTCGATGTTTTCGACCAGTGAATTGCATTTAATTTGAAGTCAGGATTCTAGTATTACATTATTTCCAATTAGTAATGAATCACCCTGTATTTTATCTCTTTAACTTTAAATTTGTTAACATTTCCTTCTGATATCGTTATTGGTTGACTTCGAGTTTTATTGCTACTATTTGTATAATCCACATTTGAGTTATGGATAACCTCTACGATTTGCTTACAAGTTTTTTACATATTGTATTTAGGTAAATAAAAAATCTAATGTAATCAGACTCATTGTACTGACTAATAGTAGAATGAAAAGTCATATTTATGTACATTAATTATTAAAAGCTTTAGATAAATAAAATCGGAACACAGTTAAGCTTAAAGTTGTACACTACTATCACATGATTAAAAAAACTCCTACATTTTTTTAATACAGTACATTATTTCAATTGAATTGCCTTATTGTTTTGTATTAAACTAGGCAGACCTAAGTTAAATAACACAGATTAATGAAAAGGTTTATATTCTGGTATCTATTTAACCCTTTGTATGAATGCACAATTCGTTAAATAATCGTAATTCATTTGCATCAGGCATCATTCAATTCTCAAAATTTTAAAAAGCTGGTAAAATGGAAAACTCTCATCAAATATGTCAAGAATAAAATTAGACTATTTTACATCTGAGTGTTTCACATTTTCCCACAGGAATAAAATAGAGGATTTAGCCCCTGCGATATGTGTTTTGTCTCATTCGCATACAGAATGACCAAACGAAAAACCAAGTTTAATCTAAATTTTAATAGACCTAAGTTGAAGATTCTAACCGCAAAATATCGATGATAAAAGTGAAAGAGTAAAAATGTAGTAGGTATTTTGTGATGAATTACAGCAAACAGAAGAGGTACAAAATGGAGAATTGCACCAAAATGAGTTGCTTTAAAACAGCGCGAAATTCTTATCCGTAAAGCATGATTTAGGATAGTCGGCAAATGCAGCCTCCGTGGTGATATTGGAAGTGTATGTTTAACAAATGCATCAAATGTGCAAATGTACCGGACTAAGGAAGAAACACGTGTCTGTAGCTGCATTACAAATATATTCAATGTCCTATGAGAGTTTTCTAGGCTTCTAGATTTTGGGTGGGCTAGCCTCGATTCTAGCTGTTTTTTATTTTATTACAAAATTACTATCATTTCCTCGGTCCCTCACTAGTCATTGTTAACTTCCCTTCCTTCTTCTCATTGGCATCCAATCTGTAATAATATTTGTTATCTCTTCTTAATCTGTTCGCAAGAACATGTCCCAGTCATTTCGCTCTTTGCTACTTAATTTTGCTTACTATAATCTGTATCATCAAGAGCCCCGCTTTCGTCCACTTCTGAATTTAGTTTCCCCCATTCTATTTATTTATTCATTTAGATTTATTTTTCTTTCTGCTACTCTTAGTTTTTCTTCGTCCTTCTTGGACATTGTAGCAGTTTCAGCACTATCATCATTACAGGTCTAATTATTGTACATTTTTATCTTTGTTTTATGTGTAAGTATTTTGGATTGGAAGATTTTTTATTTGCTGTTTCCAGTAATAATTTTTTCAATCTGTCACCTTTATTGGATACTCCTAGGTATTTAAAGTTGTCAACATCTTCAAATTCCATATTTGCTACCCTTAACATATCACATTTGTGCTTGTGCCATTATGTCTCATCACCAAGTTGTCAGCATAATCCACTAGGTACTTGTGCAGCTCCTGATCTTACTGTTCCTTTGCTAATTTTTCTTGTTATATATTGCAATGCTATATTAAATAATGATTTGGAGAGTGCTTCTCCCTGTTTGGCTCCTTTGCTACATGAAACTACTCCTTTTCGCCTTTGGGTGTTTGGAGACTGATGGATGTTGTGTTATTTTTTATTCATTGTCTATAAAATCTTTTTCACTTTTTTATTCAAATGTATGCACATAAAATTATTTAGTTTCATTGCTTTTCATGGCCTATTTAAAATAAAATGTAATATGATAGGTATTTAATTTAAAGAATTTGTCACTTGCCTGGGAATAATAGAAATAATGTCAATTTATTTTTCTTAAGCACTGTTTAATACTTCAACAGATATAGTTAGTTAATCTTCTAAAAATATTTATCTAAAATACATAAACTAACTTTATGAGCATAATATCAGTGAAGTAAGTTTAGTAAACTGTTTGTCATAAAAATAAATAGAAGGTTGGCAGAGTTCTGAGCGAACTCACTCACGTGTCAAAAATTTCTCGAGAAACTGACACACAACAAGGTAAACTTGAAGGAAGTGCCACTAGTTTCTAATTAAATTAAATAATTATTTTGGAAGTTTCCTTTTCTCGTTCCCTTTTGTCTTTCTGTTCGATTACATGAAGGTTCATCCTCAAAAATTTAATTATTACTATATTTTATCCAGTTTTCAGCAAATTATATTTAAATAAAAGGGATTTAAATCAGCCAGCAAAGTTTGTTAGCTAAAAGCATTGAACGAAAAAGTGATTACTTATGTACAGAAGTCATTACTTATGTACAGAATACAGAGAATATTTAAGTTGAATGAAAATGGATACCTAACGATTGCAAAGTAAAAAGTTTATGATTTTTTATACATAGAAGCATTAGTAAAAGAGTCTAGTTAAAAAAGAACATCTCAAGAACAATCGAGTATAAAACTTGGTTTTATTTTCGTTTGATCACCCATTTTGTAAAACGTTTTATAGCAGAATATGTATTTATTTTGTTTCTCAAAACTTAGATTTCATGAAATGTTGTTATGATTCGTCTACAAAGTTTAATAAAACTGAAAACTCTAAAGCGGTATTCACAAGAAATGCTCATACAATTTTTACAAAACACGTTGCGTTCTTAATTGACAGTAGGAAATTTAGCAACCTACCACGCTATATTAAAAATCTTATATTTAAAATTTATACATTAAAGTTTTTATAAGTGTAATAAGTTTATAAAAAATTATATAACACACTGTTTAGCCAGTCTTTAATGCTGTCACCTCCACATTAACTCGGTAATGGTCGAAGACGCCACCAGCAAGTAGGTATTGACAAAAACTGTGGAAATAGCCACGCTAGATCGATGACCTCTCGCCGGTTCAGCAAAACCTAAAAAAACATAGTTTAGTTCTTAATCATAATAATACAGGATGAATTTTTATGATGGCACATTAGATGTTATGGTACATAATACTCAAATCGTACAGAAGTGAATGCTTTGATTTATTGGCTTTCAATTTTTATGACTTCATCATTGGCATGTGACATTAATTCCGTTTATTACACTGTAAAATGGTATTTTACTAATTTCCAAATATAAGTAAAAAGAAATAGGAATAATACATATTATTTGAAAACTATTTCGTTTGAAAATTGTTCCAACTTCAATTCAATTCTACAGAAATACAATTTGAAACACAGTTTATGCTAAATTGTAAGGTGAAAGGTGAAAGGGGCGACAAGAAAGGAAGAGAGGCAACAGCAGGGTGGAAACCTGCTACAGGCTTCGGGTACTAGTTCTACCATTCCCCGGAAGGGGAGTGGTAGAACACGGAACACAACCCCACTTGATTAGCCCACTCGTGAACCAGAGCTGACCGTACTAACACTACCCCGCTTCCCATCCCGTCTGGATATGTGATTCTGGTGCTATCTTGTCAGATATTCGCCAGAGCCACCTCCCTTTACACCTCCAAGTCCTCACTACATCCTTGTAGATTTTATCTTCCTTCTCCTTCTGTTTATCTCCCTACTCATTGTACCTATATCCTCACATCTACCTTGCCCTTCCGTAATCAACCTAATCATACTTCCCTTAGTGATTACCCCCACTCTGTCTTTTGTCTCCCTTCTTTCCTTTGTCCATCTGGGGCATCTAAAGTGTGTTCCCTGCATCGTCCCTTTCCCAGTAGATGCACTCGTCATCCCCAGTCTTATCTATCTTGTACGTGTAATCTTTGAAGCACCAATATCCCGTTAACATCTGTCTTATATAATAATCAACCCTTATATGTTTGTATCACACCCACCTTGCTAAATCCCCAATTAGATCCCTCGTCCATTCAAAGTTTCCGACTCTATTTCTTCCCTGAACTGCACCCCACTCTCATTGATTTTAGTCTTTTCCCTTACCAACATTTTAACCGGAGGGACCACCACCACCACCTGCACTGCGCATCTGACACCATTCGATAACCCTACACCAACCCTCCTCATCATATCCCTATACTTTACCCTATCCAAGATATCCCCCCACGTCGGAGCCCCATACATACAGACTTTGCCACCCCCTATTATAGAAACTTCTTTACACTGCTGGGTCCATATACATTGGGCATCAATCTCCTCCAACTCCAATTCTAAATTTGCTTCCTTGGGCCATTTAACAACACTAACTGCGTCTTTTCTGTAGGCACGGTATGTGAGCGCATGCGCAAGTAGCTTGCAACATCATTGAACATTGGTACAAATAGGTAGGCCTCTCAGTTAATGCGAAGAAAACCGAAATTTTCACAGAAAAATCGCCAAGCCACCGAGGATATTTGGCACGTCTCTAGAATTTCTGAAGGAGGCCGAATGCTTTGGAGTGGTGCTTAAATTATTCCTGGAAATTTTCTTTCGGGCACGAATTATCCCTCGTCGCTTTGAGACTTTTCAAAATATTGTTGCCCTCAAAAAAGTTATCGGAAATAATTTAAGTTCTTGTGATATTGTAAGTGAAAATCCTGCTCAACTACTAGTCTAATAGCGGTTCCCATTCGTCGCACTGGGGCAGAACTCACGCAGTTTTGTGTTCCATTCCATTTTTTCATTTTATTGTGTTCCATTCATGTGTCACTCAAACTCCAAGCGAACCGAGGGTATTAATGTGACACTAGCTATTTGATCAAGGGTTACGGTAGGACAAAACAATAATGGCGGATAGTGAAAATAAAAAAAACTATTATTATTACAGTTATACTCAATGGCTACTTCATAATTACCTAAAACACAATTAAATTATATAATTACATTATCCTCTTTATTGTCTTATGTCTGATATATCAATATATTCTCAAATGTTATATTTAATCAATTAGACTTGTAATTTCTTTGTAAGTTTCGTAATCATTTGCAAAGTCGAGAGAGAAAATTTCATTGTTAATTTTCATTTTCAATAAATACATTATTTTGAATATGTTTACAACTCTAGATAAATAAAAATAAAATCTACACTCTATAAAGCAAAAATTCAAATCTTTTATTGTTATCAAATGTCAATAAAAACAAAAAGTCCGGTCCTGGCTTATCCTAATCCTTATAGGTTAAGGTAAATTGTCTTAAGAAGGTAACCCGATATTGTGAAACCGACGGTCCGCAGAGAGATCAACTGGGTTATAATCACACTAAAAAGATCTCTTGAGCAAGGAATAAAACTAAATTTCGACTTCGTTTTCTGGACTATACCTTGTTTCTTTTCACTCTGTCCCAACATCCATAGGATGTAACTAGGTTATTTTTCACTTTGTTATGTACTCTTATAAAAGTTTTGAGCTTATTATTTACTCAGTCAAATGACTAAATAATTCTTTATCATTAAAAACCTGTGCTACATTGCACAAAGAATCTAATTTCAACGCAGTATATATTCAAATATTGTTTAGGTAAAGTAATTTAAGAAATCCCATATTTGGTATATAGCGTAGTTGAACAGTTAAAATGGCCAGTTTAAAAAGATTTATCTCTCTAAAATGTCTTTACTTTTATAGTTAAGAAAGTTATATTTATAACGTTTTACGTCTGTTTCTAAAACTTTACAGAAACTAATGTAATATATTCTTTAGTGTAAGAAACTTTAAGATATTTGTCTGAAGTAAAACCTTAAAAGAATTCCTTGAATATCGTTGCATACAATATGTGTCTTTTATATTTAAAGATTGTGGATTTACGGTCCATCAGCAAGATGGCAAGCAGCGTTATTAAGACTTGATATTTGAAAAACAAAATAAATATAAACAGTATAATCCTATAGCATTGTGACAACAAAGGTTCTGGAAGAATCTCGTTTCACAAAAGAAGGTTATTAATGACTTACCTCCGACAATAACATTGTTGTGATGGTGATCTGGACCCACTTTTATTTCTGTAAAATAAAATGTATATCTTAGAATTACAAGCAAAATAAAGTTCATCGATATTTTACATGTCTATTCCGAATAAATTGGCTTTCATTTTTTGAGCATATATTTTACTTCATAAAATAAAATTGGTAAAAGTTGGTTGATTAAATATAAAACTATGTAGCAGATTTACGCCAGTGAAGTTTTCATTTATTTTGAATGTTATTTTGAATTTGTAAACAAAGGGTAAGTCTCCTCTCCAAACGAATATCAATAAAGTAATTATCGTTACGAAGAGAAAGTACCAAAATAGCACTATTACCTAATTTTCAGCTGTTAATTTTCATACATTATTTTTTATTAAAAATTTCGAATATCTACCCTTAATTTTGACTCCTACTTACCATGGCAACTAAAAAAAATTTCCGGAAATTTTTTAGTGGTGACAGAGACAACCAAAGAGACAGTCAAGTACATGAGCATTTTTGTTCGATTGTCCAATAAAATAGTCCTGCTAGTTTATTTCACAATTTTATGAAATGTCACATCTCTGTCTTATTTTTGGAAAGTAAGCGCAGATGGCACTAGGAGCATGGAATTTTTGACACAACGGCGAACCTTAGAACATAAAGTTTGTTTGATATTCTTTTCTAAGACAATAAAGGTGCTGATTTCCTTATTGAACACATGGTGGTTCAGGAGACGGTAGAACAAACTCCTGAAAGAGAAATGTGTCAGGATAAACTCCTGAGCTCTCCGATGGGAAAACCAGAGGTTAAAAGAAAGAGGCTAAGTGTGGCGGGGCATAAGCAGCTGTAACGGTTGCTGAAGCAAGGGACGCCCTACGAAAGCACCTAACCTAACCAGGAAGGATGATCGTCCATGCATTTCTGCAACCATGGGCGGAGCTGGAGTGAGAAAGGAGGTAACATCTTTCTCACGAAATCAGCAACGTCCTGGAGAAAGGAAGGACAATCCTGGGACTTCCAAGGTAAAAAGGAGAAACAAATTCCCCTCTACCAGCAACAAGGGCAAATGTAAGACTGAGACAGCCTTGCCTTCAAGGACTCTGAAAGAAGAGTCCACCCAAACAAGGGTAGAAATGGCGAGTATTAAATTTACCAGGATGCGATGCGAACTCACACCATGCGGCGTGGAGGAGCAAAACGACCGACGAACGAGGTGAGTACCTTTTTAATTATATACTTGGTGAAGGGATTGTAGTAAACAATAGAGGAAATGAACCAACTTTTGTTACCAAGAAATGTCAAGGCATTATAGACATAACAATGAGTACTGAGGCAATCAGTAATAAAATTGTTAACTGGCACAGGTCACAGACCCACCATTAATTATGTGACCCAAAATCTACAGACGTCAGTATATGTATCAAATCCAATTTTCCAGTTTTTCACATATGAGGAAATGGGTTTCTGGATATCTTGTACTGTAAGCATGTTTAACATGTAACAATATGATTGCAATCCGCAATCTCCATGTTTGTTGACAATGCCGTCATTTTCTTAATGTTAATTAAATTTCTGTGGCCTAGTACTTGTATGCCATTCGAGAATACATTTTGGCTTACCTACCAGTGTTTACTGTTTAATTTCATTATTTGTACTTTTGTTGAGTCTCACATAATGCCGCCAATTAAAAAAATATTCTTGGAAAAATATCAATTCGTATTTAATTTTCAATGTTTCCTTTACCATAATAACGATTCCTCTGGGTTCATAACCTGTTAGATGAGCTTTCAATTGTAAAAACACTAGAGGCGGAACCAGAATCTGCTACAGTGAAAATCGATACTTTTATTTGACAAAAATATTTAAATATGTCACATAAAAACTATTTTTGACAATTACCTAGATTTAAAAATATTTATTACATATTTACTATGTAATACATATATTTTATTATACCTTCTACTAATTGCTAAAGCTGTCCAAGAATGTTAAACTAAAAAATATACCCAATCTAATTTATCTATTTTTCAAACTTAAATATTGTGTTAAATCGCGTTATTGAATACTAACTAAAAAACACTTTTGTGTTGACATTTGTACTTATGTAATGCACTAATATTTAAAATAATCAAAGTTATCAAAATTAAGCCGTCAAAATATACAAGATGAAATTTAAAAACGTCAAAGTTAATATGTAAAAAGAATATATTGTAACATGAACAAAGAACAATTCAATTTTGGGGATGCCCTTAAAATACAACCTATAAAAACTAAATTTAAAATAACCAATAAAAATCCTGTCAATGTTTATAACGAATTTCAAAGATTGCATGGGCCTTTGTGTACCAAGACACACACTCAAAATAGGAAGCAGGAACATGGTAAATCATTTACGGATGTTCGACCACCAGTGGAAATCAAAACCATATTGTTAGAAATGCCGAGGTTTGGAGCCGAGAGTGCAGTGATTAAGCCAAAAATGAACCAAACCAAACCGTCCGCAACTAAAATAGTAAAACCAAAACCGGTTAAACCAGTTGCAATAACCTCAACTCACGCTTTGGTAAAGAAATTATCGCAAATGGAACACTCCATAAGAAAGGATTCCAAAATTCAAATACATCAAACAGCTTCTACTATACTCGATGTAACTAATAGGGAGTTAGAAGTTGCTAAAGAGCAACTAACGCAAATTAAAAAGATGATTGAGTTAAAGCAAGTACAAACTCAAACGACGAAACCTCCTCCTTCGTCTCCCAGAATTAAAACAAGCAGGCATCGAAATTGTCATCAAAAGAAATATTTGACCACTTTGCAATCTATGAAAAAAAAGCTTTCCGAAATGGAAAAAAAATACTCGAAGAAACCGCAAGTTATGTATAAAAGTGTAAATGACACATTTACTCAGTTTTCCAAAAGTGTAGAATCTATTTATACACGAAAAACATTATCCGAAGACGAAGATCTTGACAAGACTTTAAAAGTAGCCATATCCGAATTGGATGACATCGTCAAAACTGATATATCAAAAACATTTGAAGAGTTTCCGAAATCGAAACAGCCTAACAAAAAAGAAGATACAACAGTTTTTAAATTTGAAGGCGATAGTCTCATTACAAATGACACGAAACTAACCCCAGCATCATCGTTAGATTCAATCGATAATTATTTTAATAAAATACAGAACGATTTGTTTTATAAAGAGCCAGATCGTACCATTGAATATTCCAAACCAGTGGAAGATTTTCTCGCTGGTGAAGATTTCGACGAAACTTCTTCACAATCTTCTCTAACTCCTCGTTACGAAAAACCCAAGCATGTAAGATTTGAACACGTTTTAGCAAAGGATTGGTCAGGCGATTACGAAGAAAATACTATCGAAAGTTTACCAGAAGAAACACAAACAACGAATACAAAAACAAATGATCCGAATAAAGGTGAAGAATATTTAACAAATTCCTGTAAAAATCCCTATCTGAATAAAAAATTAGACGAAGGCGATAATGTATCCAAGATTATTGATATGTCTGAAAAACGATTAAGCAGATATAGGGATTTAAAGCAAGACGTCAAAGATGTTAACGATTTTTGCGATACTCTTCGCGAAATAGTCAATACCGAAGACGAAGAAGACGATGAAGAAGAAATAAACAAAACGACTGAAGTATCTTGCGGTGATTGTTTAACAGGGGAGAATATTTTTGATGAGAGTAAACTTCAACAGTCAGTACTGAAATCTTGTTATTTAATGAAGGAGTTCAATATAAAACCGAAGGTTTTCCGAGAAGAATCTTCATTTTGTAACAAAAGTAAATTTTATAAAATGAATGAAAAATGTGCGGCCGCAGGCGATAGAGACATGAATAATTTATTAGAAAATCTTCATCAAGCTTTGGAAAATTCAATTTATACAGTCGATACGAAACAAGTTAGTAAAATGTGCAAGTCTAATGTTGTTAAATAAATTGTCTTTTATTACAAAACTAGTTTTATTTTAGTAAATGAAAATAAAAATGGTAGGTTTAATGGTTGGCAAAATATGACTTTTTTAAAGTAGCTTGTTAAGAACTGGTATTTTTGAATAAATACTTTTAAACCAAATTTAATTAACAAGTTTTTTTGATAAACATAAAACAATTCAGTACCTTTTTAATTTTAAAATAAAGTACAGCGTACACTCTGCGTCATATAAAACTGGTACACCTTTATACCTTTATTTTCCCTATGTAAATCAAACTTAACTAATCAAAATGACAAACAGTCGTATGTGTCAAATTTGTCAAAGCGCATTATCCACGATGCCAGTCCATTTAAGGGAATTTGATAAAATGCGAATAATTTTCAAAATAGAGGATGGTTGGTCCATTAGACGAATTGCCCAAACGTTTAATAGAAGCAAAACCACGATTCAAAACATTAAAAAAAGGTGGGATAACGACCAAACTATTTGCAGAAAAAGAGGAACTGGAAGACCATTTATAACTACAGCGGAGCAAGACGAAGCATTAACTGATTACTTAAGGGAAAATCCATTTCACACGGCAAGACATGCAAAAGTTGCAGTAAACTTTAATGCTTCAATAACAACCGCATTAAGAAGAATTAGAAAAACTAACTTAAAGAATTGTGTGGCCGCCCGGAAATACAAACTCAATGAAGAACATAAACAAGTTAGATTAATTTTTGCCTTAAATTATGTTTTAAACGATACATTAAATTTTTGGGGAAGGGTAATTTTTTCCGATGAAAAAGTATTCCAATCACATAGTGACGGCCATATTAGAGTTTATAGACCACCTGGAAGTAGGTTTAATGAAAATGATATTTCTTCTAATGATAAGTCTGGACGATTTTCTGTAAATGTTTGGGCTTGGATGTATAGAGGAGAAGATTAAATGTTAGAAACTATTTGGATATTTTAGATGGGGTAATGTAACCATCGGTTAGGGAAATTTTTTCCAATGATAATTTTATTTTTCAACATGGCAATTGCTCAGTGCACACTGCTCGCAGCGTACGCAATTATATTGCTGAAAATAATATTGAAACGCTTCCATGGGTCGCTAAAAGTCCAGACCTTAATCCAATAGAGAATGTTTGGGGGCTTATGATAAAAAAATTGAAAAATTTAAATACAATTCCACGAAACAAAGAACACTTATGGATACAGGAAATGAAAATTTAACATTAAATTTAATTTACTCAATGCCTACAAGATTACAAGAACTTATCAATAATAATGGAGGTATGACACGTTATTAATTATTGAATGTAAACTTTCATGGCTTCTATGCTACCATGATCTATAATCTATTTGTTAGTTCATTTAATTGTTTATGTATAAATGATAATAGATTTTTCTTTTTTCCAATTTGTTTTATTGCTTTATAAAATTTAATTTCATCATTACATCTACTAACATTTTTATTGAGCTGGCAACACTGCCATAGAAATTATACCATAACAGCTGATTTAGCATTGAGACTTTTTAAAAGATCATTTTACACAACTACAAAAACACTATTTTTGATTATAATAGTTGTACCAGTTTTATATGACGCGGAGTGTACCAATACTATTAAGGTCTGCTTCTACAACTCAAGTGTATACCAGGCATAGAATAGTATTTAGAATAGACACTGCCTATAAGTAAATTTATGTCGATTTTGAGAGCCATCTATTAGATTGGGTCAAACTACTAGCAGTTTCAGTGCGTGACGCTTGTATTTTACAATTATTTCAATAACCTTAATATTTTCCGCTAGATGTCAGTAGATTTAGCTAACCATTTTGGAATTTATTTTAATAAACACATATTTTACAAAAGTATATTACATAGTATGAGAAGACTAATAAATAAATAACTACTACAAAAGTTACGTAAACTCTTAATAAGTGTAAGCACTAGTTATTTTTCTAATTAAATGCAAAATATATATTGTGCAATGTCCTTTTGTTCCTACTATTAAGCTCTGAATCTATTATTAATATTATTTAGATATAATTTTTAACATATAAAAATACCTTTGGGGCATTATTATTCGGAATGGGCTTTAGATCTAACCCTTTTAAAATTATATTAATTTTTTAAAACAAACACATATTGTGGTCAAAATTTTAAATTTTAATGAATGAATTATTCAGGGTATAAAAATCATGGTATAGTGTGTTTAACAATATAGTGCCTAAAATAAAAGGGGACATATGGTGATAATAAACTTCTTAGGTACTTTTATCTCAGGTATTGGCAAGTTTGGGTAAAGAATGCAGGTCAGGATTAAATTTGCAAAAATAATTTTTTAATAGAAACGCATATTAAAGGATATTCACAATAAAATTTAATAAAAATGTTAATATATCAATTCAGTTTCACTATCGTTGTCTACATTAATTATAAGGGGTTCTATGTTAGTATTAATCCTCCACTTTTATTACATGGTTTATTGTTCTTTTCCAACAATCAGCGTCTGGGTCATCTATATTTTGCCGGATTAATGCAATTATAGAAGGAAATGTAGGTATAGTATTTTGGGTCCGCACTTTGTTCTTTAGTTTTCTCCACATATGCTCAATCGGGTTAAATACGCAGTAGTAAGGAGGAAGACGAAGAACTGTATGTCCTTTGAATTATGCAATTGTGTCACTTACATATGTCTTCTGTATGTTAAATGTCCTTAGAACCTCTAAAAGCTGTGTTTTTTTATATCCTTCCTCAAAGTACATGTTGTTTTGGAGCATAAATTTCTGAATTTCCGCTTTTGTATTTGAAGAGCCTGGAACCTTCTTCAATTGGCGACTATGGTAACTGGCATTGTCCATAACTAGGACACTATGCGGGGGCATATTTGGCAGTAAAGTGTTTTAGAACCAATCTTCGAACAATTCGGCTGTAGTATCTTGGTGGTAATCCAACGACGAATCTTGAATGTTCTTCGCCGAAAGTCCCAAACTGTTTGGAATCCAACCATCTTCTGATCCAGCATGAATAATCGAATCGTGATCCGTTTTCTTTTGTTCGATGGAGCTTTTGTTTGGCATCGCACTGTTCCATCGGTCCATTCTTTTGCCGGAGTATCGTGGGTATCACACCAGGTCTCATCCAAATAGATTATTGGTCTTTGTAAAGACCTGTAATCACTTATGGCAGTCAAATATTCAAAACGCCATTGCCTAATCCATTGGAATTCCATAATAACTTGCCTTTTGTCAATTTTGCAGTATTTGAAACCTAGTTTGGATAAAAGTGTCCATAGGTTTTTAATTGATACCCTTATCTCAGTGGAGCACCTTAGTCTTGTTTGCAATGATCTGATAGTAGGCACCAAGTTTTCTTCGTACATAGAGTAGATAGTTCTTCTTATCAAATCTTTATCACAGTCATCAGTGGTTCTGGAAACACCACTATCGTTTCGTTTTCGTCTCGGATGAATTGGCCCCGAAATGTGAACTCTCACTGATGATTCCGGTATCCCTGTCAAATCACTGGTTTCTCTTACAGCAGAAATAAAAGCCCAATCCCTTTGGACCAGCTTCTGATGAACATCTTTGACGATTTCTTTGGCATCAAGGGATAAAACCCGTCGTCGGACAGGAACAGTAACACAGGGCGCCGCTGATGCAGTTTCCTAAGGACGAAACATTTTCCACAAAAATTATTAAACATCACAGACTAACTCTCACTACGGGAATACAAATAATATAAATGATTATACTTAACCCAAATTATACAAATACAAGAACCGATCCTGCGTGTGCAAATTTTGACCATACGCAATAAACCGTGACAGACCATCACAATAAAAGTGCTTTATTACCATCAGTTACCTTTTATTGTAGGCACTATATTGTTGAACACATTATACAGTTTTATACCAAACCCTTCTTTCAGTGCGACATAGTTTATCAACTTCTCTTTTGGACATAGATATTTAAATAATTATTTAAACTTTGACTACTCTATATGACATTACTTATTTTTAGATAAGTCTAATAAAGGTCACAACAGGAGGTACAGAAAAAAGACTTCCATGATTATTATATACATGTAGCGTTGACGTGTAGTAGTTTCATATGAAAGTGACTTCTTATCGATTGATTGACATTTAAAATATGCTAAATTAATAACTGAGTAGGGCAGGGCAGTAGTATGCATCAATCAGTGTCAGTTTTAATTATTTATCTATACCTTGTCCAGTGTATATATAGCTGCACGTCATCAAAGTGAACAAGTAACTAACCTAGCTTAATTTTGTACTCAAATAAAAAGAAATTTAGAGAAACTTTATTTTAATATTTACTAGATTCTAATACGATTTTAAATGCTTCGCAACATATTCCTATTCTGACAGCTGTGACGTGCACCTATATTTATACTGAATAAGGTATAGGATCAGTTAAGAACAGTAAACAACTAAACGGTTGAACTAAACTTCCACTATTTATTCGCAAAATACGTCACTGCATTTAAAAACGTATTTTGATGGACTTTCAAATAGTAAGGGTTAGTACAATAAATTTTATAGGATCAGTGTTAATTTGGTTTGGTTAATTCCTGATTTGTGTTTTTTGATAAAAATGTACATCAAATCTCTATCATTGGGAATGCCAAATAGCAGCTGCAATGGCGCATCTAGTGTTAGTAGGTTTTATGGAATTAAGATAATTTGATGCAAAAGTACTTGATGGTGACAAAACTATTACAATGTCAAAGGGGTTAGTATCTCATAAATAATCTTTCATACAATCTTAAACTATGTTTGAGTTTGAAATACAATAATTCATTCTCTCCAAACCAAACCAAACCCTTCATTCAGTCCGTTATCAATTTTGAATATTTTTGAAAATATTTAGGATAGTTCTTTAAATGGAAAAAAATTAATAATACTTACCATATAATCTTAAAGTTCCTTCCGCTTTTCCTAAAGAATTTGTGGAGACACAATTGTATGTACCGCTGTCGCTTGAAGAAAAAGATCGTATCACCAGCCACATAAAAACCTTGTAGCCGCTCCTTTCCTCTTTTATCGAATATTTAGATCTGGAAAGTAGGGAAGCTTATTATTATTAAGAAAATTGCAAAATAAAATATTTTGACTAAATTAAAATACAATACCGTAGAAAAATTTTAGTTCACTACAAAGTATTTAAACAAATGGAAAACAATTTGAAAAATCAAATGTATAAACCCATATTTTAAAATTTTAAATTTATTTACTTCATTGTGGTAGTCTCTAAACATAATTCCCACCTCATCTAGCTATTCACTGACAATGCTAGGAGCTTCTGAAAGTTTTATCCTCAGCCTGACAAAATCTGCTGCCAATTGTTTTCAATAACCCACTAAGGCGACTGTATCCAGTAGGTAGTCCTATCACAATTCGCAGATGCCGCTCGTATTCAGCAGCTGTTGAGATATTTTTTCAAAAATCTTTTACAAAGCCTTTGGATGTCTTAAACCCTCTAGCTCGGACTAGCAGGAAAGTTTCAACCGATCTTCCCAGTTCGGATGTTCTTGTATATATGTATAAATAAGGGGTGATAAGTACACTGCGACCTATATAATCTATTGTGTCCCCCCTTACTTGTCAAGTTTTGATGTTTTCTCAGATTTATAGTAGCTCTTCGAGTCCTATTTTCCTGAGGAAGTTTAGAACATCGTCGGGCTTTAAATTAGGTAGATCCACTTCTTCTATTTCATGTGCTCCTAGGTATCTGGCCCTAGAATTCTGCAAGACAGGGCATTCTGAGAGTATGTGTATTGAGGTTTCATCCTCTTCTTCACAGAATCTGCACTTAGCTTCATCTGCTAACCCTAGTTTCTTCATGTGGCTTCTTAACCAGCAATGCCCGGTTAATATTCCCGTTAGAATTCGGAGCCTTTTTTTACTGAGGTAGAGGCAGCTAAGAGATCTCTTCTGGTCATAGTTCCCCAGTAGTATTTTAGATTGCCTCAGTCCTTACAGCTGATTCCAGTACTTGGATTTTTCCTTCTCCATTTCTTCCCTTAGTTTTCCTAAGATTACTCTACTGCTGATCCCACAGGATGGTTCTGGTCCCAAATGTGGGGTTTCAGCTCCTTTTTTGCCAGCTTGTCTGCTGTTTCGTTCCCCTCTATTCCTATATGTCCCGGGACCCATAGCAGGGTGACAGTGTTCTTCTGGCCTAGCTCATTTAGTTTGCCTAGGCATTCCCAAACCATCTTCGAACTGATTATATTTGAGCTCAGCGCGTTGATGGCTGCTTGACTATCCGACATGATCACAATCTCTTGTCTGCGGTAGTTTCTTCCAATATTGATTTCCACACATCTTTCGATGGCGCGGACTTCTGCTTGAAAGATGCTCGAGTATGTGCCCAAATTTTCTGAGTATTTGGCTCTCGGTCCAAAAACCCCTATCCCAGTTTCCTCGTCTAGTTTGGAACCGTCCGTATACCACCTTATGGTATTCTGGTTTAAATTCTGTATGGTGTCTTCATCCTATTCAGATTTATTATTCAACTTTGTGATGAATTTTCTCACAAAGTTCAATTTCTTTGTCATATCATCTTGGGGTTTTTCCTAAGTTTGATCAAAATGAAGTAATCGAGGTTTTTCCCTGATAATTCCTTCTTTGATCATTCTATATATCGTTTTTCTTCCTTACACTTTCTAACAGAATGTGCAGTGGGGTCAAGTTTAAAATCACCTCCATTGCAGCAGTGGGGCAAGTTCCCATTGCTCCAGTGATACATGAACAGGCTAGTCTCTGAATCTTCGAGAGATTTTTCCTCGTCGTACTCAGATTAGCCCTTGCGCCCCAAGCCACTGCCCCATCTGTGATTACTGGTCTCACTATTGCTGTGTACATCCATTGCAGAATACGTGGGTAGCATTCCCAGTTCTTCCCTGCAATGTTCCTGCACACCATGAGGGCCTTGGTTGCTTTGTGTATTACTTCGTCTTCGTATTTATTCCAGAGTAACCTGATTCACCCAAAGAAAGTGCTATTTAGGTTGCATAGCATTTGGTACCATCCTGGTATTTAACTAGCCTTCCTTTCCTTGTGATTTCTGTATCAGGATCATACCATATTTGTTTAATTGTTTTTTTTTTTAAATAAATATAAATCATCTTCAACGAATTTGGTTCTTTGTGACAACTACGGCTGCTTAAACATACGGTATTGTTGTGATACGACATTTATTTAGATGTTACTGTAATAAACCCGAACGCAAAATACATGCATGGTAGACGTATTCAAATAAAAACAACTGACGCGAAGCACAATCCGCATTTTCTGGTTTTGATTGAAAGTTTTGTATGTCGTTAGTCTTTGAGACTGGTTGTGCATTCGTCAAAAATCATTAATACGAAACGTCAACATTTCTGTATATTCAGCAACAATTCTCTTGGTGAAAATTGAAAACACGCATTATTATTGAGGGTGACTTTGAGTGATTTCCATTTGTCGCAGCTGACGTTTATATTATTTTGTATAGTATTTACAGCGTATAGATTTGTTATTGTACTATAATTTAAATCATAAACGGAATATGTTAACAGAATGAGAGAAAATTATGCATTAAAAATCGCTGATATTATATCTCACTACTCGATTATACCACCCAATAACGGTAGTGAATATCAACAATAATCATAAACGCGCATATATGATGAAAACAATAGTCGGAATTTGAATATACCTATACGAAACGTATAAAATGATCCCCTTTCGGTACATAATTCGCAAAGTTTGATGCCGCGTTCTGTCGGAAGTTGCGGTACAGACGAAATTTGCAATTATTCGCAAAATTTTCCTTGGTGTTGTAGTCAAAAAACATCAAAGCAAAAAAATATTTAACATGCAGTCGCCGTATACGCCAAAAGTTACTTCGTCTAGAGAATTTAAATAAAAGGTCTCTGATATTTTTTGTGTAAAGTGAAACTATTTTAATATCTGTATTTCTAAATATCGATGTTTAACTTTCTTTTGATCAATTTACGCGGCCATACCGAGTTAGAGGTCCAAGAGGTCCAATTATGCTCTGGATATTCCACTTTGTATGTGACGAAACCATAAAACCATAGTTTTTTCGCTATGTTGAATTACGTGCCCAGTGGTTAGTTGTTTTAGTTTTTTAAGGTAATTGTGTTTGTTGATTTTCTTAATAGCTACGTCGTGTGTTAATACAGTGAAAGCATTTTTTAAGAACTTCTTATTATAGAAAATAAAAAAATATTTAAGAACATTTTTTTTAATAATTTCTGTAAATAGGTATAATGAAGAGTTTATTAGAGTAAATTTTGAAAATGCATATTTTGTTATTTCGGTATTATTTGTAAAAGTATAATAATTACTTATACGTGTCTGCGGATGAAAACAGGCAACGTTTACTACTAAGTCCTCTAAGGAAAAGAGTTAAAAATAATCAAATAGATATAAGAAACAAGGAAGTAATGGTTAATACTTATAAATGCGAATTACAAGCTAATTCATCTTAAGCGTTAAGCGATATTCATCAAAGGGTTGCAGATCATGTTGGAGTTTGATCGAAAAGTGTTTTTAATGTCATGAAGAAATATAAAACACATTATCTGTGTTAAAACAAACCTAAATAATAAAAAAAATAAATACTATAGACGATTTTGATAAGTCAGCATTAAGGAGAATGTTTCATCAATATTTTTTCCGGAATGAAATTCCTGCAATTAGACAAAGTCCTAAGAGATGTAAATTGTGATAAATACTTGCTAAATTTTAAGAGAACCACATTGTACAAACTAAATTTTCAGTTTAAAAAACGTGGAAGAAATAGTTTGTTACTCGACAAAAGTGAAGTTGTGCTATGACGAAGAGATTAATTGCAAAAAATATAGACCTAAATTAGAATAATTTATTATTTAGAGGAGACATGGATAATGGCCATACAAAATCAAAAGTTTGAGTGGATGCTTCAGTAACTGTCGACCGGCTTAAAAAATCCGTCAGGTAATTTAAATTAGAGTATTTTAATTTTTATACAGGGTGGTCCAGAATTATGTACATTCATTTTGCAGTGTTGGTAGAATCTTACGAAACTAATTTTCATAAGAATATCCATCCATCTCCTCATGGTAGTCAACAAATTCAAAAGCCCACAGAGCATCCCAAATAAAACCAGTCTCACTTCCGATGTGACAGATATCATTTACCTTAAAGTCATATTAAATACAAGGTGGTCCAGAATTTTGTACATTAATTTTTACTTTCCTGTTCATTATTTTGTATTGTTTCTTCTTCTATTCTTAAGTATTTGGATACTTTACCTACGCTGGTCTAGTGCCTTGATTGTTGTTTTAGAATCGACTTGCACGTTTTCAGTTGTTGCTAGTTTTTTATTGTTCAGTTAATTCCTCATCTGATTTTAATATGTGCTTGAGGTCTTCAATGGTAATGTATTTTCTTTTTATAGTTTTTACAATTGTATACCGTATATGTGGTGTTAAATAAAGAACTAAGTGAGTAGCATAAAGCCATGCAGAAGAGCAAGGGAGATATATACCACATCGAATGTTTATGTTTTTTTATTATTTTATCATTTGTCCTTAAGTTCAGGTTAGTTTACCAATGTTTCATGGATTTTGATGTGAATGACAAGAGGGTAACGTGCGTTAATTCTGTATACGCTGAACTCTTCTATTAGCCATGTTCGCGGAATATTGTCAAATGTCTTTTTATAGTCTATAAAACGTCATATTTATTAAGTTTTGTTTGAAGCATTTTGATAGAAACTGGTCTATAAGAAATTTTAGCAAATTGTTAAAGAATAAATAAATTAGCTTAGTAACATATTTGATAGTTTTTCCTTTTATTAACAAAGCATTTACTGCATAAAATAAGAGAATTATTGAAACAGAAATAATGTCATCTACCAAACATAAATTTCACTCTAATTTGAATTTTATATACGTACAATTTAGTTCTTTGTTTTATTATTTTATCTTTTGATCTACCTCATCAACATAAAAGTATATATTTTAACTTTAAAATTTATGGTGCGGTTATTTTCTTTTCCAGTTTATTTCTATTTTAAAAGTATTGAAAATAAAACAAAAGCTATACAATCATATTTTCATAAATCTCAAGTAATCTAATTTTTTTATTTTGTTAGTCTCTTGACCTATTTGTCTTTTGCCTGGCAGGATATTGATGACGGTGATCTGATTTTTGACTTTTAAGCAATCAGATTTAAACCACTTTTAATTACAGTTTTTTTTACTCTTATCATATATTCTGACTGACTCCTTACAAACCCCCTTCGTTACAAGAACTTATAGGTATCTTGTTGTTGTTTTATACGATAAAAAAAGGATACATTTAGTAACATCCAAAAGAAAACTTTTATTGTAAACCATTTTATTAATACGTTTTAATGGAAAACAATGAAAGTCTACTGGTTAAATAATGAAATCACTTAACTCTTGACAATCCTGATTTAGTGAACAAATTCTACGGAAGGTGTGATTGAAAACAACGAACTTTACTTTGAATATTGTTTAATTTATCATCTAAAATAAAAATTTTAACATAAAATTAAAATAAAAGTATAAGTCGTGATTTTTTAAAACAAGAATAACTTTTTACAGCTTTCAAGCTTATTAAATATTAAAAATGTCGATCGAAAAATGTCATCGGCTATGAAATAAGGAGTGTGATACATTTTCATAATTCTGAGAGTGAGTAAAAAGATAACAAATATGCTTCCATTCATCCCTACTTCAGTGGGGCCTTGTTCTCTTACTGTTACTCTCCTACTTGTCATCATATATTTAAGAGTTGTGCTCTTGTCGGTGTAATTGTCTCCTTCTTTCTTTGTCGTAAGGAAGATCCTACTCCTCCTTAATTTGTGAAATATAACTAGGCCTTGGCCCTCCCCTTCCGCTCTTTCCTTTAAAATTCCTTTGTATTATGGTTTAATGTAATTGTCCGGACGTATAAAATGGCCCAACATTTATCCTCTTCTATTTTTATACCACCACCTCTTCTAAGTACCTGTTGGTTTGTTATTCTTGCTGTCCCAAGTCATTTCGAAGCCCTCGAATCTATT
Organism: Ophraella communa; assembly: GCA_035357415.1. Taxonomy (NCBI): domain Eukaryota; kingdom Metazoa; phylum Arthropoda; class Insecta; order Coleoptera; family Chrysomelidae; genus Ophraella; species Ophraella communa. The sequence continues at coordinate 13,567,385 of CM068984.1, forward strand.
TCTATCCTGATTAATTATGATCCATATATTCCATATGTAGGATTTAACGTCCTAGTAGCCAGTACATCTGTCTAGCTGTTGTCTTTTCATTTTAATGTGTTTCTTCCATGTGAGACGTTGGTCCAGATGGATGTCAAGATATTTTGTCCCTGTTGCTATGTTATCTATCCTGTTGTTGTAGGGGTTTTGTCTACTAAAAGAATCTCTACATCGTCGGCAAAGGAAGCAATTGTGGTATTGTCGGTTTCAGGTATGTCAGCCGTATAAAGTAGGAAGAGCACTGTCTTGTGGGACGCCAGACTTGATGGGGCATATGCTGGACTGCTGACTGTCGAATTTGACGGAGAAGTTTCTATTGTCGAGGTAGGATTTAAGCAGAAGGAAATAATTACTGGAAAAAGCATTTTTTAGTTTTTAGAGCAAACCTCTATGCCAGACTTTGTCAAACGCTTGGGAGATATCTAGAAATACAGCGTTGCAATACTTCTTTTCTTCAAGACTTTGTGATATTTGGTTAACTATTCGATGAACTTGTTGGATAGTTGAATGTTCTTCGCGGAATCCAAACTGATGTTTTGGTAGAAGTATTTGGAGATTATGATAGGAAGAGACATTTGGCATGGTGCGTTGATAAGTTCTTCAATTTCTTCATCAGAACCTCCCGGTTCAAACAGCTTAAATTCAAATAAAAAAATACTTCCATAACTAGTGCTCGGGAATCAAATTTCGAAATTTGTTAAAAACTATCCATTATTCTGGCCTATGGAACGGTAAAATACATTATCTTCTTTCCAACATCCAAAGTAAAAAAAATATTAAATATTAGACAAAAAATGAAGGGAAACTTTCAACGCCACAATACCCCTATATTTTACTAAAAATAATATCTGTATATTATCACAAAAAAACGAGCTCACAAACCTTTCATGAACCTCACGAAAGAAGAGAAATTTAGAAGGAAGGAAATGAACTTTCGTCTTTATGATGTAAGCCTTTGTGTGTACCGAATTTATATTCAATTTTTCTCATAAATTATATTTTTAGAAATGATGACTATTTGCGGTAATAAATCTTTTTATTTGACACATCGTCTCGATTAATCAGCCATAATTGATAGCACGATTTAATGTTTAATCTGTTACTCACGAAAAAAAACACACAAAATCGATTCGAAGCAACTAAACGACCTAGGGAAAAATTTAACGATTCATGGTATCTCGTTAAGATGAAATTTTTCCTAATTTATTAATACGTACCCATTAAGAAGCATTTCTCCCCTATTCTTTATCCAATAATTGACAGTGTTTGGGTAAGCTTCTACGTAGCATTCTAGTTGAACGTCCGTAGAAACCGGAGCTCCAAGTAATTGATTTGGCACCTTGATTACAGGAGCAACTGAAAAGAAAATGAAATGTTACTTAAATAATTTATATTTAAATCAATACGTTATTAAATTAATTGTACTAACCCTTACTTTTTGTAAGTCCATCTTATTAAAAATAATAAAAAACTCTTCGTTTTAACAAAACTTCCAATATTTATTTAAAAAATTGCTTTTTTAACTTTAATGACAGCCGTTTCGCTAGACTTAGCATCGTCAGATTGACATATTGAAGTTACATTTTGTTTATTTGTAGCTAGGTACCTGATTTTTATTAGGTAGTTATAAGGCTAGACCAAGTATGGAAGTAATAAGACATAATAATATTAAAGCCTAGATGTTATACTGATCTTAGAGGGAAGTACATCCAGGATAATCCCTTAGGGCTCATAACATCTAGGCTTTAATATTGTTATGTCTTATTACTTCCATACTTGGTCTAGCCTTATAACTACCTAATATACATCAGGTATCTAGCTACAAACAAACAAAATGTAACTTCAATATGTCAATCTGACGATGCTAAGTCTAGCGAAACGGCTGTCATTAAAGTTAAAAAAGCAATTTTCTAAATAAATATTGGAAGTTTTGTTAAAACGAAGAGTTTTTTATTATTCTCAATACGTTATTATCATTATCCATTGCTATTATTTACATTTTCTTTAATTGTTACTTCTATAGATAATTCCACTCTTAGAAAAGAATATTTCAGAATCTGCTGAACCTCAGTATAAGTTGTTACAATTATGTTAAAACATCGGTATACTATGTTAAGTTAAAATTGAAATAGTGTGAAGAAATATATGGGGCATTCCATGCCAACTCATCCTATCGATTGGATTTGCATTCTTGATTTCGCTGAAATTTGGGCATCTTTGTGTACCCTTCGAAAAAGGTTTCTATGAATTTTTCAAATTTTTTCATTTGGCCAATAGAGAGATATTAATTTTCGAAGTCGACTTGTGTTTAATTTTGGGCTCATACGCGTAAATCCACGATTCATCACCTGTTACGATGTCATAGACGAGTTTCGAAGCACCGCGATCGTATTTTTTGAGCATTTTCTTCGACCAATCGATACGAGCCTTTTTTTGAGCGATTGACAAATTGTGTGGAATCCAACGCGAAAAAATTTTTTTGACCGTCAAATTTTTATGCAATATTGAATGTATGCTGGTACCACTAATGCCTAAGATTGTCTCAATCTCACGGTAGGTCACATGAGGATCTTGCAATATCAGTTCGCGCACAGCATCAATAGTTTTCGGAACAACAAACAACTGATGGACAACCTGCACGAAATTCATCTTGGAGTGAACTACGGCCATGATTGAATTCACCATACCATCCATAAACACTGGTCCTTGATGGAGCTTCATCGGCAAAAATTGAATTAAGTTCACCCATGCATTGTTGCTGAGTTAGTTCACGTCAAAAGTTAACACAAATAGCGCTCGTATGTCAAAACGTTCTGAGTATGTTTAATCTCAAAAATGTCCAACTTTACGATAGAGCTGTCAGTTGCCCAATCCCAAAATTTAAAAGGCAACCCTCGTAGAAAATCCCGAAAACGTCAAATCCCCTTTTAAGTGTCAGTTACAACTCACAATTTTTTAAATGGGAATTATGGGCTTGTGATATATCGTTTGAAAGGTCTCTTTCTTTTATATCTTAAAATATTATTGATTTTAGATTTATTCCAAAAATTACTATGAAAAACTATCTTATATCTTTTATTTAATTGTTCATAACCTAAAACATATAAATGTCAATTAAGTAGATGTTCAAAATTCTCACCGCAAACCTCTTGACAATATCCTAATTTTAAATAAAAATGTTTTCTAACGTCCTCCATCTTGTGGAGGGTCGTATCAAAACCTCAAAAAAGCAGCTCGTTTTTCTGGTTTTTATTATTGGTTTTTCCTTTTTATTATTAATGTGTAATTAAACAAAAATGTTATTAACAAATTCCTTCTAGTTAACTTTTTATATAATGGAAGTTTTATTTTCCTTAGCGATTTTTTGTTAGAAACTGTCTATCGAAGTATTTTTCTACCATAAATTGCTTGTCTTATGCAAAAAAGTGTGTCAGCTATACAAGGCTATCAATTTAACTTTCACATTGTGTCTTTTTACTTAAATGTGTATCAATATCGTTACAGACCGAAATTTCTTTTACTTTTATCAAAAACATTTCTTTGCGAATGTTTGGAAAAGCCAAAAAAACAATCTATTTTCTTAAGCGTTCAATTAATTCAGATGGATTAACTCGTTTCGCTTTTTATTCAATTTATTCATTTACATTTACAATGAGTTTGGGGAAAATAAAAGAAAAACATTCTTAAAACACAAGGAATGTTTTTCAATAAGAAATAATTATGTCACTCAAAGAATTTACTGAAAAAAAATTAACAGCGTCCTACTTTCTTTTGATTTCATAAAACAGTTTATTATTTTTACAAGCAACAAGAACCAATTAAAAAAGAAATCCGACTCGTTTAAAATATCTTATATATTATATTTAATTTTTTCACACTGTACCTTGAACGTTACTTCCAGCGGTTTATTGGGTTTAACCCTCATAATTCCTTTTTGAAATGCAATTTATTACACTGACCCTTACTTTGTAAAAGTCCATCTTATTAAGATTATTAAACAAAGAACTTTGTAATAAAACTGTTACTTTTTGCTCAAAATACTACCATTCTATAGTCTATATAGAAAGGACAAGGAGTAATAAATCATTCATTTAAGTAGATTTCATAGACGTACCAAAATATATTTTAAGAGGGTATACCGTAAGGTACATTTTGTATTGAACGAATGAGTTGCAGCTATGCTAAAGAATATACGATTTAGGTCAGAGGTAACGGGATGTACTAATTTTAATAAAAAAAAGTGATAGAGGTACCTAAATTTTAGTAAGTTTGATAAAGAAAGGCAACACAGTTTATTCATAATAGAAAACAAACCAATCTATAACAATAATTATTTTATATATTTGTATCCTTTTTGTAAGAAGATTAATTCAAACTTTGAATATTATCACAAATAAATTACAATGAAATATATTTTTTAAAAATTAATTCAAGTCAAGATAGCAAGAATTAATATGGGCTCAGGTAAAGGGGGAAGTTGGAAAAAAATACTACTTTTAAAATAAACGATGTTGTGAAAATATGTGGAAAATTGACAATATTTGTGATGATTTAATCGACCCTATTATTATTAATGTCAACAACGATTCTTCCTCTTCCGAGTCGGATATAGAATAAAATGTAAGTAATAAATGTATTCCAATAATTATTTCTTTTCATTTTTTATTATATTATAATTTAAAACGTATTTTTCCCAAAATACATACCACTGCATTGCGTTATTGTTTACCTGCTAATCCTTTAACAATGAAGAAACTCTAAACTTTGCTACAACTGAAACAAATACGGGGTCGATCTATACCTGGTTTTTAGGTTTACGGAAGAAATGTAATTTAAAGTAAGAGATTTATCAAAAAATTTTATTGTGCTCTCTTCAAAGGTTTTGCATACCTAATTACGGTTTATTGCTCCTCGTACTTTTTGTACATACTATAGTGCTGTTTCTATATACTATCATCGTCAGATTAACATACCGAAGTTACATTTTGTTTTAAGAGATATTTATCAAATCAAATTTAACTGCAGCGTACTATTAATATATCAACTAATGACAATTAAGTCAAATATGACAAATCCATATTACATAAACAACTCCACAGCACTCTCTGTTTCGGTACTGTTTAATTTGGCGGATACCGGACAATCTGTCAGACCTAATGAACTTACCCCTAGCCGAGGTATAGTATTTGGGTAAAATTAACGTAACTTACTTAAATATAGTCAATTTCATTAGTTAAATATATTTTTCTATCAACTTAAAGGCGACATTAGAGCAAATAGTTGTTGAATTATTAATTACTATTTTTATCATTTGGAGAATACCGTATTTATTTTAGTTTTCTCCAGAACTTTCCACTATTTATCAATGGTACGTCGTATGCTTGCGTTAAATCCACTATCAGTAGATCCAGTTCATTAGCTTTAAGTTTGTTTTATTATTCTAAGTTTTGTTAAAAATTTTGTATATTGTGAATGTATATACCAACAATGAATCCAATTTATTGGCTCCTCAGATTCTTATGTATGGTAAACATAAAAAACACTAGCTTATATCTCAATAGACTAATACTTATCTTTATCATGAAACTATATATAACACTGCCACCTCTAATTTTGTTGGATCCAACTACCCGAAATAACTCGTGTAATATTTTACAACACGCCATGTAAGATAACGGACTGAACTCCAATTCACCGGCTAAATTCTTATCATTAATAACCTCTCTAATATTAGATAATCTCCAGTGAAAAGCTTCAGCGAATTGTTCTGACATATTTGCTGATGTGTGTCCCTGGTATTTCTAATCCGTTAAATTAAACTAACGTTTTGAGCTTCATGAAGGGAAACTGTCGAACACAACGAAAAAAATGTATACCTCCGAGAAATATCAATTTCCAATGCTTGTTTTATGAATTATACAAGGTGTGTAGGTGATTTTTATATTAATTTATATTTAAATTAGAGGTACTTGAACTTGGTTTCAATCGATAAGCGAATTGAAAATAAGGGACATACCTACTTGCTAAAACTATTCATAAAACTAAATTCACGGGCCAACTTCTATTTAAATAATCAATTTAATAAACATTTAATAAATTTAAATCTTTCAAATCTTATTAAAAAAAATTGTCAAATTTGAAAATGTAAACTTTTTTCGCAGTATTATACGTAGATCTTTTTGTTCAAAAGAATTTTCACGATTAGGTGTTACTATCTATTTTTCATCCCCTTACGAAAGTAAAAAGAAAAAACTATTTTATTAAATCAAAAGATGGGTGTACAAAAACATAACATGGTAATTAATAAAAACATGATTTTAAGACTAATACCCGTATTATGGTGGCTGCGTTAAATAATGTAAGCTCTGTAACCTTCAAAGTTACAGAATTTAAGAATTTTGCAATTAGAGTCATTCTGTATACTTACATTTTTATATAAATGCCTCTGTAAACTTACAGAGAGTGAAATGTCACCGTAACCTTAAATATTAAATTATTATTTCGCAGTTACCAAGTTAATATAATGAATTTTATGCTTTTATTTATATATTTACTTGGCAATGACGATAATAATAGGTATGAATAAAATTCTTAAAATAATAATAAATATATCTTTACCAGTTCATTCATTTTAGAAATCGCTTAAGAATAGAAAGACGCGTTTTGAGGTATAACGAAAATCCGTTCGAAGTATCGGAGTCAATTTTTAAAACAAATTATCGTCTTCCCCAACCAATTATTATTGAACGAATAATTGAACCGTTACGTCAACATATAGTCTTATTAAAAAGACAAGATTCAATTCCATTTCATTTAAAGGTATTAGCAGCAATAATTTTCTTTGCTAATGGATCTGACCAAAAAGCTGTGGGAAATTCTCATTTAAATTGTATGAGCCAATCTGCTATATCTAAGGCAATAAACGAAGTTAGCAGGTTAATTACTATACATCTGGCACATATTTGGATCAAATTTCCAACATTAAGAGAAGACAATGAAAAAGCACAAGAAGGATTTTATACCAAATGGGGCATGATAGGTATTATTGGAGCCGTTGATGTGACTCATATAGAAATCATAGCTCCTCCTTCAACAGATGAAGAACATCAACCTCATCTTTATATCAACCGTAAGGGTAGACACTCAATTAATATGATGTTGGTTTGCGGCTCTGATTGTTTTATATCGGCGTTAAATGCTAGATACCCCGGATCTGTACACAACGCTGCTATTTGGCATATGTCAGATTTACGAAGATTATTTTTTTTATTCACAGCACAAGCTTTTTAACTTACAAATGATATCACAATAAATTTGATTTAAATTTTAGGTTAGAATACATTCACGGAGTTAGTTACAGAATATAATTTTAAATTTGACGGACCATAATAACAAAAATATAAATTCTTTATCTATCCTACTTATAGATGTATGTAACGTTAAATTCTTTATGTTTTACAGTGATGACCATAATACGGGCATAAATGACTTAATTTTCGAATCTATAAATATAATACCTAAATGAAGAATAATAAAAAACTCTTGTTTTAACTCAACTTCCAACTTTAATTGGCGTTTTTTGTTAATAACATTTTTTGATATCTTCTAAAACAACCCATATACCTAACTTTGTCGTAAGGTTGGTACTCCCTGTATGAAAACTGAGATTTATACTTTAAGAACTTTGGGACCTTTACTACCTGTTACCTACCAAAACCACCGCAAGCCATGTTCATTTACCTTAAAATTATTTTTGTTTTAATATAATCCTATTGAAATTATGTATTATTAATAATTCAAAAAGCTGCCTTGCTGGAAGGGTGCATTAAAACAACGACCCATTGTAAACGGTTTAGCAAACAATATTTCTTAAAATTAAAATAATAAAAAAAATGTTAAAATTTATATTCATTTCCTCATTTATCAAAACTTCTTAATATCCGTCTAAAAACGGTGACAAGCGAAGTAGAATCAATTAACGTCGTGAATACTAATGGCTTTAAACAGAGATGCTCAATAAAAAATCAACAAAAAAATCTTCCGAGGCTTTTGTAACGAAATACAATTTGAGCAACTTTCATTACGGCATTAAAAAAGTCACAGATGTACGACAACCGTAGTTGAAATTCGCAAAAACGATTACACATTTTTACGATGTCTTATTTTATTATCCGATTTTATATAAAGATTACATTTTTATCGTATTGTCAGTTATTGTTTTATTTAATAAGGTAATTTCATTTATTGGTTTAATGGACATTTATCAAATTTTATGTTATTTTTTAAGACTTATTCATTAGATTGATGAACACATCAAGCTAAATACTGAATTTATTACATTAATACCTAATTGTTTTCAACTTTCTTCATTTTTCGTCATTATAAACAATTGTTTGTCTGTCATCATTTTTGTGTCATTGACTTGTGATAACAGGAATTTATTGAAAATTATTATAAGGAAAATACCTTATTATGGTACCTAACCTAACCTAACCATATTTGTCCTATTGTCCTATTAAAGAACCTCCCCTTTTTATTAATTCCTTACCCTTTTTTGTCATTCATATATTGTACATATTTCACATTTTTCACAAACATATAATGCAAGTTTTTTGTTTGTTATAAACACTCAAAAATCCCGAAATCAAACATGTGGATGCTAGTAGTGGTGGGTTGCTATTTCACGAACTGTTACTTTGTCACTGCTACAACGCTGTCACAGTCACAGTCTGCTCCAGATTGAATAAAATAGCAGTGACAATTAGTCACGTTTTGCTGTTTTGATTTTGAGATTTTGTAGTTCCTGTACCACATCGGTTCCATTTGTTATTGTCAGGAACGTTATCGTGTTTGCGACAGTAACATTTAACATCGTTTGAGACGAAGCAGTGATAACTGATAATGGTGGTTTACCGTTATTTTGCGGCCAAAACTCTTACTACATAATAAACGGATAAATGTATTGAGGATCAAAAATATGTATAATTTCTAGTAACTAAAGGACTAAACTTTTATGATATGAATATAATAATACAGCAACCAATATGTTCGGTCGCGATTACCCTTTATAATATTTGTAAATAGCAGATTCATTTTTATGTGTAACAATATGGCCAAGCTAAACTGCTCCAGAAAATCACTGCTTTTTGTCACCGTGACAATACTGGAGCAGTAACGTCTTGTCACAGCTACACTAAAATAGCAGGTTGGCCCACTTCTAGATGCTAGCAAACAAACTGTTGATATGAATCGAGCTATAGGGGTGCCCTCTACATTTAGTTTTGCGTTTTCTTCCCATTACGTCACTCGCACTGATTGGCGTTTGATATCACGTTACAAATAGTGTTATTTTTTAATTTTTTTTATTAAAATATAATAACTCCTCGTGTAAATTAACAAATATAGCTATTTTACGAATCCTGACAACTTTCTATCTTATGCAACAAAAATGTATGTATTCTTTTGCCACTGTAATGTACCCTATTGGACACAAAGTAAGATAGCGCTGGCAGTAGCATCGTTTGGGATCACTTCAGACAGTATTGATGAAAAAAATGGCGGGTCAACTACTACTGTATAACCTAAAAGTAACTAACTAAAAATAGGTTTTGGTAAATTATACGAAAAGTAGGAAAAACTTCAATAAGTTTATTAAAATTTCAACGATCCGTTAAAATTACAATTTTTAAAGTTTCCAATAAATTTAATAACCTCCAACTTTATTTGCAGCACGTCTATTAGACGTTTAACTTCGGTCTTCCCGGATTTTGTAATTCCCTAGTCTTTGTCGATCCGTTTTTGTGATTCCTTAAACTGAATTTTTATCTCGAGGTATATAAAGAAGAAAAACGAAAAGAAATTAGCCGAGGTTTTTCACTTCACTGGATAACTTATTAAAACAATTCCTCCGTGATTAAATTTAATTTAAATAATTGGCGTAAATATTTGACTTTGTCATCAGAAAATGAAACTTGGATATATCAAAGAAAAACACACCTTTATACCAGCTTTAAATTTACATTAACAATTGGCTTGGCTTAGCATTTTTAAATATTTTGGTACCTAATGTCGTTCAAAAAAGTTTGTAAACAACAAATCGTTCCTATCATTCAACGAGTATATATTGGAGAAGTTGTAAATTATTTAAGTGAGTAATAGCTGTTATTTGAGATTGAAATACTATACTTTGTCCACGGCTTTCAAATCAAATTTAATAGTAATTTAAAAAATCTGCCTGCTAGTACGGTAAAATAATATAGACACCAATACACACATACGTAATATGTGAATAATGGTATTCACTAGTGAATAATAGGCAACATTGAACTCGAGGAAACACATGTATAATTAAGGGTTTTTACAGGACTGTAGTGGACCACAAAAGTGGTCGATTTACCTGTATTATTTTTGGTTGTAAAAAAAAGGAGTGACGGTTATGTCAAACAATTTTTGTATTTGTCAGATAATAAAAAAGTCGCGAGTTAATTTTGAAGCGATTTTATATTTTTATCGAGTTATTTGCTACATTTGTTGGTCCTTCGAGTACAAAAGAAAAGCTCTATGGAACAGTTCAATGCTGCTGAAAGTGTTCCAGAAGTGCGGCTCCGTAGAAGTTCTCGATACAACAAGGGTATTCCACCTAAAAGATATGGTAACGCCAATAGTTCCGAAGCTGATTTAAATATAACTGGAAAAGGTATCAGAGTTCAAAATACCAACTTTCAAAAGGGTTATGAAGATGCTCCGGGTAAAGCTACTCCTGCTAAATCCATAATAAATAGAGAATATTCTTTGATGTTCGAACCTACTGCAAAATCAGTCATAATAAGGCCTAGCTGCATTGATTAAGGAAACAGAAGTCGGTAATGCAAAAAACCAATTCTGTGTCATCAAACTGCAACATCTGAAGCAGTTTGAAGAGGAAGAAGCCGAAGAACGTTTGAAACTTATAGCAAAAAAGCGACAAATTTCAACGGAACAATTGATAATAAAACATCAATTATTAGAAGAAAACAATCAAATCTTTTTTGGTGGTGGAGAAGATGATAAAAACGTGTTGCTTCAAGTTGCCAAGAAGTGTGTTCAGAGTACTGAGAATACTAAAAAAATATTGACTAAACAAAAAATGAGAAACTTAGATCATTTCTCAGGGGATATAACTGACTGGCCAATATTTATAAGTGAGTTTCGAAGATCTACAGAGCTGTACAGTTTAACAAACTATGATAACTTGCTGCGTTTATACAGTGCTTTGAAAGGTAGGGCTAGAGATACTGTCAAAGCTTTGCTAACTTCTCCTGAAAATGTACCCAGAATAATAAAGATGCTCGAGGCGAACTTCGGTAGATCGGACTGGATTGGATTTTCGTTGATGAATAAGGTGAAAAAGTTTTCAAATGTTAAAGAAGACAAAATTGAATCATGCATTGCCTTTTCCAATACTTTGAATAATATGGTAGTTACCATGAAAAATGTCAACTCTACTGTTTATATGTACAATCCAGAAATGTCAGAAATGTTGACAATTCTGACTGAAAAACTCCCACCGATTCAGAAATATAGTTGGAGCAAACTGAAAAACAAATGGATATTCAAGGAGTTCCCACATCGTTGGAAGACTTCGCTACGTGGTATGAAGAAGAAATTAGCTCGATGGTCGCCATTTGTAACCCATTTCAGAATTTTTGTATTTGTCAGATAATAAAAAAAGTCACGAGTTAATTTTTAAGTGTTATTTGCTACAGTGACACTTTAAATTCAATTTGAAGATTTTGAACAATTTACAAAATCCAACTTATACTTTAGACGTACTATGATTCTCTGACTTTAATACCATAAATTCAGGGTGGATAATTTTAATATTAAGCACGTGGGAAAGTTTGCAAGTGGATGTAATTGCCCTTATCCTCGAGGTGCGTACTATACCTTTTCTACAACTGAACGTAGAAAAAATTATACAATATATCTTTTTCACATTATGGATTTGGATAATAAACTCAATAAGTTATTTAAAAATGGGTGACAATATTTTTTTACAAATTATTTCATTGTGGTTCATTTTTGGGTAAAATTATGTATTTCTAAAAAGATGTATGTTAAGAAATTTTTCAACAAAAATATTTAGTAGTCGTTGATAAATTGTAGTTATCTACTGGCGTATAATGCCCTTCTCTATCGTGAGTAGTAGCCGTTAAAAAATATTCTATATATTTCAAAAAGCCCTTTTCTACAATAATGTGTACATTAAATTTTTTTTTCAGTTATTTCCATATGAAATTCGCCATTTCTGTTGATTTATATTTGAGATAACTTTTGATATGTATGATCAGAATAAAAAATAACTGTAACTAATGAATATTTTATATTTACCTGTCCAAAAGCAAATTAAATAAATGATTTATTATACGAACTTTAATATTAAATTGTTTTCGTAATTGATAATGACAGCTTACTTTTGAATTTTACAGTCCATTTATTTTTCATTTTATTCCAAATACCATATTCTATATTGTATATTTAACTGTCTTAAACTATTATTGTTACAATATTTTAAAACTATAAAATGAAAAATTATTTGTATGTATACTCAGTGACATTAGAAGTGCTACACCCAGAAGAAATAATTTTTTAATCTTAACTTTTTGACAACAGAATGATTATATTTATATAATGCTATGATAACAATATCAATGTTTTATCTTCATTAGTTTTTGGAAAAATAAAATTTTATCTTTAATTAAAAAAAAACGAGCTTTGAAGACCAGTTGGTAAAGAAATTTTTGATTATTGTTCTTTAGTCTAATTGTAGTCAATGTAACAAAATGCCTCGATTTTGAATTAATCAAAATTACCACCATGTTAGCGATCTTGACAGGGGTAGAACGGTAATGGCGGTAATGCGTGTGTATCGTGGTAGAGGAACATGAAGAAGACCAACTGGCCAACCAAGTTGTACCACAGAACGTCAAGATAGGCTTCAGACTACTTGCTCTGTAAGATTGGTTTGCTACTATGCGTCAAATCGCTGATTAATGGTTTGGAGAGAAAGGTAGACCTGTTACTATGCGTACACAATACTGTCGCATTCAAGACTTTGGACTGTTTGTATACTCCCCACCTCTAGTGCTACCTTTGACCCATGACCATTGCCATCAACGTTTGAATTGGTGCAGAGAACGGGGTGGAAGAATGGCATAATGTAGCATTCAGCGCTGAATTGCGATTTTGTGTAGGCATGCACGATGGCCGTAGATGGGTAAGATGCTGCCTTGGAGAGCGAAGAGATATCAGGTTTGTACTTGAAAGACATGTACACATGATAGTTTGAGTAATGGTTTGAGGGGCTATTGCCTTTCCCACTTGGTACGCATGTTGACGGAGGTGCAATGGCACCTGTTCCAAGATTTCTATTATAATGTAGTTGTCTACAGCTTTTTCCATCGTTTTGAAAACAATGTTAGGCTGATCGGTCTAAGGGATTTGGGGTGCGTAGTGTCCCGTTTCCCTGCTTTTGGGATGAAGATGAAGGTGATTTTGGCCCTTCTCCACGCTTCTGGTATGCATCCCAGTTCAAGACTGCTCCGACTAATTCGGATCAAGTGTGGAATTATTGCCTCTTGGCCTTGTTGGAGTAGGGCAGGAAATATTCCATCCGTTCCAGGGGTTTTGAACGGCTGGAAGGTGTTCATAGCCCATCTCAGCCGTTCCTCACTGCATATGTGTTCTGCCTTTGCAGTGTCTTCCCTGGTAGGTCTTTTAGCTTTCTCACTTGTTTTTCCCGAAGGGACTATTCCTCCGGTCAAGTGAGTTTCTAACAGGAGAAGAGCTCGTTCTTTTTCGCTTTCTGTGAAGCTTCCATCTGGTTTCCGTAATGACATAACAGTGTCTACTTTTTCTTTTGCCAAGACTTTGTGTAGCCTTGCTGCAGAGGGTGTAGCGTCTATTTTTTCGCAGAACCACTTTTCTCCCCCTGAAGGGAGACAATTTGAAACACAACAAGTGCTGCCAGCCTAAATTTAACAAATTTATGGTCGGATAGTAGTGCAAGGTGACATGACAATGGATATGTTACAAAATATCAGTTTTGTGATTTTGTCCAACGCTTAATTTTCAATATTTTGTACTAATTGCTAGCTAATCATTGCGTTTTATACTGATAAAATCAGGAGTCGTTTTATTAGTATTGATAAAATCATAGAAAAAATCCCGTCAAAACATCAAAACAGTTCCAATGCCAGATTTTTTTGACTTTTTCGTTTCCCTTACCTCAGTTTCCCTCTTCTCTTTAATACCACCGAATGTCGTTACCCCTCCCATTTTCTAATCCTGCTAGTGCAGACGGAGCCGTCCTTGAGAAAATATTAATTGAAAGATCAAAAGATTATGAGTATTTAGTCTTAAAAAACAATGTATTTATTAAATTTTATTATCTGTAAACCCATCTTCTTTCTGTCTCTTGATTATTAATGATTCAATAAACATCAATAGACATTAGGTAGGCAACAGAAAATACACACAATTTGAATTTAAATCTTATCATTGTTAAATCTTTAATTAAAAATGGAGTCTAACTGCGAAAAAAAAATAGAATTAGTGAAACGACATCGATGAAAGAGGTTTCTGTAAAGATTGGTTTAAAAAATGATCTTCTCAATTACCACTCATCCTGTAAAATTTGACTAGATAAATTTTTATTTTCCAGACTCAAACTTTTTTATTTTACGCAAATCTGCTCAAACAAACTTAATAAGATAAAATCACGGACTCCTGATTTTATCACGTTTCAGTTTGTTTTCGTATTTTTGCCAAATAAAAAAGTTTTCGTCGAAACTAAAAATTTATCGATAAAATTTGAAAGAGTTTACCTTTGAAAAAATTGCAGAAATGAAAATGATGAGAAATATCTATTTGTCTGTAGCAATCTAAAAGTTTTAAATGCATGCAGACCCAGGAAGCCGGTTACTTTTAAAGTACCTATCTATTTGATTTTTCATTGTCGTTTAGACAATTAATTGAATTATGATAATATTAACACAATATATTTCAAAATATTTAGATCATATAGGGCCGTTAGATCAATCGATTGGTACAGTGGTTGGTAAAAATAACCTCTTGGTAATTGTCAAAATCGTTATATCAATGTACTGGTATAATTTACCAAGAGGATAAATGGTTTTACCAAGAAGTTAAGCTACCAGCCACTTTTTTTTATTGTTACATTATATACCAATAGATTCATAACCTTAATCTCTAATAATTGAGACATTTTTGTGAACTTCAAAAAAATTGAAATGGATATTATTCAAGATATTAACATTTTCGATAACGATAGTGACGATGAAAATGAAGATTTGTTTGCGGTTCTTTTAAGAAAGCCATACACTGTAAGAGATAGACCGGATCATATGAATTTTTTGGATGACAGTGAATTTAAAATTAGCGTTAGATTAAGCAAAAAAGTGCAAATGCTCTACTGCAATTAATTGAAAATACTATAGACTTTCCTACAAGAAGGTAATACCTACTGATTTATGTGTCATATTTTAAAAATCTTCAGTTTTTTGTAATTACAAAAACAATTGCTTAACCCCACTTCAACAGTTACTTATTACACTACGGTTTTAAGCCACTGGCAATATGTTAATGGCAGTTGGAGATTTTGGAGGGGTACATGCAATCACTATGACAAATGTTATAAGAAGAGTTACCCAAGCCATATGTTTATTAAGAGAACAGTACATTAATATTCCCCAAGATGACGAAATTCCGATAATTCCAGTGATAGTGATAGTAACCTCAGAATAAGAAATGTAGTAGCAAGGTGACCAGGTTCTACCCACGATAGTACAATATATCTAAATATATCTAAAGTCAGCCTTAAAGAGAATATTTGATGAAGGAATGGGCAATTCATTAATTATAGGTTATAGTAGTTATCCAACACTAAATTACCTAATGACTCCTTTAGAAAATCCAATCTTACGAAAAGAGCAGCTATATAATGAGTCCCTGACTAGAACACGAAATTGCATAGAGAAACGAAGGTTTCCAGTTCTAGCATTGGGATTCTGTGTTTTCTTAACTGTAGTTCAAGATATTATAGTAGCAACAGCTGTTGTACATAATCTTGCTGTAGAACTGCAGCAGGAGGAATTATATGTAGATGACGAAATTGAAAATCTGATCAACGAGGTGGTTCCAATTGCCAATCAAGAACAAATAGGGGAAAACGTGTCACATCGAGACGAAATTATAAATAACCATTTTCATTTTTTATAAGGTCTTTATTTAAAAAAATAATATTTATGTAATTCAAACATCTATGTTAATTAACTAAAAAATAGAACTGAAAAAAAAATTAAATAACAAAAAATTAAAATTGCACTTCGTTTTGTTGCAAGAATTTTTTTTTTTAATTTCTAATTCGATACGTTTTATTTCAACGTCCATATCTGCTCCTTTTAAATCATCTTGTAGCTTCTGCAATTTTAATTCGTACTCTTTGTCCTAGAATACCATTTTTTTCTTAACAGCCAGCACTGTAACTTTTTCCACAGTTTCGAGTTTTTATAACTTTTTCTAACTGCTATAAGGCTATATATTTTCTCTTCATTTGAAGTAAGGTCTGATTTTGGGCAAGGACCACCTCCTGTCTTAAATATTTCTTATTTTTGTCTCGCTATTTTTTTCCTTAAATCTTTTTTAAAACCATCGTATGGGGTTTTTAAACTTTTTGAAGGTCTGAAACTTTTTACGGTTTTACTGTTGAAATCATTAGCGCCTCTTTCTGCTTCCAAGTTAAAGCATCCTTTTTTTTATTTTCAATACTTGAACCCTTTTTCTTTTTTTCAATATTTTCCATTATGAATTACAATAGGTGAAGATTTTGAATTTTGACAACACTCTCAGCATAAAACACAAAACACACAAAACAGAATTGCCAACATTTAATTTTGGTAAAAATTATGTCACGTCGTACCAAAATGATAAACATAGAATGATCTAACAAATTCGATTTTAACAGAAGCTTACCAAAGAGATTAAATTTAACCCCTTGGTATTTTATAATTAACTTACCAAGAGATTGATCTAGCTGCCCATAATTGAATGTTGAATAAAAGTTGTTTATAAACCATTAGTGGTTTTATCAGTATTAACCAGAATGAAAAACATTAAAAAGTAAGCGTTTTTATTGGACGAAATCGAAATTGTCATAATTTTATAGGTGCAAAAATTAATCAATGTAAAATATACAAGTAAAATTTATATAACGTTTAGTCCACTTTTATATTGATTAATTTTTTTGCATGCTGTGTCCTTATCTGTATATACTTTTTACAGGAAATAACGATTGAACCCAATTTAAATGTGGCCTTTTTTATAATACATACCAAATTGCAATTTCTTGGAAATTGCTAGACATTTTTATAAAATTACACGGTACCTCAGCCGATAGCTCTGTAATAGAACTTTTCCCTCTTTGGGTCATATTTTCTGAAATTATTAGGTGTGCAAGTATTCGAGCATTAAATTTGATACTTTCCAGAATATTTGAATAACCCTTAGTCTAGCTAGAAGAATTATATACAGAGCTTAAGACAATTTTACCATTTACATTTGATTTTTGCTGCTCGATAAAACATTAGAAATATAAAATTTTAAAATTTGCAAGATAAATATTGAAAGACATCGCTCTGGACAGAAAATTTGTAATACCGGTGACACAAGTGCGATGCGAAATACGGAAATGGGTCAATGCGGGTAGATCATCTGCAATTCCATAGAAACTTTCTTATTTTTGTTGAAAACCTACGGGCGAGTTGCTATTATCTATTCACTGGGAAGTTTAAATTGTAATCTTGGGCTATTTTTCACCCAACTATATTAGAGATGTAGAGAAAGACAAAGCAAAGTGACCCTCGTTTAAGAGGATGTATTAAAATAAAATATTTTTCTCATTACACACATTTAATTGTTTTCAGGAGGGCCGGATTTGGCAATTAATGATTTCGTATTTATTTAAGAAGGAGTAGAGCAGTCTTGGCTGACCAGGGCATTGGGGCGTATGTTATAGGTTTTGGTGGGTTTTCAATTTTTTGGCGAAGGAACATGGCGGATGCGCCGGGATTAATTTGTGCACGCCAGGAGCGTGAAGGGGGTGAGGTAGGCCGGAAGTCTACCTTGGAATGAGTAGTATAGGTGTTATTTTGGCTTAAAGTGCAAAAAAAAGTTATCAGATCCTGTTAGAGTGGATCCAGCTATACCTATATTTTTATGTTAAAAATGTATTTTTTTGGAAAGGTTTTGTGTTTGAGGCTTTTTGGCTTCTTAAGGGGATGGGGGGATTGGAAATGGCGGAGCTGGAGGGTGGAGATGGAGAAAGTGCGGGGAAGTCATCAGAAGGGATGGGGATGAGTTTGGATTTTGTTGAGCGGGCTTGAATGGGGGATGACCTGGAATTGGAAGACATATGAGAATCAGTGAAGAAAAGATTGGCTGTTTGGGTGGGTTTTGAGGTTTCTGCCGAGGAGTTGAGAACTCCCCGGCTGGTAGATGGTGGTGTTTGTTCCGTCGGGGTGTTGTTTTTTGTGATTGGTATTGTTAGAATTGGTTTTTGGAAGTTTATGGGGCTTTTCGATTTTTTGGTGAAGGAACTTGGCGGAGGAACTTGGCGGATGCGCCGGGTTTAATTTGTGCACGCTCGGAGCGTGAAGGGGGTGAGGTAGGCCGGAAGTCTACCTTGGAATGAGCAGTATAGGTTTTATTTCGGCTTAAAGTGCAAAAAAAAGTTAGCTTTGTCGGTTGGATTCCGGTGTAGGATCGAAAAAGGGTGTTTTTTATTACCTGAGATTCACTTTCACTAACACACGGTTATAGATCGCGATTCGCGCACAAACTCTGTATCGTCTACTATGAAGAGATAAGCTGTAAACTAGGTGCTGTGACGGGTAAACGCCAAATGACTGACTATTTCAAGAGTTTGGCAAGAAAAAGGACTAATCCGTTTCATGCATAGATATTAATGGGCGTGAGCTGTCAATTGTCTGGCTGGATTCGTTGAGTTAGGGGTTTGTTCGAGTAAGTATTTAGTGACCAAGAAATACGTGGCCATGACCAAAAAGGACCTGCGGTTGGTCACAGGTATACTTACTGGCCATTGTCACCTACGAAAACATCTGAACAGGTTGGGTTTATCTGACAGTCCACTATGTAGAGGATGTGAACAAGAGGACGAGACAGTTGAGCACGTCCTTTGTGACTGTCCGGCACTTTCTCTAACAAGACTTTCTGTATTCGGCGAGAACTGGCTAACACATGCCAACTTGAGGGAGCTGCCTACTGGCGACGTTATCACCTACTTTAAACAGGTAGGATGGTTGACGAGCCAATAGGTTAGGCTCAATTTTAGAAGGACGCACAATGGGCCAAATGTGGCCTAAGTGCAGTGGGGCAACCCACCCTTCCAGAATTAGAGATACAGATACAAAAGTTTTTAGTGTAACGGGGTGTGTAAGTGTAGCGGTGATTCAGAATAAATTATAAAGTTTTATTGGTGGTTGCAAGCTTGACCTACTATGGATCTTATTTACCGTGAGTGTTCTCCAGTCTCGTTTAACATAGTCCCTAGGAAATTGTACTCTCTCCTATCTCGAGTTCTTCGTTGCGAACTACAGACTGTCCCAAACATCTGTCTTACTGATGATCACGAATTACGTCTTCTTGACATTACGACTTAACTAACTGCTTAACTAACTAACTGCTTAAAAAAAAATAATACAAAAACTAATCAAATTTTGTATTATTTTTATTTAACAACAACAACACTTCTATAATTTCCATAGATACATATATTATGTGTATTATGGGACTGAACTTACCAGCTTACTTTAGATACTAAAAATTAAAATTTCATCTGCGTATAACCCATTTATTACATTTGCGTTAGTTTTATTTGATATGTATCCACAGGGAAATCGAAAAATAGTTTATAGAAATTTATGGTCTTATAGTATTTTATGAAATAATAGAATTTTCTGTGCAATTCCATTTAAAGAAATAAAATTTTTACTACTTTCATTATCGAGAACCTCTATACTTTATAGTCCATACGTCATTATAGTAAAAATTTATATAAACATAAAAATAAGAAAATAGCAATTCGTTGATCTAAACAAATATACTTCCATTGCAGCTAAACTACCATAATTTCCAAGTTCTATAAAAATGATTCTCTTCATTGAGCAAACATAATTAGTACACTAGCTTTTTGTTGTTTACTTTAAGCGGGAATTATACCCTTCATTGAAGAGTACATTGAAAATTCTGTAACAGAAAATGAAAACAAACGTAAAGCAGATGCTACAAAGCAGCAGTCGGATGAAAAGTTTTCGGTTTTAATGAGGATTTCTGTCTGTGACGCTTCACAACAAAGTACTAAAAAACAAACAAGCAGATATGAAAATTTTACTTTGGTTTTACCTAAAGGCTCCGAAATTACTTTAAAGGAAGTTTGAAAGTTAAAAAGCAAAAAACATAACAAGTTATAAGAAGCTGTACAAGGTTATCCACTAATACCATCAGAACTTCAGTCACTTATAGTTTACATGCATTAAAAGTAATTCGTTAACTAATAAATAAGTTCATTGAACAATAAAAAGTTTGTTGAATTAATGAAATCAGATTTATTATAAATAAAAACTATATTGCATTTAAGAGTAATAAAAAACTCTTCGTTTCAACGTAATTTCCAAGTTTATTTGAAAAAATATGTTTTAAATCACAATGACGGCCGTTTCGCTAAGAAGCATCGTCAGATTGACATCCTCTACATAGTGGACTGTCAGATAAACCCAACCTGTTCAGATGTTTTCGTAGGTGACAATGGCCAGTAAGTATACCTGTGACCAACCGCAGGTGCTTTCTGGTCATGGCCACGTATTGCTTGGTCACTAAACACTTACTCGAACAAACCCCTAACTCAACGAATCCAGCCAGACAATTGACAGCTCACGCTCATTAGTATCTATGCATAAAACAGATTAGTCCTTTTTCTTGCCAAACTCTTGAAATAGTCAGTCATTTGGCGCTTTCCCGTAAATTATTAATGCCCTAGGCTGCGAGGGTAATTAAAAATATACTATGTCACTTTCCTTTTTATTTCTTTTCAATTTCACGATTACCTGTTCGAACTTTTATAGTAATAATTGTACATATTAATTTTACCAAAATATATTGTTTTTCCTAAACTAATCAACAATTTTGCACTCAGCCACATGGCAAGGTTTGTATAAAACAGCTTCTAGAACAATATCTTGCAAGTAATTCTCTAATTTAGTCAATCAAAACAAAAAAAATACATTTTTAACATAAAAATATATAGCTGGATCCAATTCTGATAACAATTAACAAGTTAAATAGTCTAAACCAGTACTGTTTTAGTAATGTGGTTCTTTTTTTGCTCAATATGGAACATAAATGTTAAAAAGCTTATAGTAAAGTTAACTTATTTTTACCTAAAAGCTAAATATTACTTGCCTCATAACACTTTAATTTCCTTTCTGATCCAAGCTTAACTTGTAGACAAGCAAGTTACTGCCAGGCATAGCAAGGTACCGCCAGGTTCAAGGTACAACAAGACATACCGTCAAGTATATACCGAGAGCATCCAGTAGATGTAACAAACCATATACCGTCCAGAAGCCCATATCTAAGAAACCGTTAGCCTACGGCAAATGCGACAACCCAACCACCATTCGTAAGCCCTAACAGAAATAACCGAGCCCACCTGGAGACCTGAAAAACTTGAGATAACCGGCAGATTATTTCAATGAATAAATACTTATTCCTTTTTTATTAGTTTCAGTTGTGTATTGCATCTTAAGCAGATACGTTGTCAAACGCATCGTGGTTCCTAACGAAATTTTATTACCCGTCACAGCACCTAGTTTGCAGCTTATCTCTTCATAGTAGACGATACAGAGTTTGTGCGCGAATCGCGATCTATAACCGTGTGTTAGTGAAAGTGAATCTCAGGTAATAAAAAACACCCTTTTAAGATCCTATACCGGAATCCAACCGACAAAGCTAACTTTTTTTTGCACCTATACTACTCATTCCAGGGTAGACTTCCCGTCTACCTCACCCCTTTCACGCCCCGAGCGTGCAGAAATTAATCCCGGCACATCCGCCAAGTTCCTCCACCAAGTTCATCCGCCAAAAAATCGAAAAGCCACAAAAACTCCCAAAAACCAATTCTAATAATTCCAATCACAAAAAACAACACCCCGACGGAACAAACACCACTATCCACCAGCCGGGAAGTCCTCAACTCTTCGGCAGAAACCTCAAAACCCACCCAAACAGCCAATCTTTTCTTCCCTGATTCCCATATGTCTTCCAATTCCAGGTCATCCCTCATTCAAACCCGCTCAACAAAATCCAAACTCATTCCCATCCCTTCTAATGACTTCCCCGCACTTTCTCCATCTCCACTTTCTAGCTCCGCCATTTCCAAACCTTTGAGTTTCCCCCCATCCCCTTAAGAAGCCAAAAAGCCTCAAACACAAAACCTTTATAAATAAATACATTTTTAACATAAAGATACAGCTTATCTCTTCATAGTAGACGATACAGAGTTTCAAGGTAGGTGCTCATTCCAAGGTAGACTTCCGGCCTAACTCACCCCCTTCACGCTCCGAGCGTGCACAAATTAACCCAGACGCATCCGCCAGGTTCCTTCGCCAAAAAATCGAAAACCCACCCAAACCCATAACATCCGCCAAATCCCCAATACCCTGGCCAGCCAAGACTGCTCTACTCCTTCTTAAATAAATACCAAATCATTAATGGCCAAACTCGGCCCTCCTAAAAACAACCTCCCTAATCGACCCTGCGGAGCTCGAAGCAAAAATCCGCCATTTTTTAGGAGATGCAGCCATCAGCTGCATCCCACTTAACTGCAACCCCAGGGCCTCTTCCAAGCCCAATCTCTCGTTTGTCTGCCATTACCGATGCGGAATTTTCCATCACCCCAGTCCTAGGACGATTCAAAAACCAACAATTGCGCTATGTCCAGCACACTCTTCTTTCTGAAAATACATTTGCCAAAAACTCGCTAAAACTCTTTTGGCTAATCAACCGCAGCTTCTTAAAAACCAAGAGGAAAACCTCTGCCACCACGCTTACTCCAAGCAACCCCACGAGACACCCTCCTCGAGGAATACGATACATCATCCCTAGCGATTCGCTAAAACCCACCCCGGGGACCACCCCACAAAGCCCATCTTCCGCTCTCGGGGATGCAACAAAACATCTATTTCTTCTCTATGGTTTTCCTATAACACTTACCGAATGGCTGACAGGAAGGGAACAATACAGCCACAGCTCTGTACCCGATTACCCACGATGTTCAACACGTCACCCAAATTTGGGCCCGTTGTCTACGAATTCTTCGAAGCCACGCCCTACAGACCTCGGTACCTCCAACTGATATTCTTCTGCCACACCGAGCCATTATCTCCCAGCCTCAACTCAAATTCACCCAGGACAATACGACATCCACATAAAAACAACGCCACCCCAGCCCTGTAGAGGATCTTAAATCTGGGCTCATCTATGTCTATTCCCCCAACCCCTATATAGAAGAAAAATCAAATCTCCACCAAATTTCATGTACACATTCATTCATTCATGTCAGTTTCATTTTAAAAACTCAGATGGCTGTATAGATAATTTTAACATTTACTGATTAATTTAATAAGTTAAGTACATACAAAACATATACACAGGGTTTTATTATCCAATTCTTCACCTGTAATTCTCAATTTTTTGTTGTTTCTGTTATACTCATAGTATACCCATATTTCACTTATAATTTGAAAGTTTTTATGAAAATAATAAGGCATTTATAACAGACTTAAAAACACGCTTCAATAAGTAATAAAATAAATAGGACTATTATACCTTGGAATTAGGTACGTCATATTTGGTTGCATAGATAATGCAACTCATACAATTATTTTTATAAAAGTATTAATTTGACATTTATTTTACCAAAAGAATATATTTCTTATTAAAACGATTAAATTCAAGAAATACTAGTCATATAAATCAATAAGTCTTTAAAGTTAAACTTTTATTAACAATAAAACGAATAAAAAGATAAAAGCTATATAAGCTATATGAGCCAAATGATTCATAAGAATTCTCGTATTTCGATCAAGAAAGTGTAGAATTTCTACATCGCTAAATTCAGAAAATTTTTCCAAGTACTGATTTTAAAATTAATAAAGTTTAAATTTAAATATTTGTGTAAAAAGAAAACTCTGTTTCTTTCTTCAAGTAATAATTATTAGCATTTATCAATTATTATTATTTTTAAAACCTTTAAATCCTACTCAATCATACTCTAGACACATTTTTCATTGTTAATAAATAAACGTTCCAAAACAAAAACAAACATAAAATAACACCTAAAATCTTTTTTTAAAATAAAGTTAACTAAGGCAACTGTGGACAATAAACTCACAATTACCTAGAAGAAAGCACACGCTACGTTACAAGGTAACTACATCGCTGATTTCCTTGCCAGAGAGGCTATCCATGATCTTTGAACCCGAACCCTCCATATGCCTAACAAAATCAGCAATTAAGTCACACTCTCATGTATTATTTAGAGATGGAATAACACAGAAGGCATTATACTCTCAAAGGAGTTATTTACCTACCCAGTTAACTAGACACTGGGGCTTCCAAAAAGACCTAGGTATTCATGATGAGAATAAGTAACACACCTCTATGCAGAGGATGTGAACAAAACTGTCAAGCACTTCTTGAGTGACTGCTGGACTCTTTCAACTAAATGGACATCCTACCTTCATGAGTACTGGCCAACACCAGCCAACATAAGAGAGACTTGCTTGACGGACGTCGTCGAGTACTTCAAATCAGTAGGTTGGACTCCGAATTAAAGAAAGTAGGAAATACAATGAGTTCCAAGTGAGGGCTTCATTCTTCATCCTTATATGTTTACATCGATACATTTAGATAATAATGATCATTTAGAAAGCACAATTCAAGAAGCATATGGCGATATTATTCCGGCTACTATTAGAAAAAAAAAGAAATTCAATGCTCACGCATTTTTTATATTTATTTACTTCATTTGTACAAATTGTAGATTAGATGCCTCAATAGAATACCTTTCTTAGAAGTAACCTCATACTAATTTGTTTCCCCTGTCCAAAGTTCTTAATATGATAAAAATACTTTTTTATTCATGACTCCAAATCTATAACTTCTTACTTGATAAAAATTTGGTGGATTCTTTAGTAAGTACGGTATCCACCAAAATAAAAAGTACCGAAAGAGAGAGTGCTGTGGAGTTGTTTATGTAATATGGATTTGTCATATTTGACTTAAATGTCATTAGTTGATATATTAATAATACGCTGCAGTTAAATTTGATTTAGAAATGGTTCTAACAACGAAAGAAAAAGTGTTTTTGGTAGAGCATTATTTTCGTTCATACGGAAAAGGTCGTAATGATGTTTCAAGCTTAGAACAGGTGTCAATAAAATATCAACAAAAATTTAATAAAGCAGCTCCTAGTAAAAGTGTGATGTTAGCTGTTGTTGAAAAATTTCGTCGCACTGGTAATGTATTGGGTCAACGTAAAGGTTCTTCAGTTCGTCGAAAAACAATATGCACTAACGAAAATGAAGGACGTGTTTTTAACCAAGTTGTGCAATCACCTGAAAGAAATGTTATAAGAACTGCTTGTAAACTCAACATTAGTGAAACGTCTTTACGTCGCATGTTCAAATCAATTGGTGGTTATCCATACCGTATTCAAGTTGGACAACGACTAAATGCTGCGGACAAACGTGCAAGAGAAATTTACTGTGGTCGCATGTTGAGTTTAATTTACGAAGACCCCGAATTTTTGAAAAACATATGGTTTTCAGACGAGAGTCACGTTCATCTTAGCGGCTAAATTAATCTTCAAACAACCAGATTCTTGGATTTGAACGTCCTGATGTCATTGTAGAGAAACCACTCCACAGTCTTCGAGTTACCGTTTGGTGCGCGGTGTCTGGTAATGGAATGATTGGTCCTTATTTCGCTGAAGATGATAATCAGAATCCACTTATTGTCAACCAAGAACGTTATAGAGAGAAAATTATTATATCTTTTGTGAGAGATCTACGTAAATAACTTTTGCCGTGCACGAAATCTACAGTTTAGCACACAATGGTTCCAACAAGATGGTGCAACGAGCCATACAGCTGTGCGCACCTTAGACTTACTCCGTCAGCATTTCGATAATAGAATAATTTCTCGGGGAACAGACTTCGAATATCCTTCTTATTCACCTGATCTGACGCCACCTGACGCATACATTTGGGGCATAACGAAGGAAAAATTATTTCATTCGGAAAATCCGCCGGCGAATATTTTCGAACTACGGGAAAGAATGCAAAATATGTTTCGGCAGTTCCATCAACCACTTGTTATAAATATGTTTATTGACTTACAAAATCGATATGAAGCTTGTTTGCGTCGAAATGGTGAACATTTTGAACACTTACATTACAGAAATTAAAAATTAATTTTTATTTTTATTTTCGGTACTGTTTATTTTGGCGGATACTGTATTTTTATATAAACGAGGCTCTAATTGCTATCTTTAATAACATCATTCATTGCTATTAAAAATAATGTAGGGCTAAGTGCATAGCCTTGTGGTAAGCCATTTTTTGGTGTTTTAAATCAGAGATTACCTTACTAATCCAAATCTTTAAAACAGTTTATCTTCAATTAAACTTTAGAACGAGGAAAGTTACGTTTAAAAGAAACCTCCTAATATTTTGAATGTTGAGAAAGATTTTAACGATATGGGAGATTAGTTATATAAATTACTTTTTCACCGAAATACTCCAATTAGAGGGTTTAATGGAAAGGGCACAGTCTTGAATTACGACGACGATTCACACGCAACACAACTATAATAGCACACAAAACAAGAAAATACCGAAGTAGGGATTTACAATCCAATTACAATGTGTTTTGGCTGTAGACTAAAGGGTTTTACGGTTCGAAGGGTTTCTGTACGCGAAAAACGTGATAATATAGCAATTTGCCACTGGATTAAGACTAGGTAGGTAGATTAGGCCGATTTATTGATGAAAGCAATGATGAAGGAAATATCTAATTGCCTCAGCAAGTTTATAGATAAGGTTAAAAAGTAGAGAACCCCGCTGGTTTTATCTAAACGTTTATTTGCTTGCATAATTAATTTAATTTTAAATTTATTAATAATTTGGAAAAAAAGAACAGATAATGAAAATATTGATTTATATGATTGATTATAAACATTGTGTTAAGATTATTGTTAATGAAAAAAAATATTTTAAAAGGTGGAATCTACATAGCGTAAGGGAGAGTGGTCCACAGTGAGACGCTTCAATTTTGAAAGAAACGGCAATATTGCAGCAGGTGTCTATAGGATCAGTTTTTATAATTGGGCATGGTTACTAGACTGACGAATATGAACGTTTATTCAGTACGTCAAGCGGTAAATTGGTGTCTTGATCTAAATTTTTCTCTCGTTGTGTCGTTTGATGGTTTGAACTTATAATTCAGTACTAAAAATAGTTAATTGTGAAATATGTTTATTGATAATCATATAATTCTTCAAAATGTCACCTGTGGGGAACACCCTACATGAAGGGGTGAGGCACAGTGAGACACGTCTCACCCTAACCCTAACCTAACCTAACTATCAATGCCGACAAGTCATGACCAAAGAACAGGAAGACATTCTTGCAACTTACCTTGAAACTTGTTCAAAGATGAACTACGGATTGATCACCATGGCATGTCGTCGATTAGCATATGAAACGGCCATTTAAAATAATATTACTGTTCCTAATAACTGGTTAGCGAACAAAGCGGCAGATCTGGAATGGATGAGAAGTTTTTTGAAGCGACATCCTGCATTGAATATCAGACAACCAGAGGGTTGTAGCCTTTCTCCCACCACTTCATTCAACAAATATAATGTCGAAATATTTTTTGACAAATTGGAGAAGGTTCTGAAGAAACACGCTCAAAAAGAGTGATATAATGTATCTGTATGCCATGTAGAAAAAATTGTTAAAAGTCATAATTTCGAGTCAAAACTCTCATTTTGTCCAAAAAAATTAAAATTTAAATTAGGGATGGACCACCCTTAAAATTTAAGGAGATGAAAAATAGATGTTGTCCGATTCTCCACCCTCGCCGATATGCACTCGCAATCATGCACTACGTGCCACAACAATTTTATTTTATAAGATTCAAAAAACACATGGGTTTAGTAAATTTGGTTTCATATAATTTTTAGAGTTTACAACTAGACAGAAGCTGACTTCCGTGTTGTTACGATTTTGAGGGTGTACTTTCTAAATATGTTTGTTGTTTTAAGGAAATACAAATATTGACTTGGATTATTTACGAGTAGTACGTACTATTCGCTGTACATTAGTTTTATATTCTAAGGTAAGTTGTTAATATTAATTATTGGTCACTTACAATAAATTGCATGATACTATATTAATTAAAGAGATATCAATAATAAAAGTTCATAGCATTAAGATGTTTTCTGTTTTTAGACTCAGGACGTTGGTCACAATCATAAAAATGTGGAAATTAGTATGCAAATCAGAAAGATCTTACTTGTGTATATTCACTCTACATTGATTGCTCACAATGACTAACATAAACAGATTCCCTAGCTAGTAGCCCATCTGGTTGAGGTGGAGGTTGACCAAAATCCCTCAATGTCAAGTTTGAATAGTGGGTCAGCAATATCCAAGGTTGTCTATTATGAAAAAGCTGCACTTTATGATGGAAATGGCCCTGGACCAATCAATATAGCGCCAGATGACGCTTCAAGTTAACGGTGAAGCCAATATTAGTTCTAGATTCTTATTTGTAGTAGATATGCCAAAAAAAGACAACAAGAACTTCTAAGAAGAAGAATTAATAGAAAATAAATGGCCTAAAAATAAAGTGAAGGGTTACATATTGTGTGATCACATACTTTTGGTACTAACCTTTGATGGTATGTGGCCAAATAGTTTTATTAATTTGCTTTTATTTTAGGTTTAAAGCTCCAATAATCCTCTAAACAAATAGTAGTCTGTCCAGACTTAAGCGGAAGCTTTTGTTTATTAAAAATGGAATTAGGATGACTTAAATATCCGAAGATTTCGTGAGTCGACAACTCAAACAAATCATCCATTCAACCTTTTTAGTTAACCCAAAAAAAACAAGATATTCTCGACAATCTGTCGTCTTCACAAAATTGGCCTTTTACTAAGTAAATTAATTTCATAAAAATATCAAAGTTCAAGTTCAAGGTCGTTCCAATAATTGACAAAATTGTAGCTTAATAACTAACTAGGTATTTAATCTTTTTGGTTAAGGTCTCGTTTATGTTACTTATTCAACACAATAAATATTTAATTATAATAAAATTTATTTATTTGAATAAAACATTATTTAAAAAGATAAACCGTTTCAAATTTAATTCTTAAAACTAAGAAATCCAACTTAACGTTTTGAACTTGTAACAGTGTATGGATATTTTTTAAAAATTAGGAGTAGGTATCCAGTACTAAAATTTAAAACCCATTTCGCACAAAATGTTCTTCCTTTATATGAAAAATAAAAATTCGTTTTTATTTCTATGGACACGAGATCCTAGTATTTAACTCTTACGGGGGTAAGGTAATTAAAGTGGATTTTGAGCCATTTACACACTGTATAGATGACATATTTTTTAGAAAACTAGTTGGTACGTATGTAACGAAGTTACTATTTTTTTTTCCTTATATCCGGTAGAATATATTTCAGTTTTTTATTATAATTAACTTTCTTTTTATGATTAAGATCATCCCTCTTTCATTTCAGATTATTTAGTTGTATTATTAATATTTATGTTGGATATATATTTTAAAAAACTTCTGGTATTAAATTTATTGTACTAACTCTTACTTTTTGGAAGTCCATCTTATTAAGAATAATAAAAAACTCTTCGTTTTAAAGTAACTTCCAAGTTTATTTGAAAAAGTTTAAATCACAATGACGGCCGTTATTTAAAACTGCTAAATTTGTTCTTGCTTCTTATTTATTTAACTGTTAATAAAATTTCTGCGTATTTGTGTACAATTCCGAAATAAATTTTAGTTTCGTTTGTTGATGATTCTTCTCTCTTGGGGCAAAATATATTGGTGGAACTTTCAAGCATTTTCGCTGTCATAGCAGGTCGATTCAGGAATCTCAAAAAGACTGATCGCTGCTAAGCAGGTGAAGTCCAGAGTGGCTCTGAAAAACCTTAACAAAAAGGAAATAATTCACTTTTAATATATAACGATATTTGATCAAAGACAATTTGGAGGAGTCTCGTAGGTGTACGCTGCCTTAGCAGGTGCAAAACTTCGAAAGTTTTCCAAAGCGTTGAGCGAAATAATCTCCCGCATGTTCGCTGCATAAGAAGGATCACAAAGGAGAGTTATCTAGCTTGTATACGTACATTGGCTTAGCACCAACTGCAGATTTAAAAATCCATTTTTCACGAGGGTTCAGTAACAGAGAGTATTGGCAACCGAGGGTAGTTCATAAATTACCATTTTTGTTTAGACCGGTACACAAATACTACGAAACATTTCACTAAAGCCTGCCAGCGCTTAAATAACGCTTTCTTTGTGTAATCATCATCTGACCCATAAATCAGTTTCATTATTTTCACCTGCATTTAGACACGCTGGTAGAGTATTGCACATTTGCTTATAAGTATCTGGTAGCAGGAATTAGAATATTTATTGCCTGGTTTTTATTTGGTTTTTTTTGTGGGTGGCATAATAACGTAATTATATAAATATATAGTTTTTTTGTACTTCCCTTCAGAGTAAATTGATTTGTCGTTGAAATAAAATTTGTAATGTCTTAAGCAACGAGTAGTTTTATTTTCCGATAGTGGTAAACAATTAAAAACCCGTTACCCACTACGTGCTACTTAGAGGTCAAGATCAACAGAACCCTAGAACTACTTAACCTCCATCTGTTGCTACCCTGGGAACTCTTGATACGGCCTTATTTCGAGAGTTCGGTGGAGTAAACCATCCCAAAAATCTGGCGCCCGAGGAAATCTAGGAGCAACTGAAACCGGTGGTGCCATAGTGACGTCTGTCTTGTACCTCTGATAAAGAAAGAGCGTCACACGTACTCTACTGAGCCTTTTAAAATTCTTATATCTTTTTATTAAAATAACACAATAAAATACTCTTTTCCACATTACCTTAATTATTCTAGCTGTACTAACTAGTATTATGTAGGTAGGTATTATATAAAAGAAACAAACTATAAACTTTTAATAGTCACATACTTTTCTGTAACAATGAAACCGGCAAAGAATTTTCTCTTTGTTACAATGTTCTAGAAAATGTTGCGGACGCCGTCTTTACCTTCTAATAATATCCGCTATCTTCCGTTTGCAATGGGGAAATTTCCGAAAATGCGATCTACAGGAAGTGGAGATGCACCAGCTGTTTCCCACTTTAAATTCTATGTTAGGTTAGGGTAAAGGATAAACATAATAGTTGTATATCAAATAATAAATACAGGTGGTTTTTCAATAATATTCCAAAGAAAAATGAAGGTTCAAAAATTTAAAATAAGTTGAAAAAGCTCCAACTGAGAGTATAGAAAAAGAAATATGATTTTTATTGAATTGAGTAAATCTTTATCGTTAGTAATTGTACAGGGTAAAATATTTTTTAAAAAACTAGGAAACGAGCTAAACTAGCAAAAATAATAACTTAGCAAGAAATTTAATGAAATTTTTTCATTGTTTATGGAAGAAATGCGGAAAGATAAGACCGAGAACCTTCATGAAAACATCCTATTTTAATGATTTATATACCTTCATGAGAGTTAACAACTATTATAAGATAAAGGTATAAGTACTTCAGAACAATTAAAAATTTCTCTTGGGTAATTTTTTTAAAAATGTCTAGCGATCGTATAAAGTTACCCGAATTGTTTTGATTTCATTTAGTAAAGTTGAGAGAAAAAAAAACTTAAAATAATCCAACATTATCCCGATCAGTTATTGAGAAGAACAGTTAAAAGTTTCAGAAACTAAGTGAAAACGTGTCTGAAATATAAACCTTTTTTATCCTTTTTTTTCTTTCGATTCTTTAAGTGCGGACTTTCAACATAATTATAAAACTTAATTTACAAGGTTTTACAAGAAAAAGGTAAAAGTATTTTAAGGAACATCTAAAATTAAACCTCCTCGGATTGGGAAAATGATTTTCCTTTTAAGAGTATAATCAGAATTCGTTTAGGTTTAGAACAGTGGAAGATGTCAATTTTCACTGGGAACTGTGTTTTAATCTACAAGCTAATCCAGTGGAGTTTTCCTGAAATGGATATTGTAGCGATAAAACGTAGCTGGTGATGTAATGTTTAAGAAAAGTGGTAAAACAGGGGTGCATCCTATTTTTATTTTATACAGTGGCTGGGCGCTTTTAAACAGATTAAATTAATATTTTTACGTAAATATGAAAAATACTTTAAAATATAACTTTTTAAAAACAAAAAAATGACTACATTTTTAAAGAGTAGCTTTAAGGGTCTGAGTTCCTCTCATCAAAAAAAGCAACAAAAAAAACCGTTCCTGAGAACAGGATAAAATACCATCTCACCAGATGAACATGTCGGGTTTGAAGTTAAAGGTTTGTATGAACTTTTGAGTCTAAAAAAATTTTTTTAATTTTTAACTTTGTTCGATTATAGATGAGGTAAAAAACTTTTCAAAAAAATCATGTCATCTTAAACCTTGTCTAATAACGAAAAAATCCTTGTGGATTACTTTTATTTGTCGTTCTCTGTTTTTGTTCAGGACCGGATTAATTAAAAAAATGTACCCTTGAAAAAGTTAAAACTTTTACAACATTCACCGCACGATGCCGAAAAGGTCTTAATTATTTTGAAAAGAGTAATCACGGTTTTTAATAAAGATGACTGTTTTTGTTCTATTTTGATATATCTTTTACGTATTTACTAATTGAGCTTTAAATTAAAGTTTAAAAATTTCAAAAACTCGGGGGAGAAAAAATGGAATAAGTCCATAAGGGATGATTGATCGGAAAATCGGACGTTATAACAAAATTTGGCATTTTTCCAACTTTTCCCAGCTAGGGTGAAAAATGGATTTTTACAAAAAATACCCTCTTAAGGATAGTTTGTTCTACTCGAAAAAATAGCCAAAAAAAACTTACCCGCGAGTACTACAACCCAGAAAAAAATTATTAAAATCAAGCAATCCCAAACCAAAAAAAGGGAAAAACCCAGCGAACACTCCTTAATATTCTCATACATGCTGTGGTAACGTTTACAGTGAAAAATTTTTCATTATTCACTAGTGAATAAATGGTAATATTATACTTGTACAGTTCTCAATTTTTACAACAGGAAATATTAAATATTTTAGTTAGTTGCTTACTAAATTGAAAAATTGAATCAGAGCAACATGTCAAAAACTACTAATTTCGTAGTTGTGTGTCAAATTACTTCCTATTTTCCATTGTTGTTCATGTCACAAATGAAACCTTAATTCAGTATTTGTTTTCAAAACAGGTAACGGTAATACCAACGAAGGAAGACAACATTATGCGGAGAACCATCCTCAGCGTATTCGTGATATTGGTCAAGTCGAAGTAAAGAAAATAGTTTCCTTACGAAATATTGACTTTGAGAACCTTGTTCTACAAGAATTTGACAATAACCCGAAAACAAGTAGTCATGCAATGACCCAAGCCGCTTATCCGTAAAATGCAATCTTTAATTCCAGCAGATTAGGGTCCAATTTGCCAAATGGTAGGTATTTGAATAAAGTTAACGAAGAATCAAGGTTCAAGGTTTCCTAGGAATGTATTATGGACAGAAGAGGCATGTTTTTCAAGGGATGGTCATTTTAATATACACAACAGTCACATTTGGAGCAAAGAGATCCCTACTCTGTTCACAGATTTCAGTGAATAGTTTTCTATGAATATATGAGCTGGACCATGTTTGCTGCCTGCGCGGTTAAATGATCATGTGTATAAGATTTTTCTGAAAAATACTCTACAAGAATTCCAGCATGATGGTGCACCCGCATATTTTGAATTTAATGGCCGAAATTATCTTAATGCACAGTTTCCAAATGAAAGGATCTGTAGAGGGGGTCCGATTTCTTGGCAAGTTCACCAGATATCGAGCCGCTTGATTTTTTGTATTTGGGGTCCTATTAATTCATTGATTGTTGAGATAGCTGTTATAAGAGAGCTAGTAGTTTGAATTATAATAATAATCTTTATTGCTTAAAAAAATCTACAAAGAGACATAGCAACGTCAAAACAGAGGAAAAAGAAAATATATCTGATATTCTTATACATTAATACCAATTCTAAAATACAAAATCATACATAATATTTTCCTGCAAAAATAAAATGACAGAACTTCTGAAGGTAACAATATTGTCAATACTTCTTATATGAGCTGGTAATGTATTGTAGGCTTTAATTGCCCTATACTGTGTATTCTTTTGAAAGAATGCAGTAGTATGATGTGGAATTCTTAAATTGTCTCTATTCCTAGTTATGATGGTCATATCTGATGAATACTCATTAAAATTGGTTGAAAATAAACTTTTATATTTCTTAATGAAAATAACCAATGCAAGAAAATACAAAGCAGGTACTGTCAACAATTTTTCCTGCCTAAAATATTGTCTACAAGATGCACGGTAATCTAAGTTAAGTATACATCTCAAAATTCTTTTTTGCAAAACAAATATGCGACTCGCATTTGAGCATGAGCCCCAGAAAATTATTCCATATGAAATAATTGATTGAACGTGTGCTAAATAATAAACTTTTAAACTTTTAACTGAAACTGATTGTTTTAAGTATCTTATGACTCCACAAATTGAGGCTAATTTAGATGATAAAATAGTCACATGGTTGTTCCAGGTCAAATGTGAGTCAATGTTCATTCCTAGAAATTTTATGTGGTCTGTTACAGGGACCGATTTGTTCCCTAACCTCACATAAGGATACTCAATATGGTTATTTAGACGACTAAATGTTATAAGTCCAGTTTTATTTATATTTAGTTTTAAAGAATTTGTACGGCACCACTCGCTCATAGTTGAAGTCGCAAAAGTTGATCTATCTGCTATCTCCTGCATATTCCGACCTGTGACAATGATAGACGTATCATCAGCAAATTGAAATACTCTGCAGCCAAAGTTATTTAACACAGATAAAAGAGAATTTATGTAAAGGAGAAACAAGAGAGGCCCCAGAACAGAACCCTGCGGAACACCCTGTGTTATCAATGTCTTCTCCGATAAATAAGATTTACCATCTTGCACAACATTTACAAATTGGTGTCGATTATCAAGGTAGGATTTTAAAAGATTTAATGATACACCTCTTATTCCAAAATCTTGAAGTTTTCTAAGTAATAAAGTATGATTGACCATATCAAATGCTTTTGACTGGTCAAAGTATAGCCCGGCTACATAATATTTGTTATCCAGATGTGTAACAATATGCGATATTGCACTGTATATGGCTAACTCAGTAGACTTGCCCCTGCGAAAGCCAAATTGTTGGTCTGACAACAAACCATTTTTTCACTGAAGGAAATTATTCTTTTAGTAATGACTTTCTCAATAATCTTTGAAACAGTCGGCAACAGAGATACAGGCCTATAATTACTGATAGTGGTTTTTGAACCTTTTTTGAAGACAGGAATAACTTTAGCTATTTTGAGTTCATCTGGAAAACAACCAGTTAGAAAACACTCATTTACTATATGTGTCAAAGGATGGCTTAGAAATTGTGGAACTTTCCTAATAATTGCCGAAGGTATATAGTCTGGGCCACAAGAATATTTTGGTTGCAAATCATGTATAATATTAAATATTTCGCTAGGTGTTGTGGGTAACCAAAATAGTGAATCTTTAACAAGTTCTTGTCTATGGTATTCATGGTATGTGCTATCATTCATATTGAAATATGATTTAAATTTTTCAGCAATTTGAAGTGGATCATTTATAATCATTTCATTACAAGTTAGTGTGATATTTTTACTGTTGTTTTTTTTATTGGTAATGCGATTAAATATATTCCATACAGATTTTGATTTATTTTTTGAGTTTGTA
The DNA here is from genome assembly GCA_035357415.1 of Ophraella communa. Classification (NCBI taxonomy): domain Eukaryota; kingdom Metazoa; phylum Arthropoda; class Insecta; order Coleoptera; family Chrysomelidae; genus Ophraella; species Ophraella communa. Next base: position 13,603,686 of record CM068984.1, read on the forward strand.
ATATTATTGTCATTTAAAGATTTTTTAAAGTTGGATATATACTGCCTGTAATTTGCCCGTTCCTCTTTATATTTAAGAAGCACATTATTGCATCTTGTTTCTAGATACAACTTATACCAGTCTCTAACCTTTTCCCCATATTGCTTTATCTGTTTATTTACCCATGATTTTCCATTTTTACTAATTCTTGTCAGTACTAGAGGAAATGCCGTGTCAAAGTGGTAAAACAATATAGCATAAAAAGAATGATACATCTCATTGATGTTTGATGACAAATATACTTGATCCCATGATTCTGCTGCTAAATACTGAAAAAATCGTTCTATATTATCATTTGTATAAAACCTTTTATATGTTGTGTAGAAGTTATTATTCTTATGAATGAACATATCAAACACTTGACTAAAATGATCAGATACGACAGATTTAATAACTTGAGCCTTTGAAATATTCTCAGAAATATTAGTAAAAATATTATCTATTAGAGAGCCTCCCCTCGTGAATTAGGCCTAGTTATTTCAGTAACTCTAGAATGTAAATCATAGCTTAAAAACAATTGTTCTACCATTCTCCTACTCTCAGTCTCCTCCAAAAAATTTACATTTATGTCACCACAAAGTATTAAATTTTTTGGATGTGACAATAATATATCAAGAAGTTCTGTCATTTTTTCCAAAAAAACATTAATATCACTTCTCGGTGAACGATAAACGCATATTAAAATAAAACTAAAATTTTTAAAATAACAGTTTATACAAACATATTCAAAATCTTTTTCGAGTTTATTAACGGACAAGTTAAGAATACTGTATTTAATATTACGGATGTATATAGCTACCCCTCCTCCTATGGCATTTTTCTGGCAGTAGGAGTCAGCCAGTATGTATCCATCAAAATGAATATTAGATATTTGATCTTCATTACACCAATGTTCGGTCATGCAAAAAACTTCTGGATTAAACTGTTGAAGAAGAACATCAACCATAAGGGACTTATTCTTTATGCTTCCAGCATTCAAATGTAGAAGACGAGTTCTAGGCTGTTGACCACCCTGATTTGATTCTTTGCTCAGGTTACTGTCACATAGATTTTTTATTAAAAATCCCCACCTTGATTGAACAAATTTGGATGCTTTGTAAAATTAAACCGTTTAATACCAACTCCCTTTGGCCAGAAATTTACATCATATAATGAATCCTTGTATTCAATTGGAGCAAAAATGGCAAATCTTTTAGTCTTCCTTGATCTGAAGGTATTTCAGTAACTCCCACTTCTTCATCCTTCAGGTTCCGTTTTTCCACTATATAATCTTTAATCATTTTTTTCAGATACATGCGTCTTTACCCTATATATATAGAGCCAAACTTTTTGATTAGCTCCTGAAAAACCTGTATTGGATTCCTCTCCTGTACCTACTCTTCTTTTGAATTTTCTTCGTTGGTGTCTTTGCTGGACAAAATCGTTCCCCCTATTTACTCGATTTTTTACATCTAAAGAGCTGCTTTCTGTATCAATATTTATGATTTCATTCATAATACATGCTTGTGCATGAGCCAATTCTTGAGTTGTAGTTTCTTTCACATCTTTGTTATTGGTTTTTATCTCATTCTTCTTCAAATTTGAAGTACTTGGCAACAATGTATCACTACGATTTGTTTGTTTATTTTTATTTGATTCCAATTGCGGTGTAATTGTTTTATGATTGACTGCTTGGCTAAACAATTTTTTGTGGGTGATATCATTAGCTTGTTTTTTGTATAATTCTTCTTGTGCTAGTTTTTGTTCAAGAAGATCATTTGTTCTTTTAAGTAGTCGATTATTTTCTAGTAAAATATGATCGTCTTTTTCTTCCAACAATTTCTTTAGTATATCTATTTCTTTTTGTAAATATGAAACTTTAGTTACCTCTTGGTCATAGTTACTTTCCTTTAATTGATAACCTTCTGATTCACAACACAGAAAACAGATGATTCTTGTATCACAAATTTTAACACATTTAAGCTTTTTTCTTGCTGAACAGGACAGATGTAATACATTTCCACATTTTACGCAAACTAGTAAACTGGTTGCTTTATTTTGACAGCACTTAAAAGATTTTTCTTTAAAATTTTCTTCTATAATAGGACAGAGCGCACTTGACGTGTCTACATCAGTTGCCGCCATATTTAATTAATTAATTATTTTAGCGTTTGATGATATTCGTGAACTTCCACAGCTTTTTCGAAGAATTCAAGTTAAATAGAGATTCATTTTTAAATATTTCTAGTTTAAAATATTTTATATTGGAACTATATATTTTCACACTCCACTCAGGTATATAATTTTTATTAACAAAATGCAAAATATCATGTGCCTAACAACCAGGCTCCAAACCTGGATGCTGGTTTCACCCAAGATAAATTTTATCTGATTGATGTTCGTATCCCTATGAAGAAAATCGTTTTTAAAAACAAATCAAAATCATGTATGATCTCCAAATATTCGAAACAATAAAATATCCCAACAAAATAGCTTTGAATATATATGTTTAAACGTTTTCTGTAATCGAATGGAATATTACGTGGACCATTTCTATTATTTATGATCAATAAAAATGCCCTAAAACGTAATAAAAACACATCGATAAATTTATATATGTCAGTGACGTTAATCAGAATATGCCCCCCTAACAATTTCGTATCGAATCTTTTGATTGAAAGGTGCTTTTTTTATGTATCGAAATAGCAAAATAAAAAAAATTGTTTTACGGTTTTTCAATGCTGTTCGTCTTTATGGGGAACATATAAAATTGGATTACTTATGTGGAATATAAGGATGTTTTACTCATTTTTTACAGTCGTATATTTCTCTTCAATCTGGTCAGGAAGAGGTGCTATTTGTACATCGATTTCCCATAAATAAAAACATCAAAACGTAAAAATAAAATTGGTCGTTTTCATTGAGACACAAACAAATTTTATAGAGGTTAATACTAAACCGTTAATGGATTAAAAAGAGACAGATTAGTTTGTCTTTAGCATGTAGGGGAGAGATAATCATTTGGTAACTTTTCTTTATTGAACCCAGCGTTGCCACAACCCTGTGTTTTCGAGGCAATCTCTAAGTAAAAACCGAGGAGGAGTTTTTTGCTTAGAAATGAAAAAATTTATTTGTCACATTACAGTTCGTTATTAAAATATCCAATACTTTCTAGTGTTTCTGAATATTTAAATAAATTTATATGCAGGTACCTAATAAACATCAGGTACCTAGCTACAAACAAACAAAATGTAACTTCAATATGTCAATCTGACGATGCTAAGTCTAGCGAAACGGCTGTCATTAAAGTTATTATTAAATTCAATTATCAAATATTTACAAAAATAAATAAACAAATTAAATTAAAAATGAATATTAAATTATGGAAATAATAAATATTTAAAAAATGAATAAACTTAAATTTTCAAGAACATTAAACAATGAAACTTTTTAACAAAACTTTTGTGTAAAAAAATTGTACGTAAAAAAGTCTTCCACAAAGTAGGGGTTGGTACAATAAATTTCCTTTAAATTGAAATGTATTATTTATTGATGTCAAATAAATAAAACTTCCCACTCGCCAATTTTTTTTTGTTTAGGCGTTTTTAAATGTTTCTTAAATTATTATAATTCCAAAAAACAATTACAATACATTTTTTAAAACTGACTGAATACTTATTGTTCAAGGCACGCTTTTATATTATTAAGTTAGTCCAAACTCTAAAAGTCTACAACTGCTTTTGGTGAACGAGATAATAAATTTATTATACTGTTTTAAAAGTTATACAAGAGAATTGAAACTTTTAATTTCCTAATTTCGTTTTCATGTAATTGTGCGTGTCGGATTTAGGCTTACACTTAACCAACCAAACCGTTATTTCGGTAGTAGTTAACTCTTCAAAGGAAATCCAACACCTAAAGAGATATAAACTTGCAATTTCAAACCAAAATAGTTTTATATAATTGTTTGAAATGCCGTGTCAAGACACAAACTGCTCCACAAAAGTTAGAGATATAACGAAGTTTTAGATAGTGCCTGGAACTAAAATAAAAATTATTTTTTTATATAAAACTCTATTAAATTTTATACAAGGTGGTTCAACCAAAACTTACCACCTCGATTTTTGTGACTTTAAAATGAAAATATGGAAAAACGCCCGGGCCCGTCAACTTCATTTTGAAGATCTTATCGAGTACTATGAAATTTGGCTTTAAACTTTCTATCGGTTATAAAAGAACTATGGTGAAATAGGCATTGTGAAATTTATGTCAAGAATGTATTAGTATATATTAGTATATTTTCAAAATTAGTAATTAGTTGATCATTTTTTATCCAAAAAAAATACGCGGACCAGGTTTTTGATTAAGGCTCATCCTTCAAACGGTTGCGAACTTAAAATATCAGGGGGGTGCGAGCGGATAAAAATTTCAAGGCTAACGAAGGAGTGTCAGTTGAGTAGGGTAAAGGTGGGGAATGCCGGCCCCCTAAGTCATTCTGTGAATAGTAGCTTTATTTGTTACAAAAGACAGCTGAAAATTGGGCAAATCAAAGCTTGTAGTCTACAGAAATAAATGTGCATTACAAAAATACAAAACTTTAAAAACAAAAAAGAAAATAAATGTTTTCCTTACTCGTCCAGTGGACGTCATTACCTGTCACGATGCGATAATGGCGGCCTTGGTCGCCATTACCCGCCACATATGCTTTAAATGCAGAAATCACACACAAAGTATCCCCGTTCATTTTTCACACACACCGCATTGTAGCCACATCATCCTATGCTTTCCTTTATCACCACAGATTATACATATGTCATCTTTCACTTCCTTCTCACTTGGATTCCCATCATCCCCATCTTCTGAAGTGTTCTCTTATGTGGCCACTTTTACTTTGTTACAGCTTCTTTTAACATTTCTTTTGAGCTCATTATTTTGTGTTTCTATTTGTTCTTGTGCATAATCGTCTTCTGCAATTTTTCGTTTTGTACCCCTCTTTTTTTTTGCGTCTTCTTTCATATTTTTCCTTCTCAGCTCAATTTGTTTTTTTTTTCATCTAACACTTTTTTCATGGGCGTTAAAGCAAATATCTCCGAATGTTTCCCATTAGATATTTTTTCTGTGCTGTCTTCAATCCTGATGGTCCAGGTAATGGGATCAAATCAGAAAATGAAGGTCCTGATTGTTATTTCGTCTCTGGTGTCTTTAGTCCTGACTACCCAGGTAGTAGCATCTGATCAGGAAATGATTCTTGATTCTTCTCTATCCAATAAGGTAATATTCAAAATACGCGGTAGATTGTTAAAATAACTAAAACAATATGCAGGTGGGTAATGACAGTATAGGTATAATACTGCGCCAATTTAAAAATGCTATATTAAAGATGGCTCAGCCATATATTTTTTAAAGACGTTTGCTGTCATTTAGAAGTGGATAAGGTACAAAAGAACACATTTTTATCGCAGAGGAAATAAAGTCCATCTAAGATTAAGTACAAGCATAAACATTTTCCTTTAAAAAAAGAGGTAAAACATCTGACACCTGAAGAAGGTAGTAAAATAAAAAAAATCCTTTTGGAAAAAGGATGGCATTAATAAAATGCATAACTGGTATTATCAAGTACAAGGACAATTGCAAATTTCCAGAAGGTCAATTATGTACTTGCGGTTTGAACACCTCACGGTTTAAAAACCGAAACTATATTTTATGATCCTGAATTCTGGGCAAGGAGCATGAAACCAGTTCTTTGATTGTATTTTACCTGAAATTATTGATGCAAGAAAATTTAGAAATATGCCTATTAGAGAACCGCAATATATTCTAGAGGCAAAAAAAACAAAATAAGAGGAAACGTAAAAAAACCTCAGATGTAGATAATAAAAATAATAATATATTTCCTAGTTTTAAAATTATTCCAGTTTTCGTTTTTAGGTACAACTTTGACAGGTGTTTCTCTCATGTTGTTTATTTATGCAATCTAACCTTAATTTCTTTAATAATGTTCATTTATTATTTCAATTATTTCACTGTTGTGTTTGCAAGGGTTTAATATGGTCGTTGTGGAAATTCCAACCATTATATTATTATTTGTAAACTCTGTACCATTAATTGTATTTTAGAGATTTAACTGCGTGTCTGCGCCATAAATAATCTGTTTACTGTCGATTTAATGTCGTTTATTGTCCGGAATTTACCTATGCCTACCTGAAGTGTTTAATCCTATCTTTACGACGACATATCCAGTCTCCCACTACTCCTACCTTTTTTCCATCAATACTGAATATAAATTGTAATATAGATTTTGTAGCTAGATTTTTTTAAAGGTTTGTAGTAAAATTTAATTAAATCAGTTAATTAGTTTTTTTTATAAAACCTCATAAACCCCATTAACGTAAGCCTATGAGTTTAATATTTTGGAAATAGGCTGAATTATTTTACTGCTAAAATTATTAAGATTGTGAAAATCCATTTGAAACTTTCTATACACTCGTACATGCATTTTCAGGAAAACATGTTTATGAAAGTTTTAATATATTATTTAATATATTAAGTTATTGTAAGATCAGCATGATATAGTTTTTCCTGGATTTTCTATATCATTGCACTGATCTTAGAGGAAAATACAGCCAGAATAATCCCTTAGGGCTAATAACATCTAGGCTTTAATATTGTTATGTCTTATTACTTCCATACTTGGTCTAGCCTTATAACTACCTAATAAACATCAGGTACCTAGCTACAAACAAACAAAATGTAACTTAAATGTCAATCTGACGATGCTAATCAGCAAAATAACGGCCGTCATTGTAATTTAAAATAAATTTTTTTCAAATAAACTTAGAAGTTACGTTCAAACGAAGAGTTTTTTTATTATTCTCAATAAGATGGACTTCCAAAAAGTAAGAGTTGGTACAATAAAATTAAATTAAACGGCTTTAGTTTTGTCTGCAGTTTCTAAACGACCCAATAGTTCCCTGTAGAATTGCGCAGTGATAAATTATACATACTCCGTTTTCGAACTTCATCTATTATCAGATGGATACTCACTCGAGTAGAAGTCATTTTTTATCCACTGTTTGACAGTTGTATTTGTTATAGTAGGTCTGATTTTTTCTTATTCTATTGTTTGTTAAATTATATATTTATTTTCCGATAATAAAAGAGGCTCCTAACAGATTAAATAAACTTTTTTTTCTGTTCTTTTTGTGGGGATGATGCGAAAATTTATCGATTTTCAACCGAATAAAGATAAAATATTAAGGATAATAAAAAACTCTTCGTTTTAACAAAACTTCCAATATTTATTAAAAAATTGCTTTTTTAAAGGCTCAATGACAGCTGTTTCGCTATGAAGCATCGTCAGATTGACATTTAAGTTACATTTTGTTTGTTTGTAGCTAGGTACCTGATGTTTAGGTAGTATTAAGGCTAGACCAAGTATGGAAGTAATAAGACATAACAATATTAAAGCCTAGATGTTATTAGCCCTAAGGGATTATCCTGGATGTATTTCCCTCTAAGATCAGTATAACTGTGCAATGATATAGATCATGCTGATCTTTACAATAACTTAATATATTTATGTTACAATTACGTCTTATCTATATATAAAATGAAGACTCAATCAAAGCAAACACTTTAAAAGTGGAGAACTTCCCAGATTTATTTGTTCATTAACAACTTTAAATTGTGGATCTGCTAGATGTCTTTTTATTTCAAGTTCTTCAAGGAAATCTAAATTTTGTTTTTTATTACAAATGTGTAGTATTTGGATGTCATTGGTGTGAAAGAGTGAGGTTGGATGTTCAAGTAGGTGTTTTGCATAATTTGACTTATCTGGTTGTTTTAATCTATATGCTCTTAAATGTTCATTAAATCTTACTTCAAAATTTCTTTCTTCTTCTAATAACATCTAGGCTTTAATATTGTTATGTCTTATTACTTCCATACTTGGTCTAGCCTTAATACTACCTAAACATCAGGTACCTAGCTACAAACAAACAAAATGTAACTTAAATGTCAATCTGACGATGCTTCATAGCGAAACAGCTGTCATTGAGCCTTTAAAAAAGCAATTTTTTAATAAATATTGGAAGTTTTGTTAAAACGAAGAGTTTTTTATTATCCTTAATAAGATGGACTTCCAAAAAGTAAGGGTTAGTACAATCAATTTAAGATAAAATATATTTTTTTTTGTAAAAAAATTAAATCATCATACATCTTCTTGGTCTAATTTAATATCAAATATCCATATCGTGTTCCAAATAATAGTGACTTAGATGTAGATATAGTGGATGAACAAAAGAATTTTCACGAAATAATTTTAACCCATATGAAATTTGCAGTTTCTTTTCAATAAAGGATATTCTAATTAAATGTCCTACATATTTAGTTAAAAAAGTCAAATTCGAATACAAGCTACGAGAAAAATTTACCTTTGAAATATGACCTATTGAGAGTCTTTATCCCATCTTCAAGTTGACTATATATGTTATAATTAATTAAATGTTCTCATTTTCTCTTCAATACTCTTGAAAAAAGAATAGGTTACGAACAAAGCATTGACATTTAACACCCGTTAAGGAAAAAGGTATTGACGGTTAACAGTCGTTAGGTTCCTTTGAAATGTAAAAATCCAAACTAACAAGAAAAGTTCGCCGAATCACATTCTCTTCATCCCGGAGTACGTCCAGAATTGAACGCCAGCCACATAACCATGGAACAAAGAAAGTTCAAACAAAATCTGGCAAACATGAGTCCATTGCGATGTATTGCATTAAAGGGTATACGATAGCTCACAGTTAGAGAACTCTATTAAAACTTTTCCGAGTGAAACCGAAAGAAACATCCATAAACTAGAAATACTTAAGAGATCCCCGACATTGTTTGCCGTATATATATATTTAAGTTACAGCTTTATATTCTTCCTTTTATACGCTGAACATATTCTTTTGTTGTTGCTTTTAGTTGTAATTAAAGCAAAGTAAAGTATCTAATTAAGTCGAAATAAAATGGAAAAAAACGAGTACGTTGAATTCTATTCTTTTAGGAGATTCTGGTAGCACTGAATGGACAAAAAAACATTTTATGAAATTGTTAGGCAGAATTTTCAAGTAAACTTGTTATGTACGTTTCATTCAACAAATGTTTCATGTAGCTAATATAAATATGTTAGTTTGATGAAATAAAACTTGGGTTTACTACTATTTCCCAAAGAATTTATATTTAAAAATAAGGCAATAAATTGGAGACGAGAATCTCTCGGAAGTCAACGTTTTGACAGAATTGGCCAAAACCTTAGAAAATCCACAAAATCCACACTTAACCTATCTACCAGTATTTTTGACATCCTATATGTCAATATTTTCATTTTAAGCTGTTATTACTTATTTTGTTCTTGCGTTGTTTGTTGTTTTTGAGCTTTTCTATTAATTGAGGGAAATGGATTTGGTAATAGCGAATTTTATAGAAGTGGCAGAAAAAGGTTGAAGAGAAATGCAGAGGATCGAAAGGAGACACCCAAGACAAATGTCTTAGAACTTCCTGAGAGATCCGACATGTTAGCTGGGTAGTTGTGTTAAAATCAAAATTAACGTTAATAAACCCAAAGATAGGCTTTGTTTGACCAGAACATGACAAATTAAAAAAACAATAAGTGCCGAGAGATAATAACTGAATACAGATAGCGCGTTAATGTATAGCATCAATTAAGTATTACCTATTTAGAAAAAAAATCTTGTTTACAAGAAAAAATAATAAAATACTTCCTCATTTTTAATTAAAAATAAACCTTCTAATAAATAACAATCAACTGATAATGCTTTATGATATACCTAGGGCATAAACCTTACGGCAACAATATTTGTTTTGATGTTTTGCGCCATAGATACCACAGATCAGCCAAAGGCAGACCCTTTTAGTTGTTTCTTTTTCTATCTTCCAAATATACTTGAGAAACTACTCGAAAACCTCCGAATAGACATATAGAGTAACGTTACAAGAAATTTCCTAAAATAGAAAGAAATTTCTTTTCTATTCTGTTCCAGAGTTCACACCCAGATCAAGGTAGTCGCCACTACCGAAAATAAAATGATACTATGATGTATAGTTATTGACCAACATATGAAATGGAACTCACACATTTCTTTTATAATAAATAAACTAAGAGTTATATTGTATAAATTTAGAAAGCTTAAAGATGTATTGCCTGAACATTATATGAGAACATTATACCATGCTTTGGTAGAAAGCCACCTTAGATATGGAATCTTAGTATGGGGAAGTGCGTTGAAAACGCATCTACAACCACTAGAAGTTATACAACGACGTTTTCTAAAACTTATCTATTCTAAAAAATCTCGCTATCCATCTGATGCTCTATACTCAGAATTGAAAATTATGGATGTAAGACAATTATATTTCTTTCACTGCAATACTAGGTATCACAATAAAAAACAATTTGCACAGCATCCATCGCACAACTATAATACCAGACAACATCACTTCTTTATTGTTCCTCTAATGTTAAAAACGACTACTCAACATTCTTTCTTATTCCTCGCACCGAAACTTTATAATAGCCTTCCAGAACAATTAAAACAAATTAGAAATTTAAATATGTTTAAAAAATTGCTAAAAGAATACATTTTTTAAAAAGCAGGGATACTATAAATAATCTGTTTTGATCTATAATCTGTCTACTTTTCTTTTCCTAATATAAAATAAATAGTCAACTTAAGATATCTGATGTTTGTATAAATTTTTCTTAAATATTAATAGCTTATACCATCTTATATATAAATTTTAGCG